>BMAW01037539.1:0-47565 GCA_019974015.1 Nephila pilipes
GTGTGTGTGTGTGTGTGTGTGTGTGTAATCAATTTAAGATTTATAAATCAGCTTTTCTATAAATATCAGCTAGCCATTAAAATTGCAATATCATGAAGGAAAGTAAATAAAAAAAGATATTTATTGTACATAAACAGTATCTGATAACAATACTATTAAATTTTCAAGCAGTTTAAAGGTTTACGGGGGTACGATATTAGTAGAAACAGCTTTCACCCCTAGCAGCTGAAACAGCCCTTATCCAATTAGGCACTGTGTCGAATTGGGCTTGGATCACAGAAACGAGCAACTCATTCTATGCTGCTTCAAGTCTATGCCCCACTTCATCAACCGTATTAGCTGGGTAGAGATGGCAAGTCAGTGTCTTAGCAATCAATGGCCAGATGTTTTCAATGGATGATTGATCTGGAGACCGAGAAGACCACGGGAAAAATCAAATACCATGTATCCAGGAAAGTCAGAAAGCAACAAGTAACATATGGTCTTGTATTATCTTGTTCTCAAATCGTTGTGGGTAATGCTTTCCCTAAAGAGTTTTTTTTTCTTCATCTGGAGATAGGAATAGAAGTTAAGAGAAAGAAAAGAAAGAAAAACTGTAGAACTAACTTAAATAAAATGTATTGATTTTATACTTTACCCTGACGATACCCGAGTATGCCAAAATTGATGGACGTTTAATTAAGAAGTGTAAAATATGTCCATACAATACACAGCGTATGAAAAAACAATTTCCTGACATTTCTTCGTTAGTATTGCGGCTTTAGTACTAATGCGGTTTTGACTAAGTCGGGGATTCGAATTCTCATTCCACCAAAGACCATGTAACGTCTGTGGCATATTCATATTCATCGGCCTTCTTTAATGTTTGTCGGTCGATCTACCAACTTTAACACTCATGCATCTGGACTGCTAGAGCGACTTGTGTTCGCCAAGATGTCAACAGTTGGGGATCGTAAGTTTTTCGGCAGCTTTTAGGATTAGATGGATTCGCTGACGAGAGGCCGTTGGAGGTCGATGGCCCTCATAGAGAGGCAGCCCCTGTTTGGTACCCATTCTGGAAGGATGTCTTGGTACTGCCTGTCACAATTCTGTAAAATAGCTGTACATAACAGTATTAAATATTTTTAACTAAAAATCAGAATTTACCTATTTCTTAATAACATTTTAATTATCTTCAAACGGTACAACCATTGCTCCTCATCTAAAAAGCTGTTATATTTTAAATTGAAGCATGTCTCTGTGTACTTACGTTGAATGACACGGAAAAGACGAAATTGAATTATCAGCCTGTGTATAGCATTCATCTTTTTACTCTGATATGGAAATAACAAGGTTGCCAGGCACTTCTATTCCTGTTCTCAACAGCGACATCACTTAAAACTTAGAACCACAATCCACTTTATGAGAAAAATTTGCATCTCTTTATTCATGTACGAAATTACAAGGCTCCCTACACCAACAGTCATCGCGTACATTAAACCCTTGAATGACGAGTCTAGCTTGTCTTCGGATTTTTATGCCACACAAATAATTATGAGTTGTACTCTTCATGCGACTTAAGTTATCGTTGAATATGATTAAGGGGTCTCGGGGGTATAAAGATTCATCGCGACTGCTGAAAACATACGCGATTTTCGACTAACTATAATTCAATGAAATTAAAATTAATTTGATGTACTTACGCATGATTTATGCGTAATACAACTCTTATTTAGGAAAACATGGGTAGGTTTCATTGCAGGTAAGATCTTTTGTACACGAATGATTCTAATGACTTCCAGTAAATTTATTTATATAGTCATATATACTCATTTTTTTAATATGTACCTGTTTCAAATAAAATAAAGGATTAAAAATATTTTTTTAAAAAAATCAAATATTCGAAACACTTAAAACTTCGAAAAAAGTTAAACTGTTTTCTTATTTATTTATAACTTACACACACACACACACACATACACACACACACACACATATATATATATATATATATATATGTGTGTGTGTGTGTGTGTGCATATATATATATATATATATATATATATATATATATATATATTGTATCCCTCTAATGTTGTTTTTATTTCAGGACAAAAAAACCAACAGCCGGGATAGTTTCAAGAACAAATATTATTTAACACTTGACACGATCCGCAACACAAGATAGGATACAAACATATATAAAACACAGATTCACGAACATTATTCCATCATTCTGCTAAGAAGTCTCTCTTTTTCATTGTGCTTGTAATTCTCCTTCGTGCTTGCGCTTTTCACCTAACCAAAAAAAAAACATTGGGTGCCCTCTGGCTACCGTTTAAACATGGGAGATAGCGCTAAATTACGGTGTTACATCCTCCCCCCTACACCTTCGAAGGCCGTCTCTGCGAGGTGGTGTTATAATAGACATGGCATTCTCTCCCGCAGTTCCTCGAGGAGTCAATGGTTGCTTCTGAGGTCTTCCTCTTCTCCTAAGAGGCACTATAGGAGATTGGGTCTCTGTGTTAGTATTACTCAAAAAAGGAGTTAAAGCTGATGCATGGTAAAAACTTAAAGGTTCATTAGGTTTGTCATAACTATCCACCACATAGAAGTAGGAGATCTATGGGATAGCACAATGTAGGGCCCGTATTTCCTAGGCATCAATTTTACACTTCTATCTTGACTTGCTTTACTCAATGGGTGAAGCTTTACCTAGACTAGATCATTAATTTCATAGACAGGACTTGGTTTACGTGATTTATCTGCCAATATTTTTCGACGATCTTGACTCTTCTTAATACTTCTCTTATTTGTGACATACGTCCTTCAAAACGCTTTAAATAGGGCATGAGTTTCGATACAAAATTATCATTATGGATGACAGACCGAAGATCAGAACTTCCACGATCCAAAGTTCGTAATTCTCTGGCGAAAGTTAGGCCGTGTGATCTGTGATCACACATTTTGCAGTGTTTATTGTAAACCTAATAGCTGATAACTTTTCAGCCCATAATGTATGGTTGTTAGCTACCATCTTTTCCAAGCAGGTTTCAAATCTCTATTTTTGCGTTCGACTGGATTTGCCAGAGGGGGATATACAAGAATGAAACTTCGATTAATATTCAAAACATAACATAACTGTTGTGTTACCACACTAAAAAATTGAGTCCCATTATCACTTATTAGAAGACGAAGCAATCCATATCTCAGAAAAACTTCATTTAGAAGTGTTACCGCACATTCTTTATCAGTAGCTTGCTTTAATGGGAATAACTCTACTCATTTATTTTGTGAAGTCCTCCTCTATGAATATCCATTCCATGCCTTCATTCGTTTCGTAAGTTCCACAACACAAGACAGGATACAAACATATGTAAAACAAAGATTTGCGAACATCACTCCATCATTCTGCTAAGAAGTCTCTCTCTTTCATCGTGTTAGCGCTTGTCTCCTAAACAAAAAATCAAGAGGCGCCATCTGGCTACCGTTTAATAGTACATGGAAGGTAGCGCTAAATTATTGTGATACAATATATATATATATATATATATATGACACATTATGCTTGTTAAACCTACAAAATTTCAAGTGTTTATTTATAATAGTTTTTGAAATATCCTGAGTGCAAATGAAAAAAAAACTGAAAATCAGAAAAATGCATTTAAAGTTTTAACATTCAATTATAAAATTAAATTTTGAAACTTGCGTATTAAATTGCTGCAGGATAATATAATCTCCCTTCTATTTGTTAAGACTACTCTTTTTCTTTTTATTATCGTTTTTTTTACTGTGAAAGCCTCAAAAATTGATTTTTCATTCCTTATTCTTAATGTTTGCATTCGAAGTTTACCGTCTCTCTGTTAGTGTTAATTAAGCATACATTTCGAAATGTTTTTAAACCAAATTTTTCAAAAATAATAGTAAGTATTTGACTTTCATCATTGTAAATGTCAGGGGCCAAATTAAAGGCAGTCCTAAAATTGAAAACCAGGACCAATCGACTTTGGTCAAAAGATTTCGAGATTAACAAATATAGAATTTTATTTTTTTATCTGGCCAAGCTTCCCGCTAATTAATCCAAATGTTTTAAAAAGTTAATGTGAAAGTTAATGTAAAAGTTAAACTGAAATACACTTTGAATTCGAAAAAAAATGGGCATGTCATGTCCATTGAAAAGCTGATTTTACGTAAACAAACTGTATAATTGCTCGAATAATTTTGAATTTTTTTTAGAATCGTCAAATGATTGGTATCAAAATGTTCAGCATAAAATAACAAATACCATATATTTTTTTATTCAAAAAACTCCAACTAAGAATTTATTATTATAACTGCTTATTACAACTAAGAAACCTTAAAAAATTTAGTTTAAAATCTCTATTGTATTAAATGTGGCAATATCGTAGTCCCATTTATTTCTTGTGTAAATGTCACAGATCATTATCATATGTTGTTTACCATTATAATTTATATTCAGATCCAAATTTTGGTAGTCTGTCGGATTCCATTCTTGTAAATATTAGGCTGAATACTGGCATACATATATAATTCAATAAAAAAATGTTATGAAATAATCACCATAATAGCTAAAAATATTGCAGACTTTAGAAATCAAGATAATTGGAGTAATTATGAAGAATGTTTGACATTTTTAATATACGATTAGGAATAACAAGTCTATGGAAATCAATACTATATTTTTTTTTATCAAAAACATGCGCGTATTATAAAATGGTTTTTTCGATATAAATCAAATGGTTATTTGATGCAAAGTTTTTCATTATTGAATCGTGCCGGAAGAGAGTAATTGAAACTACGTCACTCTCGCAATCCACATTTCGAACATTCGCAACCATTATACATTTCACTCAGTCACATTCAATTACATTGCACATTCAAAACCTGCAGAATTTAATGAAGAGATAATCATGAATGATTGAAAATATCTCTTCCTCTCATTGTTTTAAATTATGATGATTTATATCTATTCGATCACAGGACTTCATCGTAAGCCCATTTAAATAATATAAAACGTTTTTGAGAGAAGTTGAGACATGCAGAAATAACGAAGTAATTAACTTTTATTTCATTCCATGTGATCTCTAAAATGACTTTTTCAATATTTTAATCCAGAAATATACTTTTGTCATCCCAATTGCATTGTAATTGGTAACAAAAGACAAATACCCAGGTGTATACCCAGGTGTTTCAAAATTTAGTAAAAATTCATACAAATGTGGTAAATACCAAAAGCTTTTTTACAATATTTAAAAAAAATGACTCTGAGGTTCAAAGATTTCTACACAACAACAGTTATTCTTGAGAAATACGTATGACACAGCAATTTTTTCCCTTTTTCTTACAAATGATAAAATTGCTGAATAATGTTTTATGTATCGCATCCTATACACTTATTTGATTCATTGATTATTTCTTAGCGTCTCATAAGCCACAGGAGGGTTATTGGAGACAAACCTCGTAATTATGAGCATCGGTCAAGTGACGAGGACGACATCTGAGTTGGTACCTTCCTCTCTAAACTACCATACCTCGCCAACGGGAGGACATGGAGCCTCGACAAGTTTAACAACACCATCTACGCAACAGAGTGGTTTTTGATTGGATCCAGGCTCCATGACTCGAGAAAAGAACACTTGCCGGATTTTTGCGACTATGACCACCATGCTGCTGTGACGACTACACTCATTTGAGTAATCATTAAAGTGTTGATGCGTGAAAGTTTATAAATGTGCTATTAATCGGGAAGAAATCTCGCACTGGTTTTCTATCAGCGGTTGAATACATTATTCAACTTTCTTTGAAGAAAACTATTTTTACAGCATGGATTTCACATCTGAAATCAACAAACTAAAATTATAGTTTTCATATAATACGATATCTAATTCCATTTCATTATTGTGACTTTAATAAAGTATTAGTCCACACACATAACGTTCGAAAGGCTGTGCTACAGAGACGTGTTTTAATGCTGTAGAAAGCGGATGAGTCCATACCTGAGCCATTACTGTTGTCTCTTTCATAGACAGATAATTTTTTAATTACTTCTATGTATCATAAATAAAAGTAAATAAATGTTTCTATTAATAAAATTCTTAGTTCTAATAATCAATAAATTTCTATCAATTCTTTTATTTATTTTCTTATCTAATATTACATATATATATATATGTGTGCGTGTGTGTGTGTGTGTGCGTGCGTGCGTGCGTGCGAGATTGAGTGACGCAAGTGAAAGATTGATGGCGCAAGAGCCATTTGTGACCTTGCTGCGCCAAAAAAGTTAGAGTTGTGATATCGATAAGAAAAAAAAATCGAAAAAAAAATATAAATAATGTTTGACAAGAAAGAGGGTTGATAACAGAGAATGACTTCTGTAGTTTCCTGCAGGCACGTCACCCTTGTTTATCAAAGACTGCAAACACCATTGGAAACAAAAACTAGTGTGCCTTAGAATCATAGGGGCCGCTGTAGCCTAGTGGTCAAGGTCGTGGACTAGCGGCCGGCGGTTTTCGTTCAATCGCGGATTCGATCCTTGGCCGCCAAAGACCCACCGTGTAGTCGGGGCTGATGCACGTTAAATGTGTTCGGGGCCCAAAGTCCTCCCGTTGGTGTGGTGTGGATGTTAGGAGAGAGGGGTGCCAGCTCAGGTGTCATCCTCGTCACTTGGCCGTGGTTCAAAATTGCGAGGTCCGTCGCCAATAGCCCTCGTGTTGCTTCTAGTGCGACGTTAATAAAAACTAAACTAAACTAAAAGCCTTAGAATCATAATGTCCGTACCTATTCAAACAAAGCAAGCCCTGAATTTCTCTGATATAATCCCCAGGGGCAGGGCTATAACCCCAGACACCTTGGAGGCCTACATATTAAAGAATCAGAAGATTAATTGGGCAACGTACACTTTAACGACTTTTGAATTTTAACAGTAACATCTGTATCTCATTCCCTCTTCAACGATAATAAGTAATTTAGGGAAGAAGGAAAATTATAGAGAGTGAGTGACAGTGAAGGTTATTGGCGCACGAGCTAGTTGTGGCTATGCTGCGTCAAACAAGATGTAACTGTGGTCTAGACGTGAAAAAATTGAAAAAAAGACAAAAATTGGTTGACAAGAAGGAGGGTCGAAAATCGAGAAGAATCGCTTAGATAACTCGGGAGTACGTCACTCGTATTTACAAACGTCAGAAAACCCCATGGGAAAGAAAATGATCATTAGAGTACCTCGGGGTCATGATGCTCGTACTGACCTTCAGAAGGCTAATCCCTGCAGTCCTCTGATATAATCCCCGGAGCAGGGTATCCAGCCCTGGGTACCCATTTGAGTCACCTCTAACGATATGCATGAGCTATAGTGGGACTATTCCATCAGACCCGGTCACCACATGGGTGAAAGATACAGAGAGAGAGGGGAAATGAATTATACAAAAATAACTTTTTCCTTTTAATGGTTCGGAATTAATTTCGTTAATGTACATATAATTTATTTAAATTGCGGAAGCCTCTTATTTTGTAGACGATTACGCACTTTAATGGAACAAATCAGGGAATCAGCTGGTTAACTGGGCAATGCGCCCTTCAATGA
Organism: Nephila pilipes; assembly: GCA_019974015.1. Taxonomy (NCBI): domain Eukaryota; kingdom Metazoa; phylum Arthropoda; class Arachnida; order Araneae; family Nephilidae; genus Nephila; species Nephila pilipes. The sequence continues at coordinate 7,580 of BMAW01037539.1, forward strand.
CTTTCGTACGTGAACATCGACAAGTGTGCTTTTTCTTCAAGGAGTCATATGGGTATCATCAAGTTACTAGGAATTAAAGAAGGGTGGGAAAAAAAGCTTAAATTTAAATTTTAGTTGGAAATTTATGTAATTGTAAGCTAATGAATTAAAAGGGTAAAAAATAGAGAGCAGTTATAATGAATTGAAATACTAATATAATTCTTTTTAAAAAATATGACTTAGCATAATTGTAATCTGAATTACGTTGCAAGAACACCTTCTTTGTTTTGATTTTGATTTATAATAATAATCTTCCCATCTTGTTAGGAAAAAAATTACGTTTTTCCCTGCATTGGGCGTATTGGATTAAGTAGGGTTGATATTTATTCTTAGTAAAAATGTCTTTTTACAGCTTTATTGCATTTAATCTGTTTTTATTAAAATAAACAGCACAATTTATATTTTTTTATGATATCCTTCCAGTATTTTTCTTGCTTTCCTACCCTTTTAGTTGTCCAATCTCTAGTTTGCATGAGCGGGTTTTAAGTACATAAAAGATAGAGAAGTATTAAATTTTTTCATAACAAATTTATTGGGCTTTACATCTATCATTCTTAATCCAATCGACTCGTGTAGTGACAGAGTGAGAAAGAATAATCCCGCTAAAGCTCATGCACGTCGCAAGGGGCGACTAAAATGAGTACCCAATGATTGGGGTGTATAGTCGGGGTTTATATCAGGGTACCTAAGGGACTTGCCTTCTTTAGATAAGTAAGGACATCATGATTCTTTGGCACCCCTGTGGTTTTTTTCTTTTCTTTGGGATTTACTGTCTTTGGAAAACACGGATGACGCGTCCCCGGGATACTCTAGTGATATCTCTCTATTGTCACCCTCCTTCTCATCAACCAATTTTCATCTTTTTCCCATTTTTTTCCAAATGTCTAGACCATAGTTACAACTGTTTTGGCACAGCATAGCCATATATGGCTCTTGCGCCATTAGAAACTTCATTTTTACACACTCACTCTTGATACAATCTCCTACCTACAAACGAAAGTTACAAAATTCATTCACATGATCTTGCAAAGAAAGAACATTTTGAAAGGGAGGAAAGAAATGCGTAAGAGACACCTCGTGAGCGTCTTTCGATCACTCTTTGGAACCTATTCAATACAACTTCCCATTTAAGGCGTTCAGAAATTTTCTGTTTTTTTTTCACCTGCGCAACAGCCAATTTCTTCTTTATTGTTACGGCGGAATTTTTTTTATCCTAATATTTTTGTTTAGTCAGCAGTTTATTAATTCATTCAGATAAAAGGCAGCTTTGGTACAGAATGTTTTGAGTAATAGAAGGATTTGCATGCATTCAAAAATGACAAACGTATTTCTTGCAACGGGATCTATTATATTCTAAACTAAACACGCGGAAATTCTCCTAGTCAGCTTGGCATGAAATTGTGGGAGCAAATTTATCTCTAGTACTTCAACTTTGTTTCATTATAATATATCATATATGGCTTCTGATCTTTCTTATCTAAAACTTTGGCCGAAACAGGGAGTATAGATGATTAGAGGACTATCTATTTGATTTTTACGATCATAATGTAGCAAGGAAAATATTTTTTTATTATATGACATTTATTGAACATGATTTGAAATATATACCATCCAAAAATATTGAATTTATCTTTATGTGTGTTTCTACGCAAATTCGTCGTATATTTTTTTTCTTAACAAAATAAAAATATTACAAGTAAAATGTCATTTTTAAACTTTTACTTAAAACAAAAACTACTTATCAAGTCTCAATAAGTTAGGCACTGAAGATATTTATCTATTTCTGAAAAACATGAAAATTAAGGTGTCATAATTAAACCCCGTTGGAATTTCTACGAAATACGTTATACAAGCGGGTCGATTAGACCCTTTGAAAGTGGAATATGTTTTTAGTGAGTGAATGAATGATTGTAAAGATTATTAGCACAAGAGCCAGATGTGACTATGCTGCACCAAACTAGATGTAATTGTGGTCTAAATATGGAAAAATTGAAAAAAAAAAAGGCAAAAATTAGTTGACAAGAAGGAGGGTCGAAAATACAGAAGGATCGCTAGGTTATTCCGGGAGTGCGTCACCCGTGTTTACCAAAGAAAGTAAACCCCCATGGGAAAGAAATAGATCACTGAGGGGCCTTGGGATTATGATACCCGAACTTACTTTCTGAAGGAAAGTCCCAGAGGTCCCTTGATATAATTCCCAGAGGCAGAGAGCCCGGCTATACTCCCTGACGCTGGGTAACCATTTTAGTCGGCTCTTACGACAGGCATGAGGTACAGTGGGACTATTTTGTCGTTCCCGGTCACCACAAGGGTCAGAATATGTTTTTAATAAACCATCTATTCTAGAGGACTTAAAATTACAATTCAGGGCGTTTATAGGAAATCGCTTTGGAATACAAATATTTCAAATGCTATTTAAATAGAACTGTTTGTTTTTCAAATCAAATATTACAAATGAAAACTCACAGTATATTGTGAGTTTTAAATAAAAGAATTTTTCGATGTACTTTAAATTTATTATTGCATTTTTATGTACGGTATTCTGATTATAATAGTTTTGGGAATTAATTTAATATTTGTTTGAACTCATCGGTAATAAAGGAGACGGCGTGTATCATCTAAAGTATGAGAGCGCATGGATTTATGGGAAAGATTTCAGATGACATTTAATTCTTGACTCGAAAGGTGTTTTACGCGTTTTAGATGTAATTTGTTTTCCTCACCACTATTGCGGGATAATGGATGCGTGGACTGTTTGGAGGCCCTTATGTAATTGTAAGTAATGTAAATAGTGAATTACATATATAATGGGTGCGCAGACATTCCAATAAATGTGGTAGAAAGACACAGTTACCCCTTTCTTGAATTTTGGATTAGTGTTCACTACAATATTCAAGGCACTCTATCGAAATTACGGAACAAAAAGTAGTTTTTTTCTTCATCAGGACTGCTTACATACTCCATTAAATTTCTTGAGGTATGTATAGGAATCCACATAAAGCTATTAGAGAATTACAGTTTTATACCAAAAAGCTAGATGAAGCCAAGTATTACGCGTTATAGCACATAATTTTTATTAAATAAAGTATATTTGTTTGTGGCCGCAGTAGCTTAGTGGTCATGGTCGCGGACTTAAGACCAACATTTCGTCGAGTCATGAGTTCGTGCCCTGATGCCATTAATGATCCCCCGCGTTGATGGGGTGATGCACGTTAAATATGTCTAGGTCTCAAGTCTTCCCTGTTAAAAGGATTTGGAAATTGTTTTCGTCATATGACCGTGAACAAAATTTCGAGGTCTGTCACCAATAATCCTCTCCCGATGCGATTTTGATTAAAGCAATCAAAATGAATCCCATATTTTTTTTAATTAACTAAAAACTATTTATTGCCTATTTCTGCTTGGCACGTAAGTTGGCTTACCGCAATTGATAGCTAATTCGTCTCTTATAATTTCTTAGTGGAATTCAAACTAGAAATTACGATTCATTTTTTTTTTCAGTATAGTTCGACGATATTCTCTTTCTTTTTAAATTTTTGTGAGTATTTGAGAATCTTGTTTCTGCAATTTTCATTACAACTTATTTACAATAAAATATATAAAACTTTGTTAGATATTTTAACTTTTCTTGATTCTCCATTACATTGTCATTTAAGCAGCGGAATTAATTTTTTCGAAACCGTATGGTTATTGATCGGTTCAAACCTTCACTGTGCTGAAGCCCATTTTGTGGAACAATCGAGGCCCCTGCAAAATAATTATACAAAACGCTTTGAAGATAGAATATGGTGAGATATGAAAATAGCGAAAATGGAGCATTAACTCGGTTGTTCTTGAGATTTAAACAAAAGTCGTGATAAGTTATCTAATTTTATCAATGTATAAAATTTAAATAAGAATAATATAATAAAAATACAAGAAGTCTTCAAAAGAATATTCCACATTTAAAGAGTTACAGTTGCAATATTAAGAAATTGAAAATTATTTTGAGGAAATTATAAAAAAAATAATAAAATTAAAAGTTTCTAAGCAAAGTTTTGCAAAGAGCAGATTTAGCCACTCAAGATGCGTTTTTTTTTTTTTTTTTTGAATTATTATTAAATTACTCAGTTAAATATAAGAATTATAGTAAATGACGAAAAATATCGAAAAATGGATAATAATAAATATTTCCAATATTAAAATAAAGTAAACGATAAATTATTAAATTGAACATATTTAAGCCAAATGTAATTAAAATTGAAGCAAACGATTAAGAATTGAAAAGTGGTCAAGTACGCCAAACGTGATCCACCTGAAAGAATAGCCCCTTAGTTGACAAAAATAGTAAATCAGTATTAAGTTCCTCTGGCCCCAAAATATTCCAAGAAGGAAGCCAAACAAAAAAGACAGAGTTTGAAATTCTTGAGGAAAAAAAGAGGAATTAATTGGAGATTGGTAATTAATTGGAGAAGAGGAATTAATTGGTAAAGATTCAGATGAAACTGAGAATGAAGGTTCGGCGGCCGGTGATTTTTTGACCCCGTGAAAGGGGAGAGAATTGATAACCTTGATGCGGCAGCGTTGTTTCGAACTCTGGTCTAGTAGGTCCGAAGGAAAGTTGACTGGTTGCTTTTTTTTCATGTTCTTACCAACCAGGCTGTAAAGACATCTTATCTGTCTGATTAAGTAAGGCGTTTTAACTTCTAACGTTGTTGTAGAAGAGAGTCGCCGCATAGGTATGTTAAGGAAAATATGAACTTTATTTTGACAATATGAAAACGCTTTTAAATGAATCAGAAACTGATTAAGGTTTGGGTTGATTTTATTAACGTCGCACTAGAAGCAGCACGAGAGCATTTGGCCACGGACCTCGTAATTTGGAGCCTCGGTTAAGTGACAAGGACGACACCTGAGCTGGTACCCCCTCCCTTAACTTCCACCACACGCTAACAAGAGCCCTAATTGGAAAGACAATTTTTTAAAATCATTATCTTAACTCAATTTTCGCTTTTAGTGAAACAATTATCTATAACAGGGCATTCAACCTTTTACGCCTTGGGAATCCTTTGAGCTTACCGTTCTCTCGAAAGAACCTCTTGATCAAAGTGTAGAAAAAATAGGATATCAAAGCTTTAAACTACTCAAACTAGTAAAATTATTACTGCATCTTTTTTTTCCCATCACAACACAAACTTCTTAAGAAGATAATGAATGGAAAGGTAGCTAATGGCGTTTTTTCTTTTCCTAAAATGTATTCTATGAATAAATGAAAGCAACAATATCTTAAATTAAAACAAATTCATTGGAAAGAAAAATTTTAATGTCTTGGTTGTGATTTTTTTTTTATTTAAAAGTATTTTAAAGCCGGGAATAATTGATGAAATTTGCAACTTAATGTCCTGTTCAGCAACCAATATATTTCTGCATATTGTTTTTGTCGCAGCGTACATGAGAAAACGTTTTCGCATTCATAGGTTGAAACAAATGAAATGAGATGTTTCATATCTCTTATGGTAATTTCAGGATATTTTTCTCTTATGTCAATCCAAAAATGCATAATATCAATTTGACTAAATTTTAGTTTCATTTGAGTGCTGGTCAATGTTTCAATTTGAGAAATACCAACTGAGCCAAAGAATGGAGACTAATATGTGACCTAATATGCCTCGATTAATGTATTTGAAGCACGTGACTTTTTTGAAATTTAAGATTTTGTTTTATCCAAAAAATATTTATTTATACTTATTTTTTACAAGAAAACTGCAATTAAGAATTCAAACTTGTATAAGAATTAAAATTTTACTAAAATTTTGGCGCTTTGATTAAGAAAATAATGATCACTTACAGAATCCCTGTCAAAGTTCCAAGGAACCCTTTGGTACGGCGGAACTCAGTTTGAAGACTTCTGATCTATAACGAAGGCTTACAAAAATTTAAGGGATGATAATTTTAGTTTGTACAGGTAATCACGTTACAGTATCATTAACATCCCATGTATGCATCAAACACTTTTGATAGTAGCTTATAAAATACATAATGTACCTACAAAAGAATAAATAGTATGCATGCCAAATATTTGTAATTTAAAATGCAAAATTTGTATTTTATTTCTAAATCAAAGGTAAAGAAACTATAGAAATGGGACCATGAAAGTACAGTTTCAGGTGTAGTTACCTTTATCAAACATTGGTTTATTTTTCTAAAGTCAGTAGCTAAACAGTTCCTCATGTTTCTCTAGTACGTCATTTATGCAAACAAATAAGTAACAAAATCTAAGCTTTAATAAATCCTTTTTTTCTAAAAATACAGTCCTATTTAAAAGAACAAAAATAAGGCATAAAATATGATAACTAATTTAATGAACTTTGTTTGAAAGCAATATTATAAGATACATCACATAATCTTAATCAACATTTATATTCAAAAAATAATTAAATCAACCTTAAATTATAAATTTATCTCAATGAAGAAAATGCCAACACAATCTCATCGTAATAGAACTTTGTCGATTATTCTCGACTTTTAATTATGTAAAATAATGTAGTTGGGGGAAAAATTAACACTTATGGATACTCTATTTTTAATTACAAGAAGGGAATAACATTTTATTTATGAAATTAACACGAAATTCATTAGAATCACTTAATAAAAACAAGTACTTGTTTCGTGATAGGATTACTTCTAAAGAATCTAAGCTACTTATTTATGTTTTGGTATTGAGACTAAAAATTCAATTACTGGAAAAGAAGAGACGAGGATGATAAAATATCAATAAGCAGCTCTGCCTTAATAAAAATGAAATTTTCCCTTCGTATATATAGTTTGGTGAAATCTCGTTTTCCTGTCTTCATGAAACGTCCTTTTTTTATTTCAGATGGGTGAAAAGACAATTCAATAAAAACTAAAAAAGTTCTACGCAAAGTTTTGTAAAGAACAGATTTAGCCAAACAAGATGGATTCACATAAAACAATAGCCCCTTTGGTGGATAATAATAGTAAATCAATATTAAAATAATTTTACCAGAAAGCCAAACTAAAAATATGTAGTTTGAAAATTCTTAAGGCAAAAAAAAAAAAAAAAAAAAAAAAAGAAGAAAATAATAAAGCTGCCTCAACGTTTAAAATTCTAAATAAGGTTATTTATTTTCATTCCTTCCTTGATTCCAGTTTACATATGATTTAAGGTAATACATAAATAGATAAGTAATGAAATAATTAATTTTTGTATCTGTTTCACTTCGATCCAATAAAAAAATTGGGGTGAAAGCAAGTATCAGGCACCTATTGCATATATTTTATTTCAATCCAATAAAAAATTAAGGAGAAATTTATTATGACGTATTTTTGAAAATTAAGTTCGTTATTAATGAAAGCAGACATAAAAAAGAAAATAAAACAAGATAAATTTTTGAAAAGTGGTCAGATACGACATTTAAAAGATATAGAAAACAATAGTCCTTTGGTTGGCTAATACTTATTTGCAGAGCTTCATTCACACATATAATATCCATTTAATAATTTTCATTCTGCATTTCTTATTAGACTAAAGAGAGGGGGAAAAGCTCATTCGAGGTCGAAATCTGAAAACAAAAATTGTAAGGATTAAATATTTATTAGAGCCATTGAAAGAAACATGAGAGCTATTTATTATTTCTTAAAGTTGAAACACGGGGGCGATTCTAGGAAAATAGGCATCGAACCCTAGGTTCGACTAAAATATCACTAGTCAAAAAATAGCGAGCATAACCATTCAGCTACTCCATACACTGCTTTAATGTAGTAAAATAATGTTTCTGTTTTTGATATTATCCATGTAAAATTGTTCACATATCTAAGAACCAGAAAAATGTTAAGGCAGTAATTTTTTTCTCTAGATTCTTCATTTAATCATAAGAATTCGATATATTTTAATCTGATTCCTACAAATGGAATTTTGATAAAATAGTAATAAATGGTCACACAAATAATTTTTGTAGATGTGCATTCAATTTTATCATAAAAATTTCAGCAATTTTCCTTTAGTTAAAATACAATTTTTTTTTTTTTTAAAAAAAAGCAAATTTCTTCTTTCTCTCTCTCTAAATAACGTATCTAAAATGTCTATTGTTCATTTTAATAATTAAAAAAGCAATTTGTATAGTGTTTTTTTTTTTTAAATGCTCAGTAAAAATAGCACAAGAAACGAAGGATTACTTTTTTTTTTAAGAAATCGAATATAAAGCTTAATTTTTTAACACTGTGAAATACCACATCTGTATAGCAAGCTAGACGAACTTTCAACGGATATTACGCAACTGAAAATAAAACTTTAAAGGGGGAAATCCTAAGATCACTTTCAAATTCCCAGAAATCAGCCGACTTGTTCCGAAGGATTGTAAATTTCCTTTTGTCAGCGTGTCTTTACCATGTATCCTTGCGCACTGAGGTGGGACTTTCAATATTGCTTTCCCCTCTTTCCTTGTTTACTTTACTGAATCAACAAATTACAATCAGCGAAATGAATTAAATTTTTTTAAAAAAATATGCATTTGAAAGTGCATAAAAAATGAGAGATTCTGTGGAAATACTTTTTTTGTCCGATTATTCAAAGTATTTTTATGATCAATTTAGAGCACCGAATGCGAATTTTCAGATCTTTAATAAAAATTTAAAAATACTTACAATAATCAGAAAAAAAAGTAACTCCACAGAAGCCTTCATTTTTAATGCTCTTTAAAATGCACTTTATTCCATGCAGTTAAAATAAATATTCTAGATGTGAGACTTTAACTAAGTAACTCCATAGGATTAACATTAGGTATGGAAAATCGTGGTAGCGTGTTGACGGGAGCCTTAACAAGGTGGGCAAACAATAGAATATAAAAATGTTATTCGAAAGGCACAGAATGTTATAAAGAAATTACCTGGGGTAATAGATCGTAGATAAATATATGAAAACTATATATGAATACGGGAATTGTTTTTTCACAGATGATTCATTAGAGGTACTTGTTACTGTTATATGTTGTATCTTGCAGCTTTTTCAATTTGTAATTGTAATTGAAATTTTGCATATTGAATTTTGAACATCCGAAGTTTTACTATATGCATTGTATTATAGGAATAGATAGATAAGCAAACAAAAAGATGAGGTAAGATCCAGCTGTAAAGGAGCTAGTGGTCCACCTGTTTGTTTTGTTTTTTGTTTATTTTGTATTAACGTAGCACAAGAAGCAACACGAGGGCTCTTGGCGACGGACCTCATAATTTTGAACCAAGTAACGAAGACGACACCTCCCTTTCCTAATATCCACACCACTCCAATGGGAGGACTTTGGGATCCGACAGATTTAATGTGCATCAGCCTCACGGCGGGTCTTTAGCGGCCAAGGCTCGAACCTACGATTGAACGAAAACTGCAAATCTTTAGTGGCTCGAACTTACAACACGTACGAAAAAAGCCGGCCTTGAAAGCGCCGCCATATCCACTAGGCTACCGCAGCCCCTGTAATTTTCGTTGAATGGAAGGTAAGGTATTTAACAAGCTGCCTGAAAAGGGGAACAAATTAATCAAAAAAAAAAAAAAAAAAACTATCAAAGGAAGTTGAAAAGTCTAATTGGGGAGTGATGATTTGTTCTAATCATTATTAAGGTCTTTTATTACCTCAACTAGGGCGTATTTCTTTTCAGTTAATGTTTTTGTTTTTCAGATTGAATTTCTAGTAGTCTTTTGATAAATCCTAGCATGTTATTAAAAATACTGGCAATAACTCTTACAATAACAATTGAACAGGCAAGGTCTAATCCAAAATTTTCTTGATGTTTTCAGCATTATTTTTGTTGTAATTTTGATTTTTGTTATTATTAAGTTTTTAAGTGATTGATGTGGGGAGGATTAGTCCCGGTTGGGATCTGATCCTCAGTCTGTGATACCTGGTGTGTGTGTTCGTGGTTTTATAGAAAAATCCCTGTTCAAAGCTCACGTGAGCTGCCCGATAAAAAAATTGCATGATTGTTAGTAAAAGTTAATTATTCTATATTATTATTAATATCAAAATTAACTTTAGTGGCTTATCGTACTGAAGAATTTATTTTGATAGAAGATCGAATTAGGTACACGAAATTTTACCGACACATTTTGCGAAAATGTAATATTTTGAAAACGCATAAAATTTGTTTTTGCTACTGATTTGTTTACCAGTGACGTTTGATTTTAACCAATAACTACTATTTGCTTGCCGATTCTTTTAAATAATAAATAACTTATGCATGATGATTCATTAGAATCAAAGATCCAGATTTAGACAAACTTTTGACGAGTCATTATAATCGTAATACATATTATCATTTAAAAAAGATTGAGTTTCCGATGAAGATAATTGCTCAGCTTTTGATTCTTGTCAATTCACTCTTGGTGTACGGTATGTATCAACATCATAAATCTAACTGTCATTTAATATATAACTTAGGAACTGGAAACAAAAACACTCTGAGTATACTAACTACTAAATTACCTGTTGCCCGTTTATCCGTCGAGGCTTCAGAGCTCATCGTGGAGGTGATGTGGAAGTTTGAAGAGTGAGGTCCATATCACAGCTGTCGTTCTCGTCACTTGGATATGATTTTGAACTTCGAAGTATTTCGCCTCTTGCCTTCGTGTAGTATCTAAGTGTGACAGTATGTCGTTTATTAAAGAAATTTATTCATAAATTTGCTTAAATGTAAAATTGGTACTTGGGTAAATTCCTGCTGGCGAGAAATTTGGCGCACTTTCTCGTCAACCATGAAAGTTGATCCAGATGAACTTGCGCCATTCATTCTGGTAGTCAAATATTCTTAATTCCTTCAAGATATCGAACAAATGAGCCATTTTTCGAGGTCACATTAATTCATCTATATATGAATATTAGCTGTTATAAAGTATGTTAATGAAAACGGCTGATAGAATTCTTTATTTTTATTTAAGATTGTGTTTATAGTTAATTAAATAATGTCTAGACAAGGTCACATAAAAACACGGTTTTGACGTCAAGTCATCATGGTGATAAAAAAAATAGGAAATAAAATATGAAAAACCGTGTTTGTGTGTGATTTCCTGGCCTCCATTACTGGCCCTATATCGCATTGTTTCGGGACATTTTCAGGTTTGCCGAGAATGGTAGCGACAGAATTTTACACATGCACCAAACTTTATTTTTACTCGAAGTTTGGTTTCCCTTTCTCAAGTTCCTAGAATTTGTAGTAGGATCTTTACAAAGGGGGACTATAGAGGTTGATATCCACTTTTGTAGATTATGCATGAATGGTTTTATGTAGAAAATGGGATAAAATTGAAATATAGTTGCGGTGTACTCAATTTTAATACTCCGAAAGTATAATACAACATTCAATTAGCTAAGTGATTATTGTAGAAGTCACAGAAATGGATGGAGGAAGATATAAATAAATGGACATGAATTCAGTATTCACTCGGGAAGAGATTTTATACTAGAAGATTTCGGAATCAATATTCATATTTCGTTCAGTTTTATACTGCTCTTTCCTCATATTGGGGGTGCGAGTCTTGATTTCAACAGATCTGTCTCAAGTTAGCTTAGAGAGTGGGGTACAAGCTCAGGTGTCGTCCTCGTCACTTGATCATGACTCAAAATTACGCGATATGTCACTACTAGTCCTTTTATAACACATAACGAACAAAAAAATAGTTTTGATTGATCAACACATGCTGAGTGTGGCGATGGTTGCTTCCCAAAAAGCAGTTTTTCGCGCTGAAACCTTTTGGTTGACCCTGGCTTCCTTGAACATTTCGCCCATAGATCTCATATTGCTTCTTGTGCGTCGTTAATAAAACGTCAAATCTTTCATAAAAGGAGAACAAATAATGTATCCACTTATCCGGGGTTTATTCACTTATATGAAATTCTCTTAAAGAGAATGATTGATTTTATTTAACACTGAATTTAAAAGCAACTCGAGGGCTATTGTTGACAGACGTTATAATTTGTACTTACATAGAGCTTATTGTATCAGAAATTTTTAAGTTACTTATCGATACAGTATTGAGTGAGAAAGAAATGAACAAAAGTTCTTGATTATAAAATAAAAAGGTATACTTGTTTTCTCATGCACACTAATTTAAAAAATTAGCGATTTCAGTTTTTGCATAGTCAGCCATCGATTCCAGAATTTTATCTGAAAAATATATAATAGTTCAAACATTACTGTTTACATTTATTTTCATTATTGTTCACAAATGAGCAAAACATGATATTGCAAAATTCTAAATGTTTATTAGAAACATATTTTTCTTCTTATCATTTGATAATCATTGTTTGTGTAACAACTGATGTACTAAACCGGATATAATTTTTTCTTTTCGGTATCTTTTCTGAACAACTCTTATTGATCTTTTTCTTGATCTTTTATGAATAGTTAAAATTTTTGCTGTATAATCAACATTCCTATATATATATATATAAGCCTATTTCTCAATTGAACACATTATATTCATTCCTCTTCCTAATCAGAAACATGTATTTCATGTTTTCAGTTGATATAAGAAGCAAATGTATCTTGAAGATAACCTAAACTAAGTTAAAATATTTCTAAGAATTAGTAGGACTTTCAAATATTCTACAATGATAATTCTCTACATTGACTACTAGGTAAGATTCGAAATCGTATTGTCCTCTACTAGCTGAGATATTTTTTTTTTCTAATATAAAGGGATTTGACACCTTTTGACCAATTTTTTTATTTGAGAATTTTAGTTTTTAATCATTTCAGCATATCTTCAATAGTTATTATTATAAAAGTAATTTTAACATTTAAATTAAATAAAAAGAATTTCAAATTTTAATTTTCAAAATAACAATAATAATAATTTTAAGATTTATTAGTTCCCTATCTCGAGTGTCCATTAATTTATACGAGAATGGTTCAAAACGTACTTGCATTTGAAGCCAGATTTCAACATTTAGGTAAATTGTTGTTATCGTTGGAGGTTGACATCCGTCAAACGTAGCCGAAAGCAATCTGATATTGATTCAAAAGTTAGTTTTCATGTGGTAGACATTTCCTGCCAAATCAAAATTTGATTGCAGCTGCGTCGAGTTGTCACCGTTGGAGAGACCTAAAATATTCATTATGCAATGGTAATCAAGCAAAAATCGAAACAATGGGTTGCGGCCAGTAAATCTTTCGCATAAGAAACGAGGATGGTATCATCGACTGCAAAAGTTGTGACAAATAATTTCTGAGGTGCAAAACGTATCACGATCCTGAATACGAATAACTCAGACAGCTGTCTAGTGAGTCAAAGTACTAGAAACAAAGCATTGCTAAAAACAAGCCATTTTTGTTCTCACGAGCGTCCTCTCTTGGATTTTCTAAGGAATTATTGAACACTCTTGTATATTTTACGTACGTTTTAATACATTTTTTTTTATTTATTTATTTTTTTTTGTCTAGGTTAGGTGCAAGGAATATTTTTCAACTATGAATATAAGTCATTGATTGTTTAAAGGATCCAACCCAAGAAACTAGTTAAGTAAGACGGCTCTTTCAAAAGTAAGGTCTCCTATTGTTTTAGAAATACAAAGAAACATTTATTCAATGCAACCATCTCGTCACCATGTCTTGTTTGCCATTGCATAATGGTCAAGGTCGCGTAATAGCGGTCGACGTTGCTTTTGCCTAGTCGTGGGTTCGAACCTTAATTGCCACTAAGACCCGCCATTTGTAGAGTGATTGATGTACATTAAATCTGGTCATGATCATAAATCATCCCGATGATGTGGGTAGGAAGCTCAAGTATCAGCCTCGTCATTTGACTTAGGCTCAAAATTACGCGTTCAGTTGCCTATAGTCTTGTGTTACTTCTCAGAGGGACGTTAATAAACAGTCACTCACCGCCATGTCATTGAGGAAGCGTTTAACCTCATCTTTAACATGGTAGTATATATCTGTCGTGATCATTCACCTAGTAATGTTTCTTTCCCCCGGGACTTACCATATTTTGTAAACATATGGGGCTCATTCCCCTGGATATCCTAATGATCCTCTTATATTTTCGACTCTCCTGCTTCTCAATTATTTTTTTCTGAGCCTAGATCACAGTTACACATGGTATGGTGCCACCAAACCAGATTGGGTTCTTACCCCATAAGCCCCAACTTTCATTCACCCACGCTCTTGAGGTTATCAAAATTGAAAGATGGTCTACTTATGTTGTTACAACGGGTGTTCAAAAATTAAGTTTCCACTTGTTTCTCCATAGATGGCAGTCTTGCGAAACAAGAGCAGACGATAATGGAATTCCATGGATTTCAACGATAGCATTTGTATCTGATTAGTAGCAACCTATGCAGTACATATAGTATGAGAAAAAAAATGGTGCATCAGCTGGAAACTTACTACAATGTTGAAATACTCGAAATTGTTCATTTTTTGGGGGGTTGGGTTCATGAATACGGATATTCTGAAATAACGGCAGAGTATGGGCCATATGCATTATCATGTCCTGCTATTGTGAAAGGTACCAGCAGTTCGAAAAGGATCGCAAAGACCTCACCGATGAGGAAAGATAATGAAGATCACCAACGGTAAGCACATTAGGCATGAGACATACAAATTTCCCCACGAGCGGCTTCAGTCATGACAACGATTTTTTTTTTATCAATTGTGAAGAAGTGGTCCGTATGGAGTTTGTGCGGAGGGGCAAAACCATTAATGCTTAGTCGTACTACGAAACTCTAAGAAGTTTGCGCAAAGCTATGAAAAACAAGAGACGTTGAAAGTTAAGCAAAGGCATTATCTGCTGCATGATAATACAAAATTTCCCAAGGCACGCACAGCACTGAGTTTGCTTCGCAGTTTTGGGTAGGAGTTCTGACAGTATCCAACGTACAGTCCCCATCTGACACCTTGCGTCTTTTTCATGTTCGATAAACTCAATGAACGTTTGTGTGGAAGACAATATTCCATCAATCACCAGGTTCAGATAGCTATGATAAGCTGCTTCATAGGACGAAGTAGTGATTTTCTATCGTCAGGACTTTAAAAGATTAGTGTAATGTTCTGACAAGTGTTTGCAATTAATGGGAGATTATGTGAAGAAATAGTAAGCTGGAAGTAAGTTATGTTACATTGTAGCACACTTTTCAATAAAGTGTTTTTAATCTATATTGTTCGAGTGTAAATTATGTTTTGCATGTTCCTAGTATAAAGTGAACAGGAGTCTCTATGGGTCGATTTATTTATTAATTCATGTCAGTAGAAAACCCATAAGGGCTGTTAGCGACGAACTCTAAATTTTAGCTTCCGTCAAATGACAGGGGTGACAACTGAGCTGTCACCCCCCATTCCTTTCAGGTTCCACACCATCCCTATATGTAAACTTCAACCCTAGACCGATTTAATGTGAAGCAGCCCAGATGCAAGTTGAGTGGCGTCAAGACTCGAGCCCATGACTTAACTGAAACAACACTGATCATGAGCTCACGACTATTACTCCTCTGAATCATGGATTGATTCCAGAACTGAATTCAAAAATAAATGTGATGGCCTCTCTTCATTATTAAATTTTTAGAAATTATAAGTTCAATTAAATAGTAAATAAGGCACAAAACAGTTGAAAAGACGATACGGTTTGTTTATTATCATCACAGAACCTGTAAGATCACTCTCTCTTTAATTTTTTAACTCTCTTAAATCCTACCTTACAACTAAGCAATGAGGTCTTACCGACGCGCCAAGTAAGACACTTTTTGAATACGGCGGATTTGATTCCTATTACTCTAACGAGGAGTCACTTCAAAAACCAATTTTTCTACAAACGATTAATTACAATTATTTACCTAAAATTAACCTACAAATATCTATTAGCTCCTCATTATTATCCGTCCTCCTTCTTAGTCCAATAAATTATGTTTCGCTTAAATATCACTTCAATTATTTCAATTAATTACACTTAACTTAAAGTAATTTGCTTAATCATATTTCATTGGGTTGGCAGGATATTGGAATTTTTTGCAATTCAAATTTCAAAATGTCTCCAACGTCAGTGAAGAGAATACCCCGAATAAACTAACGTTACAACATAAAAATGAATAATTGTTATACTTCTTTATAAATTGAGTCTCATAGTACCTGTCAAGTTGTGTTAGATTGTTTTAAGATCATGAATGATAAATATAAATCAATCAAAAAGAAACAATGAAGGTTAGGGATACGTTCATAATGCTATACTTAAATGGCTCAAAAAGCTGAAATTTCCGCTTCTCACACAAGGTAATCATTAATAAATCAAATTCAATGTCATTCTGATTAATTTTGAAATATGGATAAAATGCTGCAAGATGACATATTTTTAGGAATTTCAAAATTTAAAGCACTTATGCGTTTTAAATGAATCAATAAATATTGCAAAAAAGTGCATTACTTATTTCAAATTCCCATTTTCTTTACTCATTGGAAATAACTAACCATATCTCGATTGAAATTGGTAAGCACAAATCAATTATTAGCGTCAGGGATAGTAATCTTTGCTGTTCGACATCTTTCATAATCCAATCAATCACTAGTAGCGTTACAAGGGATTGGTTAGTTTGTTTTATTAACATCGCGCTAGGAACAACACGAGGGCTCTTGGTGTCAGACCTCGTAATTTTGAAACTCGGTCAATAATCGAGGACAACACCAAATGTCCTAACTTTCACATCACGTCCATGGGAGAACTTTGAGCCTCAACAGTTTTTACGTGCATCAGCCCCGGGTACACGGCGGGTCTTTTGTGGTATCACCGGCTCGAACTCACGACTTGACGAAAACCGATATCAGCTAATCCGCGACCATAGTTACTAGGCTACCGTAGCTTCGTGTTAGTAACAAGGGTACGAATACGGAAATGTTCACATTTACTTACACATAAAATACATATCATCAACAGAGAAGGGCAAATAGAGACCCGCGGACCACATGAGGCCCACTGAGAGGTCAGTGTCCATCGTGCCAGTTGAAAAAATCCGCATTAAACTAAGATTTCATTTCCCGTACATAAAATCATTCAAAGATGTAACCAATTGAAATACAAATGGAGATGATATAATCCTTACGAGAAGTGAAGTATTATTAGACAAATAAAGAGAATCACTATGGAGGTTTTAAGGGAAGAGACCATTTGGTTGTCTTGTTGGCGAAATCGAATTTTGAATGAGGTTTGGTAAAAATAGTTTGAGCTCTGATAATTTCATTATTGTGATTTAAGATGGAGGTGAAAACATTTCGCGACAGCTTGGTGATGTAGTCTTCAATGGAATCAATATTTAAGTCGTTATGAATAATTAAGTTTCTGATGTACCAAGAGGAATTTGTCATAATTCTTAGGATCTCTTATTTTGCATCACTTGCACTTTTTTCATATCGGTGGTTGCGGCCGACCCCCAAACGGGGCTGCATAAGTGATGATTGTTTGTACAGCAACACTTTGTTTTTTAGGAAAAGAGGTGAGTTTCTGCCAATGAGGGTGATGTATATTTGAATTTTGGTCCAAAACGTTTCGGAAAGATATCTGATATGCTCTTTGTAGGTTAGTTTGGAGTCTATTTGGAGTCCTAGTTATCGAAAACAGAAACCCAGTTGAAAACCAGTTCTCCGAAAAGGTTTAAATTCATGGTAGGGTCAATTTTTCCGTTTCTTCTGAAGATAATGGCTTGAGTTTTATTGACATTTATTGCGATCCTCCAGTCAATTAACCAAAGTTCGAGAGTGTCGATGTACTTTTAAAGAACTTTAATAGTATATATGAGGTTAGCTCCTTGTGCAAGTACGTCAGAGTTATCGGCAAAGAGACATACACTTTTAGGGTTTCCTGGCATCGTTTGGTGGATAATTTCTTGGAATTTCACCCAGTAGGTAATCTTGTGCGTTCTTAAATCGGGGGGAAGAATACTGCTAAGTAAGAGGTCATTTATTATGGGATTATGGTCTTTGCTAATTTCGTCGATAGAAGATATATCAGAATGAGCGAGGTTTATAGCTATATGCGAAATCAAGGATGGAGTTTTGAGCACTTCTATGGGGGAAGTGAGTAGGATGATCTGGAGCAATGACATCGAAAGCGGAGGCGGCCACCCAGTTGCAGATGATTGTACCATTTCTATTTGCCCTGCAGGGTTCCAGCAGGGTTGTTTCGCATTAAAATCTCCGAAAAGAATTACTTTGTGGTTTTAGATGAGGATGGCATCCAGTTCAACAGTATTGATAGTACCGTGAGGTGGTCTTTAGAAGCTAGAGGCAGTGATGAGAGAGTTATCTTGTAGGTAAATATTTACAGATGTATTTTCGAAAGTTTGGCTATTGAAAATGATAGAGAAATGTTTAATGGTATTTTTAATGAAGATAGCAATGCCTCCTCCCCTATGGGTAAGGCGGTCACTTCTATAGCAAGAGTAATTTGGTATTTTGACAGTGTCGGAAGGGCGGAGATGCGTTTCTTGTATGCCGATTAAATCCGGATAGTGCTTGGCGATGGAATGCTTAAGGTCTTCGATTTGCCTTCTTAATCTATTTGCGTTTCAACTAAATATTCGGAGTGAAGCACTATTAAAATAGGTTATATTAGGCATTATTTTAGGGTGATTAGCTGGCTCTGGATAATTTAGAGCATGGTGCCCATTTGACTTAGAAGCTGTGACATGGTGTCAAGAAGCGAAGGATTAGTGGTGCTATTTTGTGGGGTAATAATCTGCTGAGTGGGAATTTGGGTTTGGGGAGCCATTGTAGTTTGCTGGAGTTTTCTTCTTTCTTCCCAGATATTTACGATTGTTGGTTTTGCAGGTTTAGCATTAATAGGAATTTTTGGGCATCCAGAGTAGTTGTCGAGGAGTGAACCTCCGCAGAGAGAGCATTTAGCTGGAGTTTGCAAGGTTTTCTTGCAGTCTCTGGTGATTTGGTTTCCTGCACATCTTAGGCATTTGGGAGTGTGTTTACAAAATCTGCTATGGTGATAGAAATCCTGGCATCTGTAACACTGCGCAGGCATGGAATTTTTCTTGAGTGCTTCAATTTCACTCGGAAGTAGCCAATGGTAGTGATATTGAATATTTCCTGGGTTTCAAGGCTTTTCCTGAGAACCACTAAGAAAAGAGGCATGTTTGTATTATTGCGCCTATTGCGCAGAACAGAGACATGATCAGGGTTGAAACTATGCGTTTGTATTTCATTTATGAGCTCTTTGATGTCGTACTCGGAGGAAAGTATACTCTCCATAGGTGACCTTGCGCCTCATTAAGATTTTTGTATTCTTTTGTGGTGTTTTCTTTTTATTTTGATAACCACCTGCATCTTGTTTATTATTTGCAATTGTTAGCTAATATTTCCAACGTGTTTAAATCAATATACTTATAAAATATTTTTTATTGATGTAATAGTTTTTCAACATATTTTACTGGATTCCATATTAATTTTGTTTTACATGGATATAATTATTAGATAATATGAAGAATCGATGATAATGGCAGTAGGTTTACAAAGTGGCCTTCCCCGAGAATAAAATCTGGTGCATATAAACGTGCGAACCGAATGACTCGCGAGCAATTTACTTCAAAGATACATACGCTTCTACACAAGTGTTGGGCGATTTCTCATTGTGGTTTCATTAAACAGCTCGCGAGCAATTGAGCTCGCAAGTGCGTAACCACTTATAAATGAAACATTTAAGACATTAAAAATTATATTTTTAAATCTATAGTAGTATATATAGACGTGTATATACTTAAGAGCTGAGTAACTCGCGAACATTTCACCTCGCCGATACATGTGCGTCTAAAGAACTGCTCACCAGCAAATTGCGGCGACTTGTCACCTGTCAGCCTTTCGGCGAATTCAAAAGGAATACGCAGTTCGTATAAGTGTTCATGTGGAAGTACTATTCTTTCATTAAGTTCTCCATAAAATTTCACAATTTTTTGATGAATCCTTTTCCTCTTTGGCACCTTCGAAATAGAATATCCTGTATTTGTAGAGGTCGTACATTACAATTTTCAAATTAATATTAGATTCCAACACTGTTAGAAATACACATTGAAGTTATAAATGATATAAATACTACTATAAAAACTCAAAAAAAAAAATGTTTATAAATTAATTTTTTTTGTAAAGGCTAAAAAAATATTTTTTGAATAGTTCGTTTTATTTTATTTGTTTTATATAGCCTAATTTTTTTTATTTGTGACTATTTTTAAATTTTTTTTCAATGGATATCTATTTGCTTTGTGTGGTGGCTTTAAAAAAATAATTTTTAGCAAAAATGTGCCTGGGCACAAAATCATTCACAAACTTTTAGCAATTCTCAATAACTTACTGCAAATTATTTCAATTAAATTGAATTTTTAGAAGCACCATACTTGTTATGAGTCGGGTATTTCTTGAAAAAAGAACGCGGATTACTTCAAATACTAAATTGGATTTTTAAGAATTTATAAATAAACACAATTTAGCCTCGTCATTCCACATAAAGTTATGCTAACATTTTTGCGATCCAATTTATGGAAATATAAACTTATTGCTGAAGTTTTTCCTATTTGCTTTAGATACCAAAATTCATACTTTTTCACGAAATTTTCCTATCGCTAGCAATTTCTCTTATAGACACGCAACATTTCTATTTAAAATTTCATTTTAAAATTACATAGCAACAACTCATTTTTGATGACATAATCGTATTTCTTTAGTCATTGAAATTTATTGCTTTACTTTTTTCCAACATTATAAGCATTCTCATCCTTCTTTCGTTCTTTCAGAGGCAGCGATTCACCAGAACGACTGTTCTTGAATTTAGAGCATAGCCTGAGCATCTTCACCTGCGGTAAGGTTTAGACTAATTAATTAATTTATACAACTTTTTCTATCTCCCACAACTCTCTGAAATTTTCATTGATTTTACTGGAATACTTTATTGATTTTACCGGAATAGAATATATCAATTTTGTGTTAAATCAAAAGCCTTATTACAAGTGGGTATAAATATCATAACGGATGGTTGAATTAATAATTAAAATTCTCTATTAAAAACTATACTTTTGAATACAGTTAGAATTTTGTAGGTTATTTGTTTTAGTTATGATACTTTTCTAATTATGGAAAAAGAAGTTTCTGTATTCAATTTATGACATCATAAATTGCATTTTTTTTTCCAATTTTTTTCTACTTATTTGGCTATAATTTGAGATTAATTTAAAATATATTTTATACTATTTATTTCAGCCTATATAAACTTCTTTAATTTCCCTGTTTAATGATGTAAAAAACATGTTATATATTAATTTAAAACCAATTATCAGTATGAGGGATGAAGTTTGAAAATTATTAATTAGAGTAAAAGTTATGTTACGATTTTGGCAAGCATTTCGGAAAGTATTCTTTCATTTTCATGTTACTTCAAAAACTTTTGAAAAGTTGTAAAGAAATGTAGACTGTGGACATTTTTTCAATATGATAAAAATCAATATTTTACTTCACGTAGGATTCTGAAGTACAACAGGGATCAAAATTTACAAAACTGGTGTTATTTAACTCAAAATTGTTCAGTTTCGATATAAATACTTTTTTTTTAAAAAAAAATTAGTGAAATGTTTTTCAATACAGTCGTTTAGAAAATTACGAAATTTTAAGAAAACATCCAGGTGAAATTCATACAGTCGTTTCTGTTAATGATTTGTTTGAAAATTGAACGATACATAAGTCATAAAGAAACCCATTTTGAACATGTGTATGAAATTTCTAGCTAATATGATTAATAGTTCCTGAGAAATCCTGCTCGCAAGCCAAAGTTGCTTTGTTTCGAGTAGAAAAATAACGAAAAAAGAAACTAGCTAAACCAAGTTTCAACTAGTTTTTCCATAACTCTTCCAGTTTTGGTAGTGCTGTTAAAATTTTGACACCAAAATGTTCAGAAAAGATGGAGCTCTAACATATGTTATTTTCAAGGAATCAAAATATTCGAAATGGATAGTTCGACGCGTCTTTGCGAGTATTGATCAAGGGAAGGAAAGTAATCTTCAGTTCTCCCTAAATTAGCCATAAACCAAAACCACGCCCATAAATTAATTTAACGCCCAGCGATAGGCTGTTCCGACCCTACTTGTAACAACTGGTCTGCATTACCTTGGGACCTTTGCAATTGACTTCTTGTCCCATAGATTACTGGAAGTGCTTTGTGAAAATAACTTCAACGAACGTTTCGCGAACAATTTGGCTCGTAAATGTATACGCACACTATTTTGCAAGTTTTGTTTAACATTCAAAGTTGTTCAACCAAATGCAAATTCAGGCATTAAAATATAAATGAAATCTTATTGAGGGAATGCGCAAGAGGGAACAAAAACACTCACACCCACTATTATCCAAAGTTAGAAATATTTTCAAAGCAAAATGATGTTCCCAATATATTTTACTGTATAGGAAACTACATATTTACATATAGCGTCGCGTAACATAATGGACGTACTCGAATAGTTTAGCTTATCATCCTGGAATATCAATGAGCAATCAATATGGTAACAAATAATTAAATTACTGTATCCCCAAATTAACTTCTTAACCTCTTAGACACCATTATTTTTGAATCTGTCAAAATTATTCGTTCTATTTAATTTTTCATGTACTAAATATCTTAAAGTAAGCGATAACTTCTTTTGGAGACATTAGAATGTTTTAAGACTGCGATAGGAATCACGAATGCATTTCAAAGAACAGGAGTATTGAATAACAAGACATCGAATAAAATTGAAAATCGGAGAAAATTCGAAAAGTTTGAAAAATTGTTCCTGCATTTTTTAACTAATTTTGCGACAAGAGAAGTCATTATGGACGAGATATTTTATTTACAAAATATAAGTTGTACAGATAGCGGCTCAAATATATCGAAATATTGTATCGAATGCAATGCATGAATATTGCTAGGAATCGGTAGAAATATGTATATATTAGGTCATCCAGAAAGTTCTGCCCGTTTGTGAAGTGAATGATGAGTAAAGGAATACATTTTTCATGAATTTAAATTTATATTTATTGTACTTCATAATTTCTATTGTTACTTGGATTGGCCTGTAAACATTCCAGTTTGATGCCTTAAGAGTTAAGTGAAAAGACGTTACTTAATCGAATCATCATATGCTCATCTCTGGCTGCTCAGAACGCACATTTAGAACAGATGATAAAAACATTTATTGTTTTCGAACACATCGTAAGAAAATGAGCTTACTTGCAGCATGGACTATCTGTCCCCTCCATCTCCAAATAGAAAATGAGCCTGAATAAGTGAAAGCTGTGTATATAATGGGAGGTCCAAGAACAACTGCATTTCGAACTTTTGGAATTTAACAAAAAGCTCAATTCGGAGAGATACTGTCAGCAATTGAACGATTTAAGCAGAACCCTTGAAGTAAAAAGGCTGGCAATGTTCGATGTTAAGCATATTACATTGCATCATGATAATGCTAAACCGCATGATGCTTCTGTGATTTGTTTAAAACTCACTCAGCTAGGCTTGGAATTTCAGTCGCATCCACCATACTTTTCAGACCTAGCACCGTCAAATTGTCACTGGTTTATCTCTCTGCAAAGTGCATTTGAAAAGAAAATATTCACAATTATAGCAAACGTTGATCTAAGTACTATTTGAGTTCTTCGACAAGGCATTTTTCAAAAATGGTATTGAAATATTACCATCACGCTGGTAAGAGTTTATAAGTAACGACGGAAAATATATTCTACAATAAATATTATTAAATGTATGAAAATGTATTATTTTCTTTCATTTCATAAGCGGACAGAACTTTCCGGTAGATCTAACATTTTCTGTAAAGTAACTTAAAAATCATTAAAGAAATTGAAAACGACGTAATGACCAAGAGATTAAATTTCCATTTCTTCTCGTCTTTCCAATCAATCAAAAGAAACCTAGCGAAAACTCTCTCAAATACCTTAAGCAAATAAGTATTACTTTGAATTCTAATGCACATGAATAATAATATAATAATGATTTCAAAACCCTGAAATGTGATTTTAAATAAAGGAAAAAAAGTTCTACGAATGAAAAAAGGATCTCAAATTTGTTTTGAAAAAATACTTTAAAATGAGATAAATGGTACGAAATGGCAAAAAAAAAGTATCTTTAGCCTTGAAATGAAGATCGGAATTTAGGCATAATTCAGAATGTATTCGATGTGATGATGTGTATTTCAAACCTAAGTCTTGGAGGGGGGGATCAGAAATAATTTAAAGAAATACTAGAGTATTAATTTTTAAAATGAAGCAGAGTTGTAGAAAAATTACTTACGAGAATATTTATTTATCTCCTATATACTCTTTGATAATTTAGACTTTAATTACATAAAAATGTAGCTACCTCAATATTATACATTTTTAAGTACACGGTTAATGTATATGCCTGATTTCTATATCATTATTAACGAAACGAAAATGTAAAAAGAAACATGTTTGTGTTTACCTCTTCATCATTTATTTATAATTCATCTTTACAGAATCGTTGGTATTTCTTAACGAAAAAAGTCCATATTAAGGAAAAATATTGCTATTTTTTAATGAATAAGAACGTTATTATGTAATATATTTTAATTAATTATATGTTTAATTACTTCGTATATTTGACTACATTCTATCTTATTAAGCAGGAATGTACATACATAAAATGCAAGATTTCCCTCGTATATTTCCTGTTTTTCCTTGTTACAGAATATTTATATTTGCAGATGATTTCTGAGAAAAAATTTTATCTGAAAAAAGAGCGATAGATTTTATATACATGAATATATTCTCTAATTTTCTTAACTCACAACCATAATACTTTTATTTAGAAATTTTTTTAACTCATATCTTCTTCTCTAATGTCTATAAAATTCCTCCTCCCCTGTTTTTATAAAATAAATACTATGGCGTTTCAAAAAGTACTTGCACTTAAAGATAGAGGGCCTCATTAAAGTAAACTGTTGTTATCATTGGATGCTGCCATTTATTAAATAGATATGAAGCAAATTTGACATTGATTCATAAGTTAATTTTAATTTCGTAGTAATTTACTGACATATCAAAATTTATTTGCTGCCACGTTACGAATTATCGACATCGGGGAGACCTGGGTTCATCATTATGCTCCATAAATCAAGCAAAACTCTGAAGGCTGGGTTGCTTCCGGTGAATCTGCTCCAAAGAAGACGAGGATGAGCTCATCGGCCGGAAAGGTAATGACGAAGAATTGTTGTGGTGCAAAAGGGGTCAAGATCACGAATCCGAGCACTTGAGACTCGGACAGCTTACTAGTGAGTCATGATGCTTCTAAAAACAAACCATTTTCGGTGCTACAAGCACCATCTCTTGGAGTTTCTAAGAACGTATTGACAGACCCCCGTGTTTTTCGTTAAAACCCTTTATTCCTTTTCTTAGAAAATATTTTCTTCTATTTCAGGGTTAGTTTTACATTTTATTGTTGGACTTGATATTGCAAATTAATTACAAATTAATAAAATACTTGGTACTGTATTTGTTAATTTGTAATTGAAGCCTGCATTTCGTTGTGTATTCAAATTTCTGATTTTTTATCACAATTAAAGCATAAAGAATTTTTTTGATTTAATATTTTCTAAATATTTCAATTAACATATCACAAATATGTCCTTAGAAATAAAGTTTAATATATATTTCATTTCCCATTCCAAATCGGAATAAAACATGTATTATCGATCTCTTCAAAAAAAACTTAAAATATGGTATTCTTCGACATACGAATATCTTCAGTATATTAATACATATTCTATTTGATATGTTTTTATGAGTTTTTAATAATATACTTCGTTTTATACATAAATACGCTGAAACCTCAAACACGTCTCTTTTCAAAATAATTTTGTAAATATTTATTACTAAGTATTTTTAAGTTAATTGTATTATTATTTTTTTTTTTTTGCCTAATGATTTATTTTGAGTATTATTTCTAAAGCACACTACAATTATTCCCGAACAATTTCAATGACTCATTGGATGCGAGTGGCAACACATGTGAAAAGCGAGTGAAAAGGGATGTCGATACTCAATTAGTGATAGTTACATTAAATGATGTTGCAAAATATTCACATCCGATTTAATGACTTGCAGAAGTTATTTACCAAGGATGGTGATGGTGATAAGAAATTTTATAAATCGTTGATAAGGAAATTCAGCTTTCTGTCATTTGAATGAAACTGGTTTACTCAACTTCCGTTATAATAAATCATACAATCACGGCCAATGATATTGAAAAAAAAAGAAAAACCAAACCGTTTGTTTTCATGAACTTGTAAGTCACTGCTGATTTGTTTCTGAAGAGATACGCGTATGTAAAGAACAAAAATATTACAATCTGTTAACTTTGAACAATAAAAAGATTTTCTTAAAGAATCTACTTCATATAAAAGTAAGTAAAATGATGGATAATTAAGCACTTTTTTTGAAAATGGCACGGTATTATTATGTATTTAAACTTGCAAGTTGAAATAATATTTCACAAACTTAAAACATTTTTTATTTTAAAATTGTTTAACTTATTTCAGAGATTAGTTTTGAATTCGTTTGTATTAATAATAATTACTTATTTGATTTTGGAAATTTTATATAGCAACAGATAAATATTAATATTTATTTTAAGAAAGTGGAAACCAGAATATATATTAAATAATTTTACAAACAAAAATTATATTTATAACAATTATTAAAAATTAACACATAGATGTAAAACAGAGACCAAAACGAATCTGAATGTTCTGTTGATTAAGATGTAATAACCCTTCCTTAAAAAAGTAAATGAACAATTTGATTTAAAGAGAATTAGAAATAAGATTAATTAAATAAAAAATGCAAAATTAAAAAAAAAATGACGCATAATAAACTCCTTCAGTACTTTTTGAAATTTAAAAATAGATTTCTCTAATAATTAAATGTAATTTAATACGTGAATTAATTTACTACAATTATTTCAAAATTATATAACCAGCCAGTTATGCAGTTGATTTTATTACTAATATCCTTTATGATATTCATAACTGATTTGTTTATAACTAATACTTCCTTTTTTAGAAATAATTCCTTCGATGACGAATACGTTAGGAAAAAATTTAGAAGCAAATGATTAATTCAAAACTTTTAATTTTACTATTGTATTTTTCATAGAACGAAACATTTGAAATTTTAGAATGTAATTAATTTTATAACGAAATATAAGAATATTTCAGATTATTGTTTCATTAAGATGTATTTCTTAACTATAAGAGCTTGATTGTTTGAAGTACAATAAAGTACACACAGTACGTATTTGCTTTTATACTTTCCCATTAAAATGAAACTAAAATTAATCGTAAAATATAGTATACTGAAGTTTTTTCAAGTGTTAAAAAGATTTTAAACCTACTTTTTTTAGACACGACCTCACTGAATGTTTCACATCTTTTCAAAAAATTTGAATACATGTAATTTTTTTCTATACATTTTAATTTAAATGTAAAATGAACAAATGTTTGGATCAATATGCATTTTTTCCTAATTCATCTTATGTTTTTAATTTCCGTAGTGATACATTCATCGTTACATTTTATGAGCCCATTCCTTTTAATCTTTTAATTTATGCAATTATGTGATTTCCAAAAATACTAAGATCAACATTTCCCACGCTCCGAATGAAAAGGGATATTCCCTACAATCAATAAGTCTCCATGTAAAATACCTATGAATTTCTACATTTGTTGCCATGTTATTTGTATAATGTTTAATTAAACTTTCATGAAAATACAAACCGAAATTCTTTTATCACTTCTTATCTTGTTGAAGATTGATTCTACGTGTGCTCCATCCACCGCTATTCCCGATGTATCTGCCTCCTTCTCGAGTGAAGATGAAATAAATTCATTATACCTCGACTAAAAAATTTCCTTTACATATATTAGTTTTTATTTATGTATTCGGTAGTGGGTTTTTCTTTTTAATCCTTTTTATTCTGTTTTTGTTGTGCATCTTTTAATTTTTTTTTAATTTTATTATTCTCTTGCAATATTCTATATTTATAGAATTCTATTCGATATACATTGATTTTGTTTTAAATTTCATAAATATGGCATTGTTTTTATTTATTCATCAGTTTAATGAAATTATACATGCATAGAAGAACTAGAATATTTCCTTTTTCTTTTTTTTTTTTCATTCTCATAACATTTTTTTCCATATAATGACTTTTTGTAACTTTTAATTGATTTAATATTTTTGCATTATGTTTTTTTTTACTAAGTTCAATCATCCAAATTTAGACTTTTTAAATTTTACTTGATTTACTATATTTCATTTCACACTCACTCCTGTATATATATATATATATGTGTGTGTGTAATGTATAACAGTTCTGGCCTTCATGACCTGGGAAAAGTTTATTTAGCAGAATTTACGAGCGCGTGATCGCATAAATTACATGATAAATTGGAATCGTATCAGAAAATAATTACAATTATTTTCTGTGAGTTAAAAAATGGGAAAAATTAGAAAATTAAAATTTTTTCACAAGAAATTATTCCACACACACGGATATATATAGCTTTAGAAACGTGTTGTCAAAATAAAGTGAGAAATAATCAAGTATGATCTTGTATGTTATTATGTTATTTATGCATTCGAATAATGGATCAAATATGGTTTATGTTGTATTTGAAGATTTGAGATTCATTATCAATATACATTTAAGCGTTTTATTCTTGTAAATATATCTGTTTATTATCTATCTATATAATTAATTATATCTATAAAAATCAAAGTGATTTCAAATTATAATCAAAATTAAAATCACGATAAAATCAAAATTAAAAACACAATACAATCAAAATTAAAATCACAATAAAATCAAAATTAAAATCACAATAAAATCAAAATTAAAATCACAAAAAAATCAAGAAAATATTATCTTTATACCATTAATGAATTTCTTAAACTGAGAAAACTAAATTTAATGGGATTTTCTTTTTTTTCAGCCAAGCAAGTTTTATGCTGAGTGGATGCACTGAATTCAGATCAAATTTGTTCAAACATACAAAGAAAAATGACCAGAAAAATTTATGACTGCAAGACATTCTACAAAAATGCTTTCGATTTACAATTAACTGGTGCAACGGATAAACCCGATGCTTCAGCTACAAATGGTAATGTGCACATTGAAAATGGAATACCGGATAAATTAATTCAACAGCGAGGTAAGATTTTATTAAATTCACGTAAAAGTATTTAGAAAAATTTGATTAAATTTAAATTAAGAAGAAAATGTATAGAGTAAATTTTACAAGTGCGATTCAAAAAATGCTTGCATTTAAAAACAGATGGCATCATTGAGGTAAATTGCTGTTACCATTAGGTGCTGCCATCTGTTAAGCGAAGCCGAAACAAAATTGATTCATGAGTTAATTCTGATTTGAATAAATTTTGCTCCCATATAAATTTGATTACAGCCGCGACGAGTTGTCATCGTAATTGGACTTAATTATCATTACACACCGGAAATAAAGCAAGGATCAGAACAATAGTTTGCTTCTGGTGAGAGGACTCCATTGAAACAGAGGATGATCTCATTGGCCGGAAACGTTACGAGGAAGTTTGAGGTACTAATGGCGTCATAATCTCAAATATGAGTAACTCAAACTTCGACAGCTGTCTAGTGAGACATGATGTTTACTAAACGCAAATCAATTTTTCTTCTACCAGCGTCATCTCTTGCAGCTTCTAAGGAATTATTCAACGACCCTCCTGATACAATATATAGCCCTGGAAATTTTAAAAAGATAAAGATAGAATTTTCACCAACTTTCTTGAATAACACTTTTCTTTAAATGACTTCTTGAAGTTTATTTTTATTAAATGTTGTACTTTGCAGAAACTTTATTTACTGAAGATAAGAAACGGAAATTGCTTCGATTCGGTTATTATGGGAAATTTAATTTAATCTTTTGATAGATGAAGACTGTAACGTCTCCCTACTTTTACTTTATTCTGCAATATTTAATTACTATTTAAAGTCTAACTACAGATATATCCAATTAAAGAAAACTGTCACTGTATTCTTCAAATTACTTGTTTAATTGTGCTGTTTAAAAGGAAATTCTCCCTACCAACTCAAGGTTCCTCAACGCGTTTATCAATTATTTTTGCTTGTATATGAAATATTAAATAACGTATGTTCTCGAAAGCTTAATTTATGGCAAGTGTTCAAATATTTATGGCAAGATGTTCCAAGCTTTTACACGAGTCGGATCTTTGTTCTTGCAATATCGAATTATCTTTCACGCGCGTGTAAGCATTCCCGCAATAAAATTTAATTCCTCTTCTCTCTCCTACAATTCTTTTAACTTAAGTATCACTTAAACATCTGCTGTTCACTATCACTTCATTACACTTCTTATGACAAACTTATTTGCTTAGCCACGTTTCATTTGATTTTGACGAAGTTTTATTTTTGGTAAAATTGAATTATAGAATCTCCAAGGTAATAATACGAAGACTATTCAGAAAGTAAGGAACGTTTCCGTCTAACGTCGCTAGGTGCTCGCCGATCATGTATATTTTGGTGTCTGCGTGCTCTGCATCTCAGTCGGCATCCAGCCATCACAACGGGAACATTTCCACGCTGCCCGTTTTTTCGATATTCAAATTTAAAATGTGTGCTGCGATTGAAAATCCCGCCAGTTGTGAGGTGCGATCTGTGATACGGTTTTTGTTGGCAAAAAACCTAAAACTTATAGAAATTTATCGGCAAGTGTGTGAAGTGTACGGAAACAACGTAATGAATGAAAGTTCAATACGGAAATGGTGCACTCAGTTTAAAAATGGCCGAACTAACGTTCACGATGAAGAGAAGAGTGGACGCCCTAGCATTGTGAATGACGAACTGGTCGCTAAAGTTGATGAAAAAATTCGTGAAAACCGCCGTTTCACAATAACGGAGCTTTCGCTCAGTTTTCCACAAGTTTCACGGACTTTTTTGTCTGAAATTGTCTGAGTGGCTGAGATGGCAGGCGGCAGAATTATATGACAAAGGAATTTCAAAGCTTGTCTACAGCTATGATAAGTGTCTGAATTTGTTTGGTGACTATGTAGAAAAGTAGAATTTTAGTCGCTCTTTCTGATGTACATAATAATTTTTTTTTCTTGTACTTAGTTTCTTTTTAATTCCAAAACGTTCCTTGCTTTCTGAATATCCCTCGTATAATAATGCTAATAGCCCATCGTTACGAAATAACTATGGAATTTTAACTTTTTACTTTTTCCTGTTAATGTACATTTAAACTATATTATAATGCCGATGTAGATTGTCTAACCAATATCTTCTGCAGAATTATCGAAGCAAAATATAAGACTTTCGGTTAAAATAAGAAAACCTATCCTTCTCTATATTGAATGGAAATATGGAAGCAAATACTTCCTATTTCATCCGCTGATCGTAAAATAATGCTGCGATATTTAAATAGATACCGGACTCTAAAATCTCAAATTTTTGTCAAATCTCAATTAAATTCTGTGCAAATAACCTTTAATATGTATATATATAGTGCGCATTGTTGTAGTTAATATTTATAAATTTTCATCTATAAAACAATTTTTCTGGTATTGTTTACAGAGTTAAATTACTCCTTTTGATGTAAAATTTAAAACAAAAGCTTCACAGAATGTTTTTTTTTCATTATTTATGAAAAAAACATTCATTGAAAGTTCGTGTTTATTTAACAAGAAATAAAAAATTTTAAAAGTGGGTATTTAAATTCAGTTTTAATACAGAAGATAAGAATTAGAATTTCGGGAAGTAATTTCTTTTTCCTGCAAAATGCGTCCAACAGCTTGTTCAAATATCTTAAATTACAGAAATAGTTAAAAAACTTTAACTATATATTTTTACAACGCAATAAAAATAAAAATTCCAAACATTGAACTTCTAAGATATATTTAAATTTACAAAAGTAAACGTAAAGAAAACCGATAGCCATTGAAAAAAGTATTACATTCTTTAGCACAAAAAAAGTATTTTTAATAAATGAAAAATAGCCTATATTATTTATTCTTTAGTGTGCTAATGCTAACATAATTAACTAATAATGTTTTTAATAAAATACTTTTCGCAAAATTTGATTTTTCTTTGGTACCTTAAAAAAATTAAATTTCTCAATTTCTCACGTTAATCTGACGTTACATATTCTTGTTAGGAATTTGAAATAGAAATATAGTTACTGTAATATTGTCCAGTATTGCTCAACCTTTTCCTAAGAGTCCATAAGTATGATACTCTTGGGATTCCAAAACGTCACAATAACTTTTCCAACAGATGACATCATCTTTGCCTTCTTTGGGAACGATCCCCTAGAAACAGCTCATTGCTTTGAATATTTCTTGGTTTCCGGAGTATATTGATAATTACAGATGTCATTGACGCAGAATCATGACCACAACTCGACTTGTCTGTAATCAAATTTTAATTTGGCAGCAAATGGCTGCTGTATCAAAAGTAACCAATGAATCAGTGTTGAATTGGTTTTGATTGAATTTTATTAACTTGCGATAAAACAACTAAGTTACGGAAGTGAAACCTGTGATTTCATATTAATTACTTGTGATTTGAACACCGTAAACACCTCTGATAGAGATAATTAGCTTATACGAGTGGATATTGAAAAGTTTTAATCATTACTAAGAAAAACCCGTGACATCTGGATAAATTTTATTTGGCATATTAATTGATCATTATGAACATAATGCTGTTAATAGCTATTAATGATTTGTTTGCCTTAAGGAAATCGTAGATTCTTAATTAACAGTATCATAACGTTAATACAGGGTATCGTAATGTTTTAATTATTATCTAGAGGTATAATAAAAATAATTAGTTATTACTAAAATAATCAAGATAGGAACGTAATTTTTATTTGGGAGTCTTTGTGCTTCATAGTCACCATCCAAAGTTCTCCCTGAGCTTCTTAGCCTTTCGAAGGTCGTCAGTGTTAATATTCTTTCTAATGCAAAGTACTTCCTTCCACAGATCCATGAAAACTAACTAATCAACATTTATAGTTAAAATTTTCTAGTGGTATAGTAGACTCTTAAAATACCCCTAGTAAAATAAAACCTTACCGCTTTATATAACAAAATTCTTACTGTACCCCTAGATAATGTATATAAGAACCAATTAATATGAATAAATGCTAACCAAATATTTCGGTTATTTCTTAGTAATAATCAAACCTTAACGATACTTTTATTAATCACATGTCATACTGATGGATATAACAAAGTAAGAACATGGACGAGGGTCATTTCTTTTTTCAAACTCTGATCGAGCTACTAAACAAGCAGACAAAAGATGGGGATGCACGGTGGGTGACTGCGCATCTCATTAACTATAACATCTGCTGTTACCAACGCCATCTCACGATTTTAGGCTAAGTTATAGGAGCGTCAAGATAGATGGTACACCTGATTCTACAGTCGAGAGTGAATTCGCTAGTGTAATTCGCTTTTTTCAAGAAGAATAGAATAATGCGGCAGAAATTCACTTAAAAGTTAGAGGAGTATGTGGTGAAAGCTTTATGAGTGTTCGTGTTGTGCTTGAATGGTGTAGACAATTTAAAGACGGGATAACTAATGAATAATAAAGGAGTATAAGGATATAAGTAACGGGAATATGAAGGCGGATAAGGATATAATTCTGTTCAAATAAACCTACAACAGCAGAAATGTTGTTACTATGGGTTTTTTGGGAAAAAACGTGTCTCACTTGTTGAATTTATGGAACCAAGAATAAGATCAATGTACCTGTTTACTGTTAGACTACAGCAAATAGAAGACCAATTCTTCTAGACCAATAGGAGCTACGAAACAAAATCCAGATCCATCTTACATCACTGGTAGCAACGTTCTTCGAAGAGAATATCGGAAAGCTTATCTACCAATATGACAAATGCCTGAATCTTCACAGTAATAATGCAGAAAAGTAACCATCATATCACTCTTGGTAATAAATTCATCTAGTTCTGTACTGTCTTTTCTATGATCCATCAGAGGCTGAAGAAAAACGACCCTCGTATAACATCACTAATGCTGTAAGCAAAACTTAGAGGGGTCTGTTGGAAACTCAAGAAAATGTTAGAATGCGGTTCTTATTCCACAATTATTCAAAAGACAAAGCGTGTGAGCAAGAGTGCATTTTCCTCTGACCGAATATCCCTGAAAAATATAAAATAACTGAAATATAAAATTATTTTCAAATATATTCTTCAAAAGTAATTATTATGTGTAATGTGCCGCATTCTCGGTTGTTTAATTCTGCATCTAAGCCAATTTTTCAGGCATTTTTTTTTCCATTAATACAATCACTTGCATGCATATATGCAACTGGAAATAAAAATTAATTAATGTCTTTTTTTTTTCCAGATACTACGAAACGTTATCTTCGATATCGTTATCTCGTGGCCTTACTGGAATTTTTTCTTTTCTTTGAAATTAACACTTACAGGCTGAACACCAGCATCAGCATCGTAACAATGGTGAATCAGACTGCAGTCAATTCTCTCAGACAATCTAATATGAGCAGTGAATCTTGTCATATAAATATTTCGGAAAGCGTAGGATTTTCAGCCGTAGAGGTATGTGTATTTTGTAACATTGAATATGTTTTAGTGGTTGGTTAATGGACTGAAAAAATAAAGTAGATTACAAAATAACTCTCAGTCACGAGTCCGTTTCTACTTTTTTAAGGTTACTTAGCGACAATAACACAACATAAACTAAGTGGGGTAGTTCAAATAAAATTAATTAATATAAAGATCACAAAAACTATTAATTTATTATACACGAGGATGTATCGAAAAGATCAAATTTTGGAAACTTAAAATTTTAAGAGCTTAATTAGCTGTATTTGATAATCAAAAGAAAGCACTAACAATATTTTGACTAATACTTTAGCTTAGGTCTCTCCCTCAAACGGCATAAATTTAAATTTCTTTTAAAAAGTAGCATATTTTTTGCGAATATCTTTTCTAATATTACTAAGTTTTCAAATTTTCAATTCACAAATTGTTAGAGTTCAGAATGAAATAACAATAGAAAAGATTTAACTTTATACGTTATTGTTTAGGAACCTAATACCAATATAAGCCCCAAACTTATTGGGGATTTGAATGTTGAACTATATCAATTTGCCCATTTTTAGAGTTTCATATACAAGAGATTTCATAACTCGATATCTTTAAGCACATTCGTAAAAGAGAACTATTTTTCAAATTTTCCTCCAAAAATGTAAAAGTTTAGGGCTTAAGTTGGATTCCTAAGGATAAAGGAATTAAGTTAAATTTTATTTCTGCTATATTTTTGTTTGACAGTTAATAATAATTAATTATTAGTTTGAAAACACAGAAATACATAATGATGATTTTTTATACATTCAAGTAAGTGAACTGATTACAATTAATTATTCAATCAAAATCATAGAAATTTTTTGCAAAAGTATAGTTTAAAACAGGAAATAAATATACATATAACTAAAAAATGTATTGTTATTGAACTATGTATTTAGCACATATGTATGTCAGGATTCTTTTTATAATAATAAAGCAATTAGCAAATACAATTTATGAAAAATAATTTACATTTTTTATGAAATGTGTTTGTTAATGTTCCGGTTTACTAGCCATTTTGATTTCGTGAACATAATATTAATGCTATGGAATATCTACTACTGTCCTCAACGGGATAGATATTCCGTAGCATATATACCATCTACTACTGAATATCTACTTATTTGAATATGCAAGAAAGTGTGCATCCGAAAGAGTAGAAAATAATGAAGATTTCTGTGAAATCAGATTTTTCGTCGTATTTCCAAAAATATTTTTACTCCTATTTTAATGATTTATTTGTGGATTTTCCATTCTTTAAAATATTCTAAAATATTTTCAAAAATAAGAAGAAAAATGTGATTCCACTGAAAACCTTCATTATTTTTTGCTCTCTCGGATGTATTTTTTCGCATTAAAATAGATAAAATAGTTAATATATGAGGACGGTTGTAGAAACTCTGTAAAATTAGCATCACGTTTACGAAACTAAATGACTTGTAGAAGAGAAGAGTTTTTTTTTGTTCTTTAAGAATATTATTTTTTACAATATATATAATAATCTTCTGGTTTTCATTTAGTTTAACACTAGTTGGTAGATGACATTGGTAACTTTTACCTAATATTTTTTGGTCA
The DNA here is from genome assembly GCA_019974015.1 of Nephila pilipes. Classification (NCBI taxonomy): domain Eukaryota; kingdom Metazoa; phylum Arthropoda; class Arachnida; order Araneae; family Nephilidae; genus Nephila; species Nephila pilipes. The sequence continues at coordinate 43,891 of BMAW01037539.1, forward strand.
TAAGTGCGGAAATCAGTCAACCATTTTTTTCTTAGAGTATTAACGTGTTGTTGTTGTTTCTAGTAAGATTTCCTATTTATTTTATTTTTTAACCTTTTTTAGCTTTATTTTGTAATAATTCTTTTTCTTTTCTGTTTTGGGTTATAAATCTTTTGAGATTTTTCTAGGATTACTAATTTATTCTCCTTTTAAATAGTTTTTTTAAAATTTTATTTGTTCTGAACAATTGCTGAATGGAATAGTTTCGCCATTAATTCTCAAAAGTCTCTTCTGAAAACCGTTTGCAGCTTGCTACAACAGTGATTATGTTATATTCCATTATTTTGCAATTTTTTTAATCTTTAGATGTTTCAATTTTTCAATTTCTTTATCTTTTCTATCCATAATTTTGTGGATATTATTACTTTGCGATATATTTGCTAGCTTTTAGAAATGTGTCTAAAATATGTAATGATTTTTTTCTTTTTCTTTTTATTCGCTTATCTAAAAGAATATTTTAAAACATAATAATTATAATGTTTAGTTTCTTCAATCGATTAATTTCTTATTTAGACTTTCCTTTTTCTGTTTTTGTTATTTATAGACTGAGTATATCTGTTTATCGCATTCATGTTATGCTTAATGTTTCTCTCCTGCATGTCTTTTTTTAGAGAGAGGGGGAGATGGGTTTTCCATTTTGGTTTGAAACATTTTTCTCTCAGGAATTCTGGGTACTGTAAAGAATAGTTTAACCAGTAATCTGTAAAAAACTAGATTTGGGATTTAAAAATGGTAGATTTCTTTTCCAATATAGCTTCCCTTTTCTTTGTTTCTCATGCTTCAGTTTGTATTTATTCACGGTTTGAACTTTATCTTCTTTCCATTATTTATTGGTTTAGTATTATTTCAGGTATATTTATCTCTTTCTTAATTGTTTTGCTTTGTAACATTTTCTATTTCTTTCATCTATGGTTTTGGCAATTAAGATTTTATTACTTTTTTATACTTTTCCATTTTTAAAAAAATATTTGTATGTTTCCTATATAACTTTAAGAATAATTCTTACGTTTCAGTTCTTCCTTCCATTTTAATTTCAGTAAATTTTTTTAATGATTTCCTTTATATATTCATCACACACTCAGTTACACACACACACACACACACACATATATATATATATATATATGATGGAATATTCTTAAGTTTAAATTATTACTAAGAAATAATCGAGGCACCTGAATACAATTTAGCCTCATATTCATTTATCTTAATGTACATAACGTGTTGTAAATTACAGCTATTCATGTTGATTTGTTTGGTTTCAGGAAACCGTAAATTAAAGTAGCCCATAGTATGGACATAATACAGTTCAATCTGCTAAGTTCTACAATGACGGCCCTTTAAATATCCAATAATGCTGAAAAAAGTCTATAATTCTAATGTTAACATTGCATTTCTAAAGGCACCTAAAGCAGGAAACGATCTTCTAGCTCAAATCATGACAGACTTGAAATCATGAAATTTGATTAAAAATAGGCTTAAACATTACTATAATAAGTGTTCTGAGATGGAGATGTGCAATCGGTATGCCCTGGAGTGGTTACGTGCTTCTATTGATTGCTTCAGAAATAGCTAAAAGTAGTTGCAGAAGGCTAGCTTGGGAGATTTCAGAGTGGGATGTAAAGTGATGAATAGGTGTTATGTTATTGGTCAGAGGGGAAGGGTTTAAATGACTGCTATTGGCTGTCTGTGGAGAATCTTCAAAAAGTATTAATTAAGTAGAAGGATCATATCCGGCTTGAATTTCGAAGAAGGATTTTGCTTGGAAAGTGACATTTAAAATTAAAAAGAGACAAGTTTAAGATTTGTAGACATTTTAAAGACAAATATGTCCTTACAGGATTCATATGAGTCCAAGAAGATTTGCCTCAATCTTTCGATTTTATGATGAAATGTTGATATCATCGATTCCATTAAAAGATTTGTAGAAGTTGATGTATAACTTCTAATTAAGTTTACGAAAGGTAGTTAATTTAAGTGCTCTTGGGATTTCTTTGTTGCACAGAAACCACTTGGCATTTGCAATCCTTCTTATAGTGTCACTTTAAGTATTTTCAAGAATTTGAATTTTTTTTTGGCTGAATTACTCCCAAAATGACTTGTGTACTATTTATAGTGCGACGTTAATGAAACCCAAACCAATTCAAGATATACATGCGTCAGTTAAAACTAAGCGCATTTTGTAGGAGTAAAAGAGCATTTTGTTTTCAATCTCGCAGTTTTAACTTTTGATAAAGGGATACTTTTTATGAGATAAACGACGGAACTTTTCACTTGTTTCTGTAATATGAGGCTTCCAACTGAGATTTTTGTCTAATATAATTCTAATTGATTGGCAGGTCACTGTGTATTGAGGTATTAAGAATGACAAATAAAAATTATGTTTTCATCTCGTATAGTTCTTATTAATTTAAGCTTTGTGATACTGTGTATGTGTGGATTATTTCAATCTACGTCATCTTGAAACCAAACAAATCAACATACATAGCTGCCATTTGCAACATCATGTATATAAGGATCAATTAATGAGCAGAATAAATTTTATTTACCTATATCTCTCTCTCAGTTTTATATATATAAATATATATATATATATATATATATTTATATATATAAAACTGAGAGAGATATATAAGTAATTAAAATACCTTTTTGGAACAGTAATCTACACAGATCCATTTATAGGAATATTTTATTGGGCTTTTTATTACGTAATAACAAATTAACCACGCATAAAATAGACAAATTTAATAACATTAAAAAATTCTTCAACAACTGTTTGGATCATGATTATCCAATAAATTTCTTAAATACTTATATACATCACAAATATATTAAACATCTTTGCGAATCGTGATCCAATTTCAAATCCACCACACAACAATAGGTCCACAAAGTCGGCTTGTTAGTGGTCTAGCCGTGAAGAATTTATTTATTTACATTTACACAGCTTACATTTTTACTCACTCTCTGGACCGTTATACTCCTTCACCATACTACTTATTACCAACCAATTGTTTGCATCTTTTTACATTTTATTACCAATCAAACAATGACTTAAATCTTTTTTCAATTTATATGGTGATGATGTGTTATATTTTTTCATTTTGAGTATGTGATATACATCTTGAAGCTTAAAGAAAATTCCGTCTTACTACTCACATATTTGATTCTTCATTTCTTTGAATTTTGTAAGTAATTTTTATATTTTGATTTGTTGATAATTTTTAGAATGATAGATTTTATTTTGTAAATTTTATCGTTGAAATTTTTTTTGCATTTTTTAATCATTGAACTCTTTTGTAATTTGGATTTCCCAATTCAGCCTACAAGGAATTATAGATTTTATTTTTGTAGATTTTATCGCTGAATTTGTTTGCATCTTTTAGTCATGAACTCTTTTGCAATTTGGATTTCCTAATTCAGCCTACCAAGTCGCAAAGGGGGAAGGTTGGTACCATTGAACTAGTTTAACCCCGCTTAATCGGTCCTCAGCCCGATATTGCTTTTTGACTTGCTGGGTTCCATATTTTCATTTATTTTTCTTTCATTGTTACATTTCTTTCTGGATTTTTGTCTTTTTAAGTGTTTTAAATTATTCTTTCATAGATTTTCAGTATATATATATATATATAT
>BMAW01037544.1:0-48243 GCA_019974015.1 Nephila pilipes
GCACAGTAAATGGCGACAGCTTCGGCAGTATATATACTGCAGGAAGAGTCGAGCCGGTAACTGTGCCTGATGTCGTTTGAAACGACACCACAGCCGACATATCCAGTTCCTTTCGATCCGTCAGTGTAGATTGGAATAAAATCCACATACTGACTCCGATGGAAAGCAAAGAGGCGTTGGAAAATAATTGGACTTGTGGTGATCTTGCTGTATGAGGCAAAGGGGTTATGGTAAAGAAACCTTGGGATATTCCAAGGAGGAAATTTAATAAAATTTTGCTGTTGAACAACCAAGTCATGTAGGTTGAGTTCCTGAATGATTTCTTTCACCCTATCTGAGAAAGGACGGATGAAAGAAGGTCGAGCATCATAAAGTCTCCGTATAGATGTACTGATATGAAAAGTTTGCAGAGGATGAAAATGTATCGATGACATGCGAAAAAAATAATTGAGCGACAATTTCTTGCGGCGTAAGTCCAAAGGTAACTGGTTACACAGCACATAGAGACTCTGCACAAATGACGTTCGAAACGCACCACAGCAGATTCTCAGAGCATGATGGTGGACTGGGTCAAGCTTCCGCAAGGTAGTTTTGCAGGCAGATCCGTAGACGATACCTCCGTAGTCGATCCGGAACAGAATCACCGACTGATACACCCGGAGTAGAGAAATTCGATCCGCTCCCCAAGAGGTGTGGGACAACACCTTCAAGATGTTGAGGGATTTCTCACACTTCTTCCGCAGATGTAAAATGTGCAGAAGGAAAGTGAGTTTGTGGTCGAAAATTACTCAGAGGAAGCGGACGTCAGGGACGACAGGAATAGATGTATCACGGATGCGTATGTCAGGATCGGGATAAAGACCCCGTTTCCTACAAAAATGCACGCAACTACTCTTGCTGGTAGAAATACTATGCCCATTCATGTCACACCATGTAACCAAGTTATTGACTGCGGTCTGAAGTCGTCGCTCAATGATACGCATTGACGATCCTTCGCAGGAAATCTGTAGATCGTCGACGTATAATGAACCGTGAACAGATGGCTGAAGTTTTGAAAGAACAGGAGACAGATGACAAATGAAAAGAGCCGGACTTAAAATACTTCCCTGAGGAACTCCTTCAAATTGAGTAAAAGAAAATGATAATACATTACCGACACGAACTTTAAAGGATCTAAAGGATAAAAACATTTGTATAAAGAGGCAAATTGCCTCTCAGACCATAACCGTGTAATGTGCGCAGTATCCCATACCGCCACGTACGGTCATATACCTTTTCGATATCAAAGAAAATAGAAACCAAATGATTCCTCCGTACGAAAGCAGAACGAATCTGACTTTCGAGTAGAAGGATGTTATCTACTGTGGATCTTCCTTTACGGAAGCTACTCTGAAACGGAGGAATGCATTGATCCTTTTCCAATTGATATACGAGACGGGCATTGACCATACGTTCAAGGGTTTTACAGAGGCAACTCGTCAGAGCGATAGGCCTATAGTGGAGAGGGTTCTTTGCATTCTTACCAGGCTTCAGGATAGGAATAACGATTGCTTCCTGCCACTGGCTAGGAAACACATGCTCCCTCCATATTCGGTTGAATAGGTAAAGGAGACTGACAAGTGAATCCTCGCTCAAGTGGCGAAGCATATCGTATGTTATACCATCAGAGCCTGGACTGGTATTGTGAGCCAAGGACAGAGCCTTTCTCAATTCCCACATGTCAAAGTCACAGTTATAAGGGAGTGGTTGCCGACACCTGAAGTTAATAGGTGTCTGCTCAGAACGATTCTTAGTCGCTAAAATGTAGCGCTATATGAATCGGAGCTTGACACACTAGCAAAAGAGTGGCCAATGACATTGGCCACTTCGACAGGTGAAGAATACACAGCATTTGTAGTTTCCAGTATCGGGATAGAAAATTCCCGATACAGGGATTTCGCAGCTTTTACCTTTCTCCATAACTGTTGACTTGTGGTAGACGATGTGATGGAAGAGACATACCTGATCCAAGATTCTCTCTGACTATGTCACCTTACTCTGCGAGCAATTGCCCTTGCCCTTTTAAAGGCTATGAGATTTTCGGTTGTGGGATATCGTCTGAAGTTACCCCACAATTTCCTTTGTTCCTGGTAGGAGGATTGACATTCCTTATTCCACCATGGTTTACTCATCTTCCGCTTTGAATTAGTACTCTTCGGTATCGCTGCATCAGCAGCGTCCACGATAGAGGTAGTGACATTTCGGACAGAGCTATTAATATCCTGATCTTGAGCCATTGTACCGGTTATAACAGCTATCAGTGTGAATAAATCCCAATCTGCCCGGTTAAAGCGGTAAGTGGAGGGACGTAAACGCACCCCATTACCATGAACCAGGGAGATCAGGAGAGGGTGAGTGAATGAGTGAATGTAAAGTTTATTGGCGCAAGAACCAGATATGGCTATGCTGCGCCAAACAAGATTAAACTGTGGTCTAGACGTGAAGGTGAAAAAAGGTAAAAGTGGTTGACAAGAAGGAGGGTCGAAAATAGAGAAAGATCGCTAGGGTATCCCGGGAGTGCGTCACCCGTGTTTACTAAAGACAGTAAACCCCATGGGAAAGAAAGATCACTTGGGTACCTCGGGTTCGTGAAGCCCGTACTTACCTGAAGAAGGCAAGTCCCTGAGGTCCCCTGATATAATCCCCAGGGGCAGGGTGCCCGGCTATACCCCCAGACGCTGGATACCCATTTTAGTCGCCTTTTACGACATGCATGAGCTACAGTGAGACTATTCTGTCATCCCCGGTCACCACACGGGTCATCAGGAGAGGGAAATGATCACTATTATAGAGATCATTAAGAACCTCTAAATTCAGCGACGGTAGCAGTGTTGGTGAAGAAATGGCTAGATCAAGGGAATGAAAAGTCCTAGTGGGAGCATGGAAATACGTCTTCTCGTCGGTGTTCAGCAGACAGAGACTGTGATCAGAGATCAATCGCTCGATCTGCCGACCGCGAGAATTAGTACCATCATACCCCCACTGAGGGCTGTGTCCATTGAAGTCACCTAGCAGAAGGAAGGGAGCTGGTAACTGATCGACTAGTCGGTCTAAATCCGTTTGTGACACAACATCGTTAGGTGGCAAGTAAATGCAACAGACTGTGATTAAAGTGCGAGTGTGAATTCGCATAGCCACAGCCTGCAACGATGTGGTCAATGTAACGACGTTATGAGGACAGTTCTGTGATGCCAGGATGCAAACACCTCCCGAAGAAGATGCTGCTACATCAACATCCCGTCGTACACAATTATATCCACGCACTCGGATTGTTATATCACTCTTCAGAAAAGTTTCCTGAAGAGCAACACAGACAGGTTGGTGCGTAGATATAATGGATTTGAGATCCTCTAGTCTGGGTCGCCCGAGTACATAGAATATAAAAGAAATGCACAGGTGTCCAAGATACTTCACTCAAATTTAAATCAAGTCTTAAGAAGGAATTATTATCTTTGAATCACGGTCAACTGACGAGGACGACACCTGAGCTGGAACCCCCTCTCCGAACTTCCACACCACGCCAACGGGAGGACATTGTACCCCGACAGATTTAACGAGCATCAGCCCCGGCTACACGGCGGATCCTTAGCGGCCAAGGATAGAATCCGCTACTGAACGAAAACCGCCAGCCACGAGTCCAAATCCATGACCACTAGGCTATTGCAGCCTGGGTCCAAGCTCAGATGCCACTTTCGATCCGCTGTGAAGTGTGACGGATGCACGTTAAATCTTGTCAAGATCACAAATCCTCCCGTCAGCGTGATGTTTCGAGAGGGAAGTGCCAGCTCAGGTGTTATCCTCGTCACTTAACTGAGCTTAAAATTACTATGTCTGTCGCCAATAGTCTTCTGATTGCTTTTCAGTGCGACCAAAAAAACAATAAATTTAACAATCATCTTCAAGAAGTCAAATTTAGCAACTGGTGTAGATTGGTACATCTTCTACAATAATTGATTTAAGGATCGTCACAGTTCGTATGTTTATTATTTTTTTTGTAACAAAATTTTATCAATAAATAAATCCAATTTCAATAAACTGTATTTTGGTTTTATGGTCCGCTTTGATTTTTTTTTGTAACAACCAAATTAAACTAAAGTAAAATAAATATGAAAAATTGTTTTTAATAATGTTTCAAATTAAAACATTTTAATTTAATCGCTGTTGATTTTTTGAATAACACACCTGCTTTTAAAAGAATAATTTGATTGATTTGTGTATCCTAATGTTATATGTAATAAGCTGAATTTAGTTTAGTTTTAGTTTTTATTAACGTCGCACTAGAAGCAACACGAGGGCTATTGGCGACGGACCTCGTAATTTTTAACCACAGTCAAGTGACGATGACGATACCTGAGCTGGCAACCCCCTCTATCCTAGAATGTAATATTGCATTGTGGGTCTATTTTGAGTATGCCCCAAAGATTATTTCTATAGGACACATTTATTGTAAGTCAAAAGAATATGCTCCAAATCATTCATACGCTTTTATTACACTTTATTTTTTTTTAAATTGAACTTGTGCAATTATTCCGGAACTATGATAATTTTGATGATGATTCGAGGGCTTAGTATTTCATCTTTTCTTAAATTGAATATTACATCAGTGATTGAGATGTTTCCCAAAATTTCGCGGAATAAACGTTTTCATTGGTTTTTATTCTGTCATTGAAAATATTTCTAAAGATGTCTTCTGGGGCAATTTTGTCGATGTATACATTAGATTTCGTTACCAATTTTGCGAGATTATCCGCCTATGCATTCATACAATTTTTAGAACTTCCCGGAATACAAAGCAAAATTGTCTGATTATGAAAATGTCAATACGTGAAGAACTTACTGGATAATCCATGAATGACTTTTGGGGAATTAATACTGTAATTTTTAAGTGCAAATAGTACAGAGTTTAATTTAGCTTTTATTAACGTCGCCCTAAAAGCAACACGAGGGCTATTGGCGACGGACCTCGTAATTTCAGACCACGGTCAAGTGACGAGGACAACACCTGAGCCCCCCTCTCCTAACTTCCATACCACGCCAACGGGAGGACTTTGGGTCCCGACAGATTTAACGTGCATCAGCTCCGGTAACACGGCGGATCCTTAGCGACCAAGGATCGAACACGCAACTGAACGAAAACAGCCTACCACGAATCCGAAGCCATGACCACTAGGCTACCTCTGCCCCGCAAATAGACAGAATAGCTATCGGATAAAATTGACAGGTTTTTGTTTCAGTTAAATGGTCTAAATTTTGGCATATGGTTGGTACATCTGCTGTAAATATAGAATTAATATGATTTACTTTATAAACAATGGAAACCTTTTTGATGACACTTGCGATAAATATTATAATTTGTTTTTTTGATGCATCTATAGCTATTATAAGAAACTCTCGACGAAAATTGTGATTTACTATAGCAGCAAATAGTCCACTTATGATAGGAATTGGTAAAAATTTTTACTATAATTCATTCTTTTACAAATTTATAATTCATGCGTGAACTCCGTAAAGTGCATCATTCTAGGGAATCCCATAATTTGATCTCCATTACCGTGTTCAGAGTGAAAAATTTTCACGATGTGGTTCTTGTCACCTTTCAGGATTTTCAAATTCATTATTTTTGGGTTATGAGGTGCAAAAGGAGAAAAGTTACAGTTTAATATTTAAAAAAAAATTTGCCAACTACCTTATTTGATTTACAAGAATTTCCTGTTTAACCAGTTATAAGAGCACGAAATTTGATGTCCATTCTGGAAGATCCAACTCTATTCCGAGATATTTAGTTTTCTTACAATGAAAGGTTTAAGCTGGTTATCAGTTTAGTTTAGCTTTTATTAACGTCGCATTAGAAGCAACACGAGGGCTATTGGCGACGGACCTCGTAATTTTGAACTTCGGTCAAGTGACGAAGCTGGTTATCAGACCATTTACTTATGGCACGACAAGTATAATAAAAAGGAACTGTAAATGCGACTGATTATTGAAACCAATTAAGCGACTGATGACATTTAATTAAATCTGGAGCTCTTGAACCGTTATGGTGATATTCCAAACCTTTAAGACCATTAATGTTTCAGAATACTTTAGTTTTTATCCGATTCATTATATATACTGTTTTCATTTAAAAATGCACTCAAAAACATTTAAAGGAAGACTGTCCATAGGATTGGATATCCCGCCAACTTAATATTAGATATGTTTGAATTCTTTTATTTGAAAATTATGATGTACTTTTGTCAGGACTTTGGTAAGTTTCCAGCATTCGCACCATTTTGAGACTCTTTTTCAGAGTATTTTGCAACTTTTTATGGATTATATCGAGAAAATTATGTGGCGATGATGATGATATTGAAGTTTTATTGGCTCAAGAGCCAGATGTAGCCATACTGTGCCAAACAAGGTAAATCTGTGATCTAGACATTAAAACATTGAAAAAAGATTGATAGACGAAAAGGTCATGCAAGAAAGTAAAGTTTATTGGCGCATGAGCCAAATCTGACTAAGCTACGCCAAACAAGAATTAACTGTGGTCTAGACGAGAAGAAATTTAGGAAAAGATAAAATGGTAGAAAATTATGTGAGCAATAAATAAAAATGTCATCAGCCCATATTGAACCCTCAACTTTCATTTCCAATGTTTCAAAGAAATCGTACAATCATTTTTTTTTTTTTTAAATTTTTATTAACGTCACATTAGAAGCAACACGAGGGCTTTCGGAAGAATAGTAGCATGTTTCCAAGACTGAGATACTCTTGAATTGTGAAATAAATGTAGAACATAGTTTAGTTTTTTTTAACGTTGCACTAGAAGCAACACGAGGGCTATTGGTGACGGACTTAATAATTTTGAACCACGGTCAAGTGACGAGGACGACACCCGAGCTGCCACCCCCTCTCCTAACTTCTACACCACGCCAACGGGAGGACTTTGGGCCCCGAACAGATTTCACGTGCATCAATCCCTGCTACACGGCGGGTCTTTGGCGGCCAAGGATCGAACCCGTGACTGAACGAAAACCGCCGGCCGCGAGTCCACGACTTTGACCACTAGGCTGCCGTGGCCCTCCCAGTTTGTTCTATAAATTCATTTTTCGTCTGCTTTTTGAGTATTATAATCACCTCTATTCTTTGGGGTATTCATTTTTTTCATTATTCTGGAGTTTAATGTCAGATTCAAACACTTAATTTCATTTTCCTTCAATGGAGCATAATTCTCAGAATTCCAGAAACCAACGAAATTTTTCCCGTGAGAACATTTAGATTTTCGAGGAAAAATATTTAGATGAGTGTTTATTTGTATCATTCATACATTTCAAATATATACATTTCTGTTTATAACTTAAATACTTAAGTTCGAGTTTCTTAAATAAAAGGTTAAAAATTGCTATTTTATATATAAAGTATAGTTCACTGAAAATTAGCATTTCTCATCCATAGATACCACGGCTCTCCTTTGATTGGAATCAATCCCATTCAAAAGCTGACCAGTGGTTTGCAATGGTAATATTGGTAATTTTCAATCATGCTCAAATTTGACAAGATACGTACTCTCTACATGAATCAAAATGTTGAGCTTCGATATCTTCAAATTACCATATCTTTTCTCAATTTTAGATAATACGCTTATGATCATGATATTTTCTTTGATAGACGTTATTGGAACTAAACTTCGGCTATTAAAAACAATACCAAAAAGGTAGCATGAGACTAATACTTTTTTGTTCATGTCACACTTGGAAGTAACACGATCTTTTTGTGATGGGGCGAGTGAGGGTGAACTTTAATAACGCAAGAGCCAGGAAATAGCTATGCTGCTCCAAAGATGTAACTGATCTTGTCATTTGAAAAAAAAAAAAGAAATGTTGACAAGGAAGAGGGTCGAAAATATTGATTGCTAATGTTTCCCGAGGGGTGGGCGACACCAATGTTTACCACTGACAATAAACCCAATGGGAAAGATCTCTAGGGTGCCTCGGGTGAGTGATACCCATGCTCACCTGAAGAGGGTTTACTCTTAGAGCGTTTAGCGACGGAATTCTTAACCGAGCATCTGTCGTATGACGGGTACGACATGCGAACTGGCAACCCACTCTCCAAGCCATCCCAACGGGACGACAGACATAAAGAGCGTTAGTCCGTAACATGTCGTGTAATTAACATCAAATCATCATCGAAAGACCCTCCCCCTCTTCCTTTTGTTTCAAAATATTCCCGCATTTGTTTTGGTTATCGTCGTTTCATAGTTTTTGAAACTTATTTTTCAAAAGCATGCGTTACTTATTCATGTCCTTTCGTATCCAAATTTCTATTCTAAACGCGTCATATAGAAAGACAAAATACAATTTAATAATTTTCAATACATGATACATAATTTTAAAACAGGTAGCATTTTTTAAGCTTTACATAACAAAAGGAAAGCATTTGTAGATTATTTGAAAACAAAATTATAAAATGCAAAGGTTTAATTTAAAGTAATTATAGAACTTATAAAAACAATACATCGCTTGCAACAATATACGAATTTTCACAAATATGCATTCGAAGTTAACAAAAAATAATTTTAACACTGTGCACTGAATTTAAACCTCAGAATTAATGCATTGATGTCTCAAACAACTTGGATTAAGGAATACAACTTCCAAATTTGTGCAATTTAATAAACAGCAAATTACAAATCTTTTAGATTTATTCAAGCAACAAATAACTATTAAAAATACTAAAAGAATAAAAATTAAGGCTTATTGCATTTTTTAATGTACTAAATCATATACAATTGTACATTGTCGAACATTCAGTAAACTAAACAATAGTAACTGAAACATCTCTTCTCGAGTACGATAAACTGTAGAGAAATTTTAAACTATTATTAGTTTAATGAAAAATCACTTTAAATATAACAAAAATTCTGTGAGTAACAAAAGTTGAAAGCGATGAAGAGTTGTCACATATCAAGGATAATATGGAAGTTAGTCATAGCATCTTACCTACATTTGATAATCCACAAATTACATCAATTTTTTAAACTAAATGTCACAACAAAAAGTCTACAATTTTTTTTACTCCAGAATTTTCAAGGCGCTTGACAAAATCGCTTAAACTTTCCATTTTGCTAATTAAAATAGTACCATAAATAAGCAATTAGAGTGAAAATGAATGCGTGATTTTGCAAATGGATTCTCAGACATCCCGAACAAATGGGTACTGGACTAGAACATGTACTTGAATCAGGGTCCGGGTAGTTGTGCAATTTCTCGCATATTTCTTCTACTTCTGGGCCAGCAGCTGTACGTATGTAGGTACGGGTTAAATTTGCTGCAAACGTGCCACACTTATCGCCTATAACATTGAAAGTACATTGGAGGTACCTGGATAAAGGGCTGCAAAATAAATATTTACAGTTAATAATGAACATTTACAGCATGGTTTCTAACTAACATAGAATAATCTATTTTTGCCATACGTATACAAATCAATGTTCATAACATTAAAAAGTAATAGGCACTGAATAAATTTGATGTAAAACTCCATAACCATTTCCTTTACAATGAAATTTCTCAAATCATACTCCACAACAATGTAATCTGAAACTATGAAATGTAAAGACAAATACTATTTAAATGTTCTTTAAGAGTGAATAAATGAAAGTTCAGATTTATAACCCAAGAGCAAAATGTGGCAATACCAAAAATTAATTTGTGTTCTAGACGTCAGAAAACAAAATGGTTGACAAAAACAAAAGTCGAAATAGAGAATGATCCAATAAAGTATAACCATGATCTAGACGTTTGAAAAATAGAAAAATAGTTGACAAGCAGGGCTTAATATAGTGAAGGATTGCTTGACTTATTTGGAGATGCACCGCCTATGTTTTCTAAATACAGTAAACCAAAAGGGAAAATATCATTGGAGTGCATCGGGTGAGAGTGAGTGAGTGAATGAATGAATGAAAGTGACGTTTATTAGCGCAAGAGTCAGATGCGGATATACTGCTCCAAACGAAATGTAACCGATCTAGACGTGTGAAAAAAATTGGAAAAAGGAAAAATGGTTGACAAGAAAGGTCGAAAACAGAGAAGGATCGCTAGGGTAATTTGGGGGGGTGTCACCCGTTTTTACCAAAGACAATAAACTCCAAGGGAAAGAAAAAGATCACCAGGTTGCCTCGGGGTCAGGATACCCATACTTACCAAAAGGCATGTCCCTGAGGTCTCCTGGTATAATCCCCGGGTGTAGATTGCCCGGCTATATCCCCAGACGCTGGGAGAGTGATAGTGAAGTTTATTGGCACAAGAACCAGATGTGGCCCTACTGCGCCAAACAAGGTAAATCTGATCTAGACGATAAAAAAATGAAAAAAGATTGATCGACAAGAAGGGTCAAGTGAGAAGGTACAGTATATTGGCGCAAGAGGCAGATATGGCTATGTTGCTCCAAAAATGATTTAACTGTGGTCTAGACGTGAGAAAAAAAAATGGAAGAAAAGACGCAAATTGGTTGACAAGGAGAGTAGAAAACAGTAGGATCGCTAGGGTATCCCGGGGGCGCGTCACCCGTGTTTACCAAAGACAGTAAACCCCATAGGAAAGAATCCCAGCCACTGGGTACCCCTTTTAGTCGCCTCTTATGGCTTGCAGGAGATACAGTGCGACTATTCTGTCATTCCCGGTCACCAGATGGGTCGTCTCGGGAGAGAAAAGCTCATACTTAGCCGAGTGAATGATGGTCGAGTTTAATGGCGCAAGTGCCAAATGTGGTCAAGCTGCGTGAAACGAGGCAAAGATGTGATCTAGACGTTTGAAAGAAGACGAGTGAACGATAGTATTTCAAAGAAGCAAGAGCCAGACACAGCTTTGTTGTGTTAAACAAGGAATTACGCTAATTTTGGAAGAGTAAGTTTGGTTTTTCGGATCTAATGGCAAAATTAGAAGAGAAAAATGATAGGATCTTCAAGTAATAAAAGTACAGGCGAATATAATAATGATATAATCACTGTGGTTTGATGGTGCATCATGAATGACTAAAATAAAATTTCAAATAATGAATGGTAATACTGAATACATAAGCCTTCAGATTTTAACGCATTTATACAAGACTGCAATAACTAGTGAAAGGAAAAATTATATTTTAAAAGGATCATTCTAGAATCTCTGCTGTTTAATGAGAATTATTTAACTTTAACTAATTGTTGATTAGCACAAGTTAGAAATTATCAAGTTTTTTTTTTTTAAAAAAAGGATAAGTTATAAGAGATTGATCAATGCATATTTAGATTATGTAAAAAGTTGGGCTTTTTGTATAGAAAACAAAATGTCAACTCTGTCGAATAACTGCACACGAAATGTCAACATTAAATTTAAAAGCCTTCTGTTAATCTAAGCTTGATGTATGCAATTGATCAAATTAATTTATCACCTCCTAATAATAAGATGTTTCTGAACTCATGGGCACAAATTTAAGAGGCGATAGAACATCTAAACAAGCTGTTTTCGACCTACGATGAATAGATAAAGAGCAAGCGGTGAACAGCTAGACGGCGTGGTGAAGAAAACATACAGAGCAAATTTTGTTGCACATCGTCATTTCTATCATGGATTTCAGGAGGCATGACAACGTACAGTAATGCAATAATCAGGAAAAAGCTGCCTCCTACAAACGATGGTCGGAATGACGATATGCAAGAAAACTGGCTTTTTTTTGCTTTCCTTCACAGCGCCATCTAGCGGTTCACCGCTTGCACTCCACTTATGCATTGTATGGTGAAAATTGCTTATTTAGATGTTTTCCCATCACCCCTTAAATTGTTTGCCCTGAATTTCGAAATGCTCTATTTGAAGCTGGTGCTGTAGTATACGCATTTTAGCATTTCGTATCTTAAAATCCAAATAACTTCAATATTGTAAACAGTTTACTAGAATAATTTTTATATTGTGTAAATCTGCTTAAAAATAATTACGAAAGGAAAGTACCCTGATGTTTTTAATAGTCATCAAATGTGATACTGAAGGGAGAAATGATATTTGATGGAGCTGTGTATATCGCTGCTTCAAAAAGTGCATTGTATTTCAGAAAGAGAAAGTATTGAATCAGACTTACCAGCAAGTATTAATTTGTCGATCCACTAAACTCTTACCGGTATCCTCTGTGATATGCAATACTGGTATTTCAGATACACCCGTTTCCTGAGCACAACATTCCATTTGTTTTTTATTTTCCAATATGCATTCAGAACTACTCAGGAAAGCTACAAAAAATTTTAATGCACATTCAATGAGTGATATTTTAAATTATAAATTACTACCATACCATACAATTTTATCGTGTTCATGGTGTGTAGCTCCATAACATTTTGACTACGCGGGTAAGTTAAATTTAGTTATCTGTAAAATGCGCAATGCATAATATAGTTTCTAAAGCTTTTGCAATGCCTTTAATTGAAAGACTAACGTGCAACCCAGTTCTTCAAATTTTTATAAAAGTTTTCAATTCTGGTTTTTTTCAGTCTGAAGTTTTATTCTTATTTTGAAAACAAAAATTTAGTGAATTATTACATATTTACTCTATTGATTACCTTTTACATCTTTTGAATGCATGAGAAATCTGTAGCGACAGGGAATTTGATACAAAGTCCTTTTATAAGGACATTTATTCAATATTAATTCATTATAGATGTATTTTGCGGATTAAACACTTTATACTTCACGAGCCTTTCAAAAATTGAAGAGCTTAAAATAGCATTCTTGTAGACTAATAACATACCAAACATTCATTCCAGAGAAGCATGACTGACATGAAATATTGCACGTTTGGCAATTATGAATATTTAGCTTATACTCTAGGACTTTACGTTAAAAAGTGGTGATACCCCAGGACAGGTTTTTTGTAGTGTGTCTACTGTTGATGAGCGGCTTAGCGCAGAGATAAGCGTCAGACATCCGATCTCTTTTCAAATTGGAGAAAATTATAAAGGCGTCTCTTCTACAAAGGATTATATCGCCTTGTTAACGGTCAGAAGGTGAATAAGACAGTATCAAAGGAACTCAATAAAGAAACACGTGTCAAGGTATTACGACATCCACAGTGCTGGGATTGAAAACTCATTTCCCATACGTTAACCCCTCTTTCTGTGAAAGACACGGAAAAACTCAGTTGCAGAATGTGCGAGTGGGTAAAGAAAGGGAAGAAATTTAATACCGCAAAAACACATACAGTCAACCATTCCCCACAACTGTAAGATGGTAGATCCGGCGTTGCAGGGTAATGTTTCCTCAATACAGAACAAGTGCTATGTGATGTGTTAATATCTTTTAATGGTGCAAGAGCCAGATGTGGCTATGATGCGCCAAATAAGGTAAAGATTTTATCTAGATGCGAGAAAAATTGAAAAAAAAAAAACTTTTTGTCTAGGGAATACCATGGGTGCGTCACCCATGTTTACCCATGGGAAAGAAACGATCATTAAGGTCCCTTGATGATCGTAATTACCTAAAAAAAAGGCAAGTTCCTGTGGTCTCCCAACTTGGATGGCCAGTTTCTTTATATAATTCTCTGAGCACGTTGACCATCTATATCTCCAAACACTGGGTACCATTTTAAGCGCCTCTTATGACATGCATGAGCTTCAGAGGGATTATTCTTTCTCACCCGATCACCACACAGGTTACAGAACAAGATAGGCTTAGATTATGCAGGTGAAAGATAGTTAGAGAAGACCCTCCCCAATGTCTGGGCTCGGAATAATCTCAAAATAAGTGAGAAATGGGGGGAATGCACGTTTTCATTTAACCAGGGAATGATATGAATAGGACGGAGAAAACCGATTAGAAAGAAAAAAACAGTCTATAATAACACGCATGCTTTTGATATATTTTGAGATTACGAAAATTTCAATGCATTTAAGTCCAGTAGTAATGCGGAATTTTTTAAAATTTGAAATTTCATTCAAGAGTCACTGATTGAATAATGTGTTAGGCATTACTTGCTGAATATTTTGTTTTCTGATCGAGTATTTCACTTCATAGAGCAAAAATTTTATTGATAAACTAAAGAATGTCTTCTTTTAATGTTTTTGTGCTTTAACAGATGTTTAAAGATTACACACTGTACAGTAAGTTATACTGTACTTCAATTCACACACAGTTTATCAAGTTTCAGGGATAGATAGGATTAAAGAGGACCATGTTATTTTTAAGAAGGCCACGCTAGAATTTTTGCGAGAGTAAGCACAAAATACAAGTAAGCAAGTTTGCAAAACTACGACCTAGATTTGGCAAAAGAATGAATAGTCTCGAGCAAGTCACTTCTCGAACATTCTGTCCTGACTATGTTCGTGTTTGCATCACATTAGAGACCAATTAATTAAGAATTACAATTAGCATTATACTAACATCTGTAGATTAACAGGTCAATTGAAAAGTCCCCGGCCTACCATAGTAAAACACATTTTTTTGCCAAAATTAGTTTTTTTTGTTCAACATAATTCCTTTCAAGGGTGATACACTGATTATAGCGACCCTCCAACTTTTCGATACCATTTTTGTAGTAGGATTTGTCCTTTGCTTCAAAATAGGCCTTAGTTTTGGCAATCACCTCTTCATTCGACGAAAATTTCTTCCCAGCGAGTATTCTTTTGAGATCTGAGAACAGGAAATAGTTGCTGGGGACCAGATCTGGAGAATACGGTGGATGAGTGACTTTAGAATTTTATGGCGCAAGAGCCAGATATGGCCATGCTGCACCAAACCAGATGATACATAAAAAGTGGTTAAAACATTGCACTTGGCAAAATTTAAAATACTATTGGGACCAATTAGAAGAAAATTAAAAACACAGGTACGGTACACGGTAAATTCGGTACGGGCTATTTAATTTATTTTTCTTTTTGGTTTTTGTCTTAAAACTAGGAGTATTTACAGATTTAGTAGATTTGATAGGAACTATGGCAGGCAAAATATCTGCCTTAAAAGATGACGATGATGTATTAACTGTACACTTTGGAAAAGACGAAGGAGTCGATTTAGATTGGGAAGACAATGGCTTAAGACGGTGAAGAGGTGGACATATCACTTTTGTAACTGAAGGATCGGTTTTAAAGAGATGCATGTCTAGCAGCAATTAGAGAAAGGCTGTTAGACTGGTTTGATTAAGATAGGTTTAATTTGGAATAATTAATTTAAGAATGAAATTAATTTTTTTTTTAAAAAAAATTAAATTAAAATTTTTAGAAGTGAACAACAGTGCTAGTGGGTACCCAGGGAACACCACTAGTTTGTTGTACGGGGTTTGTGATCCAAATGAGGTATTGAGGTTGCAACGTGTGAACTCTTTTGATGGTGGGGAAATTATCGAACGTTTGTTCGAGTAGAGCTCTGGGGCGTTTAACAGCTGCCTTACGCCTAGGACTGATTTTGTAGTTTGGTTGCGACCTCAATAGCGCATTGGGGGGGCTTGGTAGTTTTTGAAAGAAGTTTTTAGATTGCCTTTTAATGAAAGTCATAATTGGTTCTATTTTAAGATCCCTATAGATGACTTTCCGAACAAACCAGGAAACGTTTACAATTTTCCTAATATAGGAGTTGGTTGCAATGTGCAATTTCTTAAGGTTAATCATGGCGCTAGCTCCCCAGATTTGGGATGCGTACGTCATGACCGGTCTTACAATGGTTTTGTAAAGCAAAACTTTGTGTCTGATCGCCAACAATTTGAAAACATTTACATTTCTATGTAAAGCTTACGTTCATTGAGTTGAGTTGATTTACGTTCATTATTTTTAAAACCATATCGTTTGCAAACAAAAGATTTGATTATAAATTCAATGAAAACTTTTAGACAGTTATTCCACGTTTTATTATGCATCTGATTTTTCATAATTTAATATTTGAAACATTTTCAAAAAAAAAAAATGAAAGAAAGAAAAGAAAAATTAATTTTTTTAATCGATTTTTTTTGAAGTTCTGTACTTATTGTAAAACTGCTCTACTAAATCCATAAATGTGTAATAAAGTCTGATATGTAACAGTTCAATTGAAAAGTCCCCGGCCTACCATAGTAAAACACATTTTTTTTGGCAAAATTAGTTTTTTTTTTTATTCAACATAATTCCCTTCAAGGATGATACACTGATTATAGCGACCCTCCAACTTTTCGATACCATTTTTGTAGTACGATTTGTCCTTTGCTTCAAAATAGGCCTCAGTTTCGGCGATCACCTCTTCATTCGACGAAAATTTCTTCCCAGCGAGCATTCTTTTGAGATTTGAGAACAGGAAATAATCGCTGGGGGCCAGATCTGGAGAATACAGTGGATAAGGAAGCAATTCATGGATTTTTGCCATCGTTTTCACTGACTTGTGACACAGTGCATTGTCTTGGTGAAGCAGCGCTTTCTTTTTCTTCAAATGCGGCCGTTTTTCGGCGAATTCGTCCTTCAAACGGTCCAATAACGCTATGTAATAGTCGCTGTTGATGGTCCTTCCTTTTTCAAGGTAGTCTATGAAAATTATTCCATGCGCATCCCAAAATACAGACGCCATAACCTTGCCAGCCGACTGGTGCGTTTTCCCACGCTTTGGAGCGGGTTCATTGTGTGCAGTCCACTCGGATGACTGTCGATTGGACTTCGGAGCGAAATGATGGAGCCATGTTTCATCCATTGTCACATATCGACGCAAAAACTCGGGTTTATTACGCTTGATCCTCTTCAAACACTTCTCCGAATAATCAACTCGTCGTTGTATTTGGTCAAAAGTGAGCTCGCGCGGCACCCACTTTGCACAGAGCCTTCTCATACCCAAATATTCATGAATGATATGATGTATACGTTCAGTTGATATTTTTAGAGTGTCTGCTATTTCATTAAATTTCAATTTACAATCATTCAAAATCATTTTGTTTATTTTTTTAATGTTTTCGTCGATAACAACCTCTTTTGGGCGTCCACCGTCTTCGGTGCTCCTTTCACCACGTCTAAACTTAGCATACCAATCCTTGATGGTTGATTTTCCTGGGGCAGTGTCCGGAAACTCGGCATCAAGCCAAGTTTTTGCTTCAGCTGTATTTTTTCCCTTCAAAAAACGATATTTTATCAACACGCGAAATTCCTTTTTATCCATTTTTTTCACAATAACAAAAGTTGCTTCACTCAAAATGCTATAATTCACAAACTAATGATCCGATAGCTGTCAAATTTATACACGCATCTTTTGAGGGTTAGGGCTAACTAAAAAACATATGGATTTAATTCTAGTAGCGCCATCTATGTGTCAGGCCGGGGACTTTTCAATTGACCTGTTGGATATGGACATGATTGTGAATTGAACTATGATTGATTGTTTATTAATAGAGCACCTAGAAAAACGAGGAGTGTAAGCGACGGAGAGTGAGTGAAAGTGAAGGTTATTGGCGCAAGAGCCAGATGTGGCTATGCTGTGCCAAACAAGATTTAACTGTTGTCTAGACGTGAAGTTGAAAGACAAAATGTGGTTGACAAGGAGGGTCGAAAATAGATAATCGTTAAGGTAAACCGGGGGTGAGCCACCCGTATTTACCAAAAGCAGTAAACCACATTGGAAAGAAAAAGATCACTGAGGTGCCAAGGGATCATGAAGCCTGTATTTACCTAAAGAAGGCAAGCCCCTAAGGTCAAAGTTAGCGACGGACCTAGTAAGTTTGAATATCGGTGAAGATACGAGGATGACACCCGAGATGGCACCTCCCTTTGCAGTCTTCTACACAAAAAAGAGGAACTGGAAACCCCATCGTTGATGACATGCATTAGCCCCGCTACACGGTGGGTCTTAAGTGGCATCAGGGATCGGACCCACGATTCGTCTAAAACAACGTCGGCCGCAAGTTCGCTACCATGACCTCTAGGCTATGGCGGTCATTAAGAATTGAATTGAAAGGCAAATAAAGAAACCGAAAGGCCACTCATTTTTATTTATCAGCTTCATTTTATTTCTTATGTAATTGTTCAAGAAACTTAATACTTCCTTTACCTAGAGATATTATCCATCTAAACAAGATTTAAAATGCACAAAAAAGCTACAATTACTTGAAGTAAACTTATTGACTTAAAATAGGAATCTCGCTAATTTCTTCATCTAGAAATATCCAATTTCAATTTGATATCCTATTTCTTTTTTTTAAATCAAAATCTTTAATTCTTATTGAAACGAATAAGATAAGTCAGAAAGCTACAGCTATTGCCAGATAAACTCTGGAAGTCACTTAAAGAAAAAATGTATATTTGATCTATAAAAATCGTATGAAAAGTCAAACAATAAATACATTTGAAACATTTAATAAGAACACTTAAAATGAGAGTTAACTATATTGCATAAAAAGTAATCAGTCCATAATTTCATTTTATCACATCAGCGCTACTTAATCGACAGATTTTCCTTCTTAAACTATGTCAATCGACGAGAATGATATCTGAATGCTTCTATGTGAATTTTATTTCATACATTAACATTTGTATAAAACTTTTAAAAATATGTTTGACTTCATGAATAGTTATAAAAATACAGCATTCATTCCAAAATCTATTATTTATTATTATTTATAGTGAAGTATAATAGCGCAAGTGAGTGATAGTGAAATTTATTGGTGCAAGAGTCGGATGTGGCTATACTGCGCCAAACAAGTCTAGATCTAGTGATCTAGACGATAAACAATAAAAAGATTGATCGACAAAAAGGGTCAAGTGAGAAAGTAAAGTTTATTGGCGCAAGAGCCAGATATGGTTATGTAGCGCCAAAAGATTTTACTGTGGTCTAGACGTGAAAAAAGATAGAAGAGACAAATTGGTTGACAAGGAGGGTTGAAAATAGAGAAGAATCGCTAGGTTTCCGTTTAGTTTAGCTTTAATTTACATCGCACTAGAAGCACGAGGGCTATTAGCGACAGACCTCGCAATTTTGAACCATGGTTAAGTGACGAGGACGACACCTGAGCTGGCACCTCCCTCTCTTAACATCACACCACACCTACGAGAGGACTTTGGGCTAGGGTATCCCGGGGGCGCTTCACCCGTATTTACCAAAGACAGTAAATCCCATGGGAAAGAAAAAGATCACTACAATGCTTTGGGGTCATGATGCCCGTATACTTGCCTACTAAAGAAGTCAAGTCCTCGAGGTCCCCTGATATAATCCTCAGGGGCAGGGTGCTCGGCTATACCCCCAGACGCTGGGTACCTATTTTAGTCTCCTCTTACGACATGCATGAGCTACAGTCTGACTTTTTCAGGTCGTATAATAGTGCAAGGGCCAGATGTAGCTATGCTGCGCCAAACAAGATGCAACTATTCTGGATGTTTGAAAAAATCCGTTTGAAATGAAGGATTGCCGAAAATAGAGAAGGATCTCTAGGGTATCCCAGGGGAGCGTCACCCATGTTTACCAACGAGAGTATACTCCCACTATTTATTTGAAGCTGAAAACAAAATAGGTAGATTTGTTACACAAATATCAGCACCTGTTAAACTTCGGAGAAACTTTAAATCTGTTCTGTTATGGTTGAATCGAGATACAGTAAAATAAAATAAAAGACTAATTACCTTCCTTCAGATATCCATCTTGATCGTATCCATTTCCACATAACATTAAAAACATATGCGAGGCCGATGATATAAATATAGGTAGCATTTCTTTTTGTTTAATATCAAGACAACCGCCAACGGATAAAATTGCAGAACAGTTGTAGCCATGCAATGCTTTCCTAAAAAAATATTCTTACATTAGAGTTGAAGTTGATTTCTTCATAAAATAACAAATATGATTTTGTAATTGAATTCTCATTAGTCTTTATAAGAAAACATGCTTGCGTGGTGACATGGGTAAGCGTAATGATTATCGGAGAAGATAAATTTATATATAATGCATACGATTTCTGAGATATCAAAATAAAAATTTAGTAATTCAATAAAATGCTACAATTATTTCATGAAAATGCTATTTGTAATTAATTATATGAAAACATTTTGCTCTTATTAATAAGAAAGACATTTAGAAATATTCGATTTTTACATCACGAGTTCTTTTTGTCACGAGACATTCTCATGACTCAAATAGACATTTGTCCATTTCATTTTCCTGATTTCCCATTGAATAAGAGGCCTTTAACATCACAATACTTTTAAGCAAGATTACTCTTGAAGGTTTTCGACAGAGTGAATGACAGAAGCTTATGATGCAAGAGTCAAACATGTTTAAAGTTACGCGTGTCGTTCAGTAAATCCTAAGAAAATCCAAGAGATGGTGTTCGTAGCATCGAAAATGGCTTGTGTTCAGAAGGCATTGACTCACTTGAAAGCCATTTAAATCTGTTATTTCCATCTAAAAGGTCTCATTTTTATCGTCAATTGAAGTTAAGAAACATGTTGAAACTCGTCAATTTAAGTAAGAAACAAAAAAAGCTCAAAACCCTTTCCTCAGTCACCCGATATTAACCCCATTGAATACTTGCGAGATTACTTTGATAGACAAATTAGGAAAGAGAAAAATAAGAATGATCTCAGAAGAGTACTTTTGGAGAAGTGGCAGAAAATACCATCTTCTGTGACCCAAAATTTGGTGAATTCATTGTAATCAAGATTAATAATAGTGATAAAAGCCAAAGACTACCTAAAATATTACTAATTTTTAGTTTTTGCAAAAGAAAAATGTAAAAAGTTATCTTTTCTCTTTCACTGTTTTGCATGTATACTTATTTTTGTGATATGAATTACTAATTTTAAGCTGAACTATTTTTGCAAATTACATGGTTTGCATTTTTGTAATATTTGTGTTAAAATTAGATTTATAATATAAATGTATTTGAAAAGCAGCTAGCTTAAATGTAATAGGATTATACATCTTATTCTTTGAAAAACATCACTTTCTGCGCATACCTACTTTTACAAAAGATTAACTTAAGTTAATAAACTCTACGCCATGTTTTTGAGTGATCGGCGAATCTAAGTGCACGAAACAGTCGAGGTCACTGGCCTATCGCAAGGTACAGAGTTTTAAATTTTAGGTGAAAGATTGGGTGTGAAAACATTTCTGCCAGATTTGAGCCGCGTTTACTCTCAGGAAAATAAACGCAGTCGTTTCGTTGATTCTGAAGCTTTTTTGGCATTTTTTCCATCGCAATCCTGAAGTTTTTCTGCGTCGATACTCCAACTGGATTAGTTTAGTTTTTATTAACGTCGCACTAGAAACAACACGAGGGCTATTGGCGACGAACCTCAACTGGACAAAACGCGGATACACTACTACACTAGAGACGAAAGAAAAATCAAAACGGCGGGTTTTTGAGGGTGAATGGGGTTCCGACCATCAATAAGAACTTTTAAAAGTTGGAACAGAAAGAAATTTCTTTAATGTACATTTTATCTGCAATTTTATATTTTATGACTTATGGGTTATGAGTTTCAAAATTAGAAAAACTCTTGTTAGTGCATATTTTTACTGTAAAAAGGGGCATTTAATCAAATATTAACAAAAATCAAGACTTTCCGCAAAACACAATAACTCAGAAGAAAAACATTGACAGTTTGTAAATTGAATACAGAATAAAACCTTATAAATGAAAAAAGAATATTATTTTGAAAATGTAACCCTTACGAAGGAAGATATGGCATTTCGTATTTCTGAACACCGAAACTTTCTATAAAAGTCATTATAATTTTCACTTTTTTGAAATAAAAAATCTTCATATAAAAACTCAAGAATAACCTATTGTAAGTATTACAAACAGAAATATACAAAACTTCAGGTTCATTGATGCGTAAATTCTAGAGATTGTTTTGAAGTCATGAAAAATGCTAAAAAAACTAGTTTTTTTTTAGCCTTTCCAGCCAGAGAAAAACGTGATCAATCAATATTAAAACATAGTTTCTAAATAAGATTGAGACAAACTTCAAAGAGATTTTTATCGATTACAGTTTGAATTTCAATATGAAAATCAAAAATAAAAATCTGTACCTCCACCAAACATTGCGTTTTGAAGGTGTATTGTTACCTTAATTAAAGTGAAATTGAAGCTAAATCCATGTTCACTACAACCATTTAGTGAACAACTTCTTTGTAAATTTTTATTCTCTGTAAAAATGGTCACCAAATTTCACAAATTGGTCGTGATAATATACACACAAGCATATATCCCAATATAACCTTCGTTTACTCGAGACAAATGTTCTCTTTTCACCTTTTGACTACAGATTAAGTGAAATTAAGTTCAGCATCTGTTTACATTTTAGAAAGAAATGAAGTCTCTAAAGGGGTGAAGAAATTTATCTGATTATATATAAGGTATAGTAATTTAGGACGATTTCACTGGAATAGAGGTTCACACCTACCTAAAAGAGAAGTTTATGACTGTCTCATGATAATAGATTCACTCGTTACTTCTCGGATTCTTTCTCATTTGGAGAGTGTGTGATAAATTTTATTAACATCACACTAAAAAACACGGAGCTTACTAGCGACGTTGAGAGAGTGAAAGCGAAGTTTATTGGCGCAAGTGCCAGATGTGGATACACTGCGCCAAACGAAATGTAGCCAATCTAAACATGCGAAAAAAATGGGTTAACAAGGGTCGAAAATAGATGGATCGCTTGGATAACTTAGGGGTGCGTTACTCGTGTTTACCAAAGACTGTAAACCCCATAGGAAAGAAAAAGATCACTAGGGTGCCACGTTGTCATGATGCCCGTATTCGCCTAAAGGCAAGTCCCTGAGGTCCCCCGATTTAATCCCCAGGGGCAGAGTGCCCGGCTATACACCCAGATGCTGGGTACCTAATTTAGTTGCCTATAACGACGTACATGAGCTACCGCGGGACTATTCTGTCATACTCGAAATAATTAAATTACGACTTTAATAGAATATTTAACATAATTAATTTTTAATGTAGAATATTCCATTACAGAATCAGAATATTTTGGGTATCCCATTTCTCTCACTTGCAAAACTATAGTAGATTTTCTTTTACAAAACATAGCCGATTGGTTAAGCGCGAGATATGTCATTTTTCACACATTTTTTTTGTGCTAACTCTACAACTGAAATTTTCACTATTTATCAAATGTTATATTCCTTCATCGTAATAAATTTACGTAACGTTATTTAATAGATTTCCGAAATCGACAAAACATCAACTCACTCGCACATAACGTCCAAATCCTCTTCTTTGTAGGTGAATGGTAAAGCAGTCACATGCAAAAATGTCTGAAGATCATCCAAGCAATCATCGGCAGGAATATTTTCGCAATCTTCATAGGAGGGAGTTGGACTGTCTAATATCACAGGGCCTGTAAATAAAAGAAAGTTAACACACTTGTTTTAAAGTTCGTTATAAAGGTTTGCTAATGCTTTAAAAATTGTACCCCATTTTTTTAATCAATTGTTTATTAATGTCTCACAAAGAAGCAGGATGAGGACAACTGGCAGCGGACCTTATAATGTTGAACCTCTGTCAAGGATGACACTTTAGCAGTTATTTCCTTTTCCAAACTTCCCTACCACACCAACCAACATAGTAGAGAAATTTAACTTGCATTAGGACCGCTACTCGGTGGAACTTCAGTGACATCAGGGCTAGAATCCACGGCTCGACGAAAACAACGCCATCTGTAAATCCGCAACCATGAAATCAGCATCAGAAGTTTAAAATAAAAAAAACGGCAATTATATATATATATATATTTCTGTAATCTCATTTTTTCATTAAATTAAAGCTTGCAAAATATGTATTTTCAATAGTCAAATTCACTTTGTTTTAAAAGTACTCAGCAGAAGCATTCACTAATAAAATTAGTGACAGTGGAATTTAATGGTGAAGATGATAGTAAAGTTTTATTGGCGCAAGAGATCCAGATGTGGCCATACTGCGCCAAAAAAGGTAAATCTGTGAACTAGACGATAAATGAAAAAAGATTAATCGACAAGAAGGGTCAAGTGAGGAAGTAAAGTTTATTGGCGTAAGAACCAGATATGGCTATGCTACGAAAAAAAGATTATACTGTGGTTGAGACAAGAAATTGAAAAGACAAGTTTAGTGACAAGAAGGAAGATCGAAAATACAGATGGATTACTACGGTCACCCCGGGAGCGTCTCCCGTGTTTACCAAAGACAGTAAACCCCACAGGAAAGAAAAGATCATTAGGGTGCCTAGGGATCATGATGCCCGTACTTACCTAAGAAAGGCAAGTCCTCGAGGTCCCCTGATATATTAACGCCCAGGGGCAGGGTGCCCGGCTATACACCAGACGCTGGGTACCTAATTTAGGCGCCTCTCTTGCCATGCATGAGCTACAGTGGGACTATTCTGTCATTCCCAAAAGAAGTAAAGCTGTGAGAAGTTGACGAATGCAGATGCATGAAAATGTAATTGATTGTCAAGGAGGGTCGAAAATAGAGAAGGATCTCTAAGATAACCCTGAGGAGCGTTAACCGTGTTAACCAAAGACAACAAACCCACATGGTGAAAAAATATCACTAGGATGTCTTGGGGTCATGATGTATGTACCAACTTATAGAAATTAAGCCTCTGTGTTCCCCCCAACCTAGAGGACCAGTACTGACAACTCGCAGGGGCAGGGTGCCTGACTATACCTTTAACCCGTTCGCTTCCAGTGTATCACAGGCGATACGCTCGTTTTGGCTCTCCTGTGCCCAGCGTATCACAGGCGATACGTTCAATGAATGTCTTCAACGGCCCAGCGTATCAATAGAGATACGCTCGATAAGAATGTTTTATTTGATTTTTTAATGTTACTATATGGCATTACAATACCACGAAATCTATATAGATAGGTTATTTGGAGTGTTGACTTTGGTAATATGGGCTTATATTTCACTTCTGGCTACCAGAAGTTGGATAATTGTCAAAAGCACGTGTTGCAGCACGGCTCTTTAAATGTAATGAGATGATTTAAGGGATGCACTTGCTTTCGGTTTGCTTTTTTTTTCTTTTTCTTCCTTCCTTGCTTCTTAGAAGTTCGAAGGAGAATTTATGGCCCTTTATGAGGGTTAGGACTTTTGGTAGCAAATGCTCACAGCTGTTCGTTTCATTCGGTCGATTTTTATTTGTAGCGACAGTCATGACGAAAAGAAAATATTTATCTGATACTGATATTTGCTAAATAATGAATGAATCTGACAATAATGTTAGCGAAAATAATTCAAATCTGTAAATAAACATTAAAGTAAAAAAAAAGGACTAAGATGTGCCCTTTGCTCAAAATCTTGCATGAAGCATCAAAATATGTGTGTAAGACATGTGACGTTGTACTATGCATTGTTTTTTTTATAAATATGCCATGTAGCAAAATAAGATTTATCTTTTATATCTATATATTCCATATAATGGTACATCATTACACCATGAAATGTATGTAACATATGTAAATATATTTTGCATTTTCTTAAATGTATGATTTTTATATAATTTTATGTATAGAACATTCAGTTTTCGATTAACTCTTTTTTTTTTTTGTATATATTATGTTTTATGCATTTTAAATAATATATGTAAGTACCAAAATATTTTAATAAATAGCCGATTTTAGAGGAATTTTTTTCACGAATTAGGCTTAATATCTAGAATCGTCTGGGCACAGCGTAACACTCCGCGGTAAAAAGCCGCAGGCCCAGAGAAGCACTTCTTTTTTTCCCCTCCGGTAGCGAAAGGGTTAAGCACTAAGTACACATTTTAGTAGTCTTACGAGATGAATGAGCTACAATGGGACTATTCTTTCCCACCTGGTCACCTCAGGAAAGAAAAATATCATTAGGTTGCCTTGGAGTTATGGTGGCCGCGGTATCCTAGTGGTCATGGTTTCGGATTAGTAGCCGGCGGTTTTCGTTCAGTTGCAGGTTCGAGCTTTGGCTGTCAAAGACCCTCCGTATAGCTGGAGCTGATGAAATTTAAATTTGTTGGGCCCAGAGTCCTCTCATTGGCATGGTGTAGAAGTTAGGAGAGGGGGTGCCAGCTTATGTGTCTTCCTTGTTACTTGACCATGCTTCAAAATTACGAGGTCCGTCGCCAATAGCCCTCTTGTTGCTTCTAGTGCGATGTTAATAAAAACAAACTGAAAAAAGTCTTGGAGTTACGATTCCTTCACCTGTCTATAGATGGTAAGCTCCCGAGAGGAACTATATTGTGCAAGAGTAAAAATTCTTTAAATCAGGGATGTTAAAGTATAAAATTCTTGACGATAATTAAAAACAGAAAAGCACGGGTCCAAAAATAGTATATTAAAATATGTAAAGAATGTCAAGTATAATAACATAGCATTGCATAATTATTGCATTCAATTCTTTATTCATATCAAAACGGAAGAGACTTCCATCTTGTCCACAGTATTCACCAGGTCGGAAACATCAACATGATACAGAAGGAAATAGTCTTTTCTGTAATGTGCAATGAAGAAAAATGTTTAGGCTTATGAGAGTTCATTTCTTATATCTGGTACGTTTCTTTGTACAAGGCTAGAGATTATTACGACTTTTGCTTTAGATGTATTTTGCTGAGCCATATGAAATACTACACGTTATACAAATCCATCTACAGTGAAGCATGAGCCAAAGAGATCTCCAGGTATTTGCGTTCTAGACTTTATAAGAAAATGGCCGAAAAAGTAAAAAAAATTGGTTGACAAAGATGGAAAGTAGACAAATATTGTTAGTGTATCCCGAGGATACTTCACCCCTGTTAAAGACAGTAAAAGTCATGGAAAAGAAAAGAAAATTTGGGTTCCTCCGGGGTTCCTGTACTTACCTAAGAGAAGGGTAGCTCTAAAGGGGCAAACGCGAGGATATTGAACCTCAGCAGATTGAGCGTGCATCAACCAACTACACGATAGTTCTTTTGAGGTATCAGGACTTGAACTTTCAATTCTAAAACAACCTTTTGAATTCAGTGAGGGATAGTATGTTAATGGCGTAAGAACCAGATGTGACGCTGATGCTCCAAACAATGTAAAGCTGCGATTTAGATGTGTGAAGTTTAGTTTTTTTTAACGTCGCACTAGAAGCAACACGAGGGCTTTTGGCGACGGACCTCGTAATTTTGAACCACGATCAAGTGACGAGGATGACACCTGAGCTGGAACCCCCCTCTCCTAACATCCACACCACGCCAACGGGAGGACTTTGGGCCCCGAACAGATTTAACGTGCATCAGCCCCGGCTACACGGCGGGTCCTTGGCAGCCAAGGATCGAACCCGCAATTGAACGAAAACCGCCGGCCGTGGGTCCACGACCTTGACCGCTAGGCTACCACTGCCCCTTTAGACGTGTGAAAAATTTGACAAAAGATGAAAAAGTTGACAAGAAAGATCGAAAATAAAGTAGAGTTGCTAGGATTTTCCGAGGGCACGTCAATCGTGTTTACTAAACTCAGTAACCCCCATAGGAAAGAAAAAGATCACTAGGATGCCTGGGGGGTCATGATGCCCGTAAAAAGGGAAGTCCCTGAGGTCCCCCAAACTGGAAGCTCAACTCCCCGATAATTTCCTGAAGTAGGGTGCCCGGCTATACCCACAGACATTGGGTACCTAAATTAGTCTCTCCTTAGCTCCAGCGAGTGACAGAGGGGTTTTATGGCGCAAGAGCCAAAGCCTGCTATGCTGCACCTGGACTCCAGTGGGATTATTCTTTCACACCCAGTCACCACATGGAGAACCCATCGAATTCAAGATTATGATTTTTCGAAATCAAGGTATAAAAGTCTATGTGTTTGGCTAGATACTTTAATATGTTTAATTTTTAGGTGTAAAATGAACAAAACTTATCCGCATTTAGAGATGGTTTTATTCGGAGATTTGTATATAAAAATATTATTTTACAACTTTCTTTACTGCCTATTAATATAATTAATACACTAAAGGGATTTCGAGCACCCTATCTTTAAGGTTCCACAATCGTATTCAGATGTCGAAAAATTGTTTATTTGTAATTAGAATCGCAATTACCAATCAAGATATCTCGCGTATGATTTCGGTGCACATAATGAGGTTTTAGAGTGTAAGGTCATTGAGAATAAGTCTTAATTTTCAACTGTTTTTTACATTACTCCAAATCGGTAACTTTAAGGCCAATTGTATTTTGTATCCCAGATTGGCAATCCTGTTATTCTGATGGACTTTGAAAAACTAATTCTAAGAATTTGAATTCTTCGATTTAAGGATATTTCTGTGCTATTCCTATATTTTAATGGACCGATTTAAACACAGTTCTTATAATTACATGTTTCATGTCATTACCATTCTACGTACACTTGTTGAGAAATCCAGAACATCTAGCCTTCTCCGTAACGCTATAGACTCCTGAAAAAACGGTACAAATATTACTTCTTCGAGAATCAAGAACAATTGACTCGATGGATGATTCCCTCTTTGTAGTTATTATAATTAACAGTGCATAAATACGAATTTCGGGAGTGATGAGAGAGTGATAGCGAAGTTTATTGGCGCAAGAGCCAAATGAAGCCATACTGCGCCAATCAAGGTAAATCTGATTTAAAACAATAGATTGATCGACAAGAAGAGTCAAGTGAGAAAGTAAAGCTAATTGGCGCAAGAGCTATATATTGCTATGATGCCACAAACAAGATTTTACTGTGGTCTAGACATGAAATTGAAGAAAAGACAGACAAGGAGGTTGAAAGAAGGAGGGTCGAAAATAGAGAAGGATCGTTAGGGTATCCCGGGAGCGCGTAACCCGTGTTTACCAAAGACGGTAATTCCTATACGAATTTCGGTAATCTGTTCATTTGTGAAAGTCTCAATTGATTCACAACTGGTTTGCTTAACTTTCAGAGAAAGAGAGAGTTTCTTTGTATTAATTATATCCCATAATACATTTTACGCCTACAATAATGGATAAATTTTCTTCAGTTACAATAAATCAATCCCTTGCTTGAAATTATTCTCATGAATACTGTAAGCTACGCGTTACTATTGTTTACTGCACATTACCGTTATTGTATTTGATAGTAATTTTTAAAAATGTTTTATCGATTTGATTGTTTCTTAACTTCCCGCTATGCGAGAATGGCTTAATGGCGCATGAGCCAAATGCTGATATGCTGCGCCAAACAAGGTAAAGCTGTGAACTAGACATTTGAAAAAAAAGACGAGTAGGTGATAGTATTTAAATGGCGCAAGTCCTGGACATGCTCACGTTGCGCAAAACAAGGAAAAGCTGCGATTTAGACGCGAAAAAAAATTAAAGACAAACGATTCAGTGATAGTATTTTAATGGAATAGCCAAATGTGGCCATGCTTTGCCAAAAAGCTGTAATCAAGACATGGGAAAGAAATGGGGGGGGGGGGGGGATTGAAAGCAAGAGGATCGAAAATAAAGATTGATTGCAAGGATATACCGTGGGTGCAATACCCTTGTGGAGAGTAAACCCCATAGGAAAGAAAAGGTAATGCATAAGCTACAGTGGGATTACAATTTCACACCCGGTTACCCCTTGGGTGTACGTTTAACTGAGACGCAACAACCAAGTTATTGGTGACGGACCTCGTAATTTTAAGTCATGTGATGACTCCTACTACACACCAACGGAAGAACGCGAGACTTCGACCACAATTAACATACAGTCCCGCTACATGATGGGTCTTTAACGACATCAGTGTTAAAACCCAGAGCTCAACGGAAACAACGCTGACCGTGAGTCTGCGCCCATGACCACTAAGCAACTACGATCACAAAATATTATGTATCTATTACCAAGATAAACGAGAAATATATCACACAAGTTTAAATTGTACGTGTGTAGCAGTGTGTGTGTGTGTGTGTGTACACATTTCGATGCGAATTTAAAATTTCATTAAGTATCAATTTTTTATAATTTAAATGTAATGTGAAATAACATTTCGCGTTTGTTTTTCTATGTTAAGAATTGTTTATTAAAGTCTCAGAGGCTTCATGAGGCTATTGGCGCTGGACTCAAATTTGAGTCTCAGTCAGATGAAGAGAGACACCCGAACTGGCACTCCCTTTCAAGCTTCTATACCATGGCAACAAGTGGACTTTGAGCCTCGAAGAATTTGACGAGCATCAAGTCCCACTACACGGTGGATCTCAAATGGCTTCAGACATCGAATGAACAAATGAAGTTGAATGACGCAAGAGCCAGATATGCAAGGTGTAACTGATTTCGCCGTTTGAAAAATGAAAAAAAGGAAAATGATTTGACTAGGAGTCGAAAATAGAGAAGGATCGCTAGAGCATCCCGAAGACGCGTCACCTGTGTTTACTACAGACAGTAGACACAATGAGAGAGAAAAAGACAATTAGGGTACCTCAGGTGTGTGTGATGCCATACCTACCTAAAGAAGGAAATTCCTTGAGGGTGCTTGAGCAATCGAACCCCCGACTCGACGGAAATAATGCCGGCTGCGATCTTGCCACTTGGCAACCGCGGCCGTCGTGTAGCAAGTAGGACCAAACGGTTTTGATTAGTTTCTTCATAAAGGACATCTTGGATCCGACTTACTCCAATAGAATTAAGTTTTTTCCAACCGGCACCAAGAGTTTTAGCTAATCCTCTCTTGACCATATCTTTTTTGTTTGAGTCGCTTTTCAAAGAGGTTCTAATCTCCAATCCATTTACAGCTTTGGATTTTTTTGGTGTACACATTGCCATGGATTTAGAGTAACCCTGTTGATTTTTGGGGACTAGAAACATTATAGAAAATGTGAAAAGTTTACGTTAGAATATCCGACGAATATATTATTTACATTTTCTGCTCCGTAACTAAGAATTGTATAACTCAGCAAACCATCACAACTATGAAAATATTAATATAACTAGCAGAACATATGAAAACATAAAAACACCAAGATTAAAAACTTGCTTAAAATTACAAACATGCAATTTATCGAGCCAAAATAATGGTTTAACTGTCAAGTTCCTTTCCATTGGTTATAATTATGTCAACTAAGCCCCTATGAAAGATTCAAACTTGCATTAAATGTGACTGAATAATTTTATAAGCAATTAAAATACAAATGATTGGCAAAAATTATTCACATTGATATTTTGCCCAAACTCAGAGATTCACAATAACATTTTGAAAAGCCTCCACCAAGTTTTACAAATTCATCAAGAATTTATTAATCATAACAGAAAAGGCACAATTGTTTTATATTTTTAGGGGATGAAGCATTACATTGATAAAATTCCCAAGGTTAATAAACATAGTCTTAAAAAAAGATTGAGTTTCGAGTTTATTTCTGCATGCAAGCGAAGGGGAAGCTGTTAGTTATGTTAATCAAACTATAATAAAATAAATATTCCTGCATTCTTAAAAAAAAAGTGGCACACCTGGCTGCATAACAACATACTCCGGGATATTTTGCCGCAAGTGTACAACCGCTGCGATATTTGGAAGCAAACCTAAAATCAAACCGAAATAGATTTTTAACTATAAGGGAAAACTGAGAAAAATTATTTGCCTTCTTTGTTTTAATTATAAACACACACATATATATATTAATTATGCACGTTAATATACTTTAAGGAAATATAAATGGTTTACTATGTTAGCTCTTATTGATAAGAATGAAATCAATAACAATTTTATTCTCATTTCAATTTTAAGTATTCTTCATTTGCTAGACTTATTAAAATGTAAGCACGAAAAAGAAAGTCGATTATGATAAAAATTTACCTCATGGCTTCCATACTTCAGAGTAAAATGATAAATCATTGCTAGTTCCCATTTCTCTCTGAAAGTTTTGTTTGCGATTCAATCATTATTTTATATTGAGAGATTTTACAGTACAATATCAAATTTTAACATTTAATGTTGTTTTTGCTTGGCAGAATGTGCCATGAAAATTAAATGTTTAATGTACATCATTGCAAAGCTTATGGTGGTAGTTTAAGTTTCTTAGATCTTTATAATTATCCGAGAAAGATGTAAAATACATGCTTATAAATATTAAAACAAAAACATTTCTTTCAATCTGTTTACCAAGAACTATAGGACATGGAATCTTCAAAATAGAAACTTCGTTCCCCATTTTAGGTAAGATAGGTTGGACAGAATTTCTTGCACTCTATGGACAAAATGTGCCAAACACATGGTTAAATCTCTCAATTTAAACTGAGCAGATTAAAATTTTAACTATAAATAATATAATAAAAAGAGTACTTTTGGTAAAATTAAATGTATGCAATAAAACCAATGCCATGTATGGAATGAAAAATATTATTGGTTTAACATGATGCAACTTGTCTATTTCTAAAATAGCTATTTTGCAACCTAATATATTTTAATATATCGTAGTATGGATTGTTGGGAGAAAATGTACCGGATGAAAATTTAGCAGCATTATCAACTTTCTCGTTGCCTTTGATACCTACATGAGAAGGTATGCATTAAAAAACTTAACTATAATTGAGGATTTTCAATGATAAGTTATTTTTAATGTTCGAATTATCAAAGAATGAGATGAATAAGTTGGGTGACTTATTGATTGCAAAACACTCGTGTAATCCGTGAATAAAATTTCTTTTAGGTAAGGACTACGAGATTATGTACTGTTCAAATGATATGGTACAAGAGTAAGTGCTTTAGATTAGCTGGTATACTTTTGACGCATTCTCATTTAAGATATTCGGAAGAGGTCAGAAATCAGCTATCGAGCTAAGGGACGGAGTCGAGGAAAAACTTGGCAATGTATTTATTTTGAGTTTACAGAAATCTGGGATTTCTCTTACTCGATACTAGTATAAAATGAAAAAGAGTCACGAAAAAGTCGCCGAAGGCGACGGCCGAGTTCTCGTATGGACGAGGAGTGAGGAAGGGAAGTTTCAGTCCTCGGGAGTTGGGGCAGGTAGACATCGTCCAGGAGCTTGTTAGTTGAGCTAGTGAGGCTTGCTTCCTGGATGGTTGAATCTCGGACTCCAATTGGAGGAAATCAGTGGATTAGAAGTTAAGACTGTAGATTTTTTTTTTCTTCCTGTATGACTGGAAATTTCAATTTTTAAAGAGATAATTAAAGAGCGAGTCGCTTCAAAACGTTGGTTTTAACTTGGATGCATTACAAGAATATTTATATTTTCCGGTATGAGATTGAAATTGAGCTTGGCTATTGATAGTCGGAATGTTATGGCTTGAAATGTCGTTGTGAAATGAAGATGCTAAATTTGCGATTCGAGTGGGGACGGGTTCTATTTGAAGTTCTTTGTGAAGATGAGTACTTTTGACGAAAATAGGTGCATCTGCAATATAGCGTAAAATTTTATTTTGTTCAATCTGAATAATGTTAAGATTTGTTTTTGCGGAAATTCCCCAAATTTGGCTTGCATAAGAAATGACTGGAAGCATGTAGATTTTATATATTAAGAGCTTATTTCTTAACGAAAGTGTGGATCTTCGACTCGGTAGTTTTGAGCTGGAAAAATCGGATTTGTACTTTTTTTTTTTTTGATTGACAGAACGTGCGGACGGTAGGCGAGCTTTTTATCGATGAGGATGCCAAGATATTTAACTTGATTGCACCAGTTGATTTTTTTGTAAAAAATACGAAATTTTTCTAATTTGTTTCTAAAATTTACTTTTTTAAAGACTATTGCTTGAGATTTGTCCGTGTTAATGGCAATTCTCCATTTTATAAACCAGAATTGGAGGATGAGGAGATAGATTTGAATGCGTTTGTGAACATTTACGGGATTGCTTCCTAGGGAAATGATGGCGGTATCATCGGCGAATGTACATAATATATCGATGTTTACATACTGAGGAATATAATAAGTGAATAAATTGAATAATTCTGAACTTAAAATACTTCCTTGTGGAGTTCCATCTTGGATTTTTCCCATTTTTGATAGTTTTTTTGTTGAAGCGCACTTGGAAGGTTCTATCGGAGAGAAAATCTTGAATGATATTTATGAGATCGGTAAGAAACTGGAGTTGAATTTATATACGAGGCCGTCATGCCACATTCTGTCAAAAGCTTTTTGAACGTCGAGGAAGACACCCACCGTTATCATTTTTTCATTGAAACCTTTCGTTATTAAGCTTGCCACTCGAAGCAATTGATGACAGGTGGATGTATTCGCTTGAAAGCCATGTTGTTGTGGAGGTACGATGTTATTTGTTCTGACAAAATCTTTGATTCTATTTAGAATTTTTTCAAAAATTTTAGCTATTGCGCTAAGGAGGCTGATAGGTCTGTAATTATCAGGATATTTATTTTTTTTTCCGGTTTGGGAAGAGAATAATTGCATGTTTCCATGCTTTTGGAAAATTATTAAAAATTAAACGCTTATTGTAAATTTTGGTTATGTGAGTAATGGCTTTCAAGGGTAAAAATTTAAGTGCAATATTTTTAATTTGATCATGACCTGGGGATTTTTTTATTGTTTAGTTTTTCAATTATGTCCATAACTTCTTGAGGGGAGGGGAGTTTTGTGAGTAGGTGGTGAATTTTGATTTTGAAATCTGAAAATGTTTCGTTCAGCTTTTTCAATAAAATCGTCGTCGTAAAATTCTGCATTCTCCAGGAAAGAATTCTCTAGCGAATCTGAAAAGAGATTTGCATTAGCCTGAGAATCGAACACGAGACCTCTTGTACCAATAAGTAGGGGGATAGAAAAAGGGGTATTTTTTTTATGGTTTTGACCAGTTTATAGAGAGAAAGGTCTTCGGTATTAGATGTTTGTAGGCGGGCTTCCCAGGCTTCATTTTCAACTTGATAAATCTCTTTTGATTTCCCGCTGTAATCTGTTTATTTCATTTTTAATGGGGGGGGGGATAACATGTATTCTGTCAAATTTTTCGTAGTCTTTTTTTTTATCTAATTTTGAGTCTGGTGGGGAAGGGAATATTAAAATAAGGGTGTTCTATAAATTTTGCCTTAGTGGATTGATTAATTGCAGCTTGAATGCCGAGTGCAAAATTATCAACTGCTTTGTCGAGTTCGTTTAAATCCTTTATAGGCGGATTACCACACACAGTATTAGAGATTATAGTTGAATTTTGACCAATTAGTTAGGAGAATTTGATTTTGAGGTTGTGGGATAATGTTATCCAAACCCATGAGAAAGTAGACCGGATTGTGATCACTGGAGAGATCTTCGGAAGTTGAGACTGAAATGTTTTGAACTCCTTTTTTGTTGGCCAAGGTCTATTGTAGATGGTTGGTAATGCTGATTAACAGGATAAATAGGTGGATTTGTTGGGTGCAATAATGTCAATACCATAATTTTGACTGAAACAGAGAAGGGTGTTTCCTGTTGGGTTATTTCATGAAGTGGGGCTCCAGGATTGGTATCTGGCATTAAGGTCGCCAATAATAAAACGATGTTGTTTATTTCTAAAGATATTGATGAGGTCGTGAACAAATTTGTTTTTTCTGAGGGTCTATAAGCTGAGCAAATGGTAACGAGAGAACCATCTTCCTTTTCCAGATTGATAGCGGTTGTTTTCAATGTTGTCGTGTTGATACTCAGGCATTGATGTGCTATTGCATTTTTGACGACAATTGCAGCACCTCCTCTATGAGAAGTTCGGTCGGTGCGATATGTGGTATAGTTGGCAAAATTAAGAAAATTTGCAAATTGCAGAAAGGTTTCTTGAAAAGCGATCACATCTGGGCTATTATGAATAGTAAATTGTTGAAATTCTGGCAGGTTGCCGAGGATGCGATTAGAGTTCCAAGTAACTATTTTGAGGGGAGAGTTGGATAATTTTTTTTATTAAACATTAAATTCCGAGGTCTTAATCTGCTATTTTGAGAATGGCTCTCATTTTTTGGTATTTGGATAAGTTAGAGGTAGCAATTACGATAACTTGGTCAAGGAGCTCAAAGAGGGACGGGATCGAGGAAATCTGGGTAAGTACTACGATTTTCTGAATTGAAGAAAGAAATTGGCAGTATGCCATGTTCCGTTATCTTAAAATTAGACTTGGAGGAATTCGAAGAACCTTTAGATTGATTAACGTTTTACTTGGAAACAATGAGAAGGTTATTGAAGATTGAACGCGTAAATCTATAATAGAGTCAAATAATACATGAGCTTGCCATCTTTTCTAAATTTCCACATCACGTCAATATTTGAGGATTTTTAGACTGAGGGAGTGATAGGGAAGTTTATTGGCGCAAGAGCCAGATGTGACCATACTGCGCCAAACAAGGTAAATATGTGATCTAGACATTAAAACTATGAAACTAGATTGGTCGACAAGTGTCAAGTGAGAAAGTTTATTGGCGCAAGAGCCAGATATGGCTATGTTGAGCCAAAAAAGATTTAACTGTGGTCTAGACGTGAAAAAAAAATGGAAGAAAAGACAAATTGGTTAACAAGAAGGAGGGTCGAAAAAAGAAGGATCGCTAGGGTAACCCGGGGGTGCGTCATCCGTGTTTTTCAAAGTGTGAGTGAGTGATTGTAAAGTTTATAAACGTTAGAGCCAGATATGTCTATGCTGCGCCAAACAAGATTAAACTGTGGCCTAGACGTGAAGTTGAAAAAATATAAAAAGTGATTGACAAGGAGGATCGAAAATAGAGAAGGATCGCTAGGATATTCCGGGAGTGTTTCGCTCGTGTTTACCAAAGACAGCAAACCCCATGGGAAAGAAAACGATCATTAGGGTACCTCGGGGTCATGATGCCCGTACTTACCTGAAGAAGGCAAGTCCCTGAGGTCCCCTGATATAATCCCCAGGAGCAGGGTCCCCGGCTATACCCCTAGACGCTGGGTACCCTTTTAGTCGCCTCTTACGACATGCATGAGCTACAGTGGGACTATTCTGTCATTCCCGGTCACCACACGGGTCGAGGATTGAGACACTTTACTTACGAATTCTTAACAATGACCACTCAGCTAACGATACCCTAAATACTATTCAGAAGTCCAAGAACAGAATTCAAAAGAGTGAAAAGTTAAAAATTTTAGAAAATTAATTCTCACTAAAAATGTAAGTCCTGTATATATTTATTAGAACAAGAAATACTATAATACTATTGGTTCCATTTGTCGTAAAGAATACTGAAACGCATGTTAATGATCTTTAATAAAACAACTTTTCAAATTGCTATGTACAGCGAATATAGAATGTGTTCGTACAAGAGCATTTTTACGAAAGAAACTATGGTTTTAATATGTTAAATAAAATAAAATTAGATCAAAAGGGGACGTTAAAAACAGTTTTACAAATATGAATATGGGGTAAAACTTAATAAGTATTGAATTGTTTTTTTTAAATACATTGTAAACTAAAGATAAACTACTTTAAGGCGAGTAAAATGTATTGGTATACGGAAACAAACGCAAATTCTTCTGATTTATGAGTGTATTAGTAAAATCTTAGTCTATAAATGACATTCATTTTGAGGGATTACAGTGGTTAAAAAACGTATTGGCAATTGCCTATAATTGATCATATTAGCTAACAAAAGGAAATGCTTGACTATTTTAGCTGAACATAACGTACACAGGAGATAATAAAAATACAAATCTAATGAAACTTTCATTTTAAAGTGCATTTTATACAAAATATACTACAAAAACATAAGTTTGCATGTCAAAAAGTGTTGGCAAATTTTTAACTGCTAAGCAATTTTTGTTATGCTGAGATCACGTGTTAAGAATGATAAACTCTTAGTATATAAAGTCTGCAGTGTTATTTCAAATATTTTACTAATGTTGTGACAAAATGGCTTCGAAGTCGAAGGAGTAGGATACTAATGTTAAAAACATGATTATTCAGCTCAGAAGTGAAGATTTAACTTATCGTGCTATAGGAATACAACTGAACGTAAGTTTATTATTAGAAGTGTTGTAAAGAGGCTCAGTGATACTGGATCAACGGAAAATAAGATTAGAAGCGGACGGCCTCTAATATTTTCGGAATATTTTGAAGAAAGATTATCAGAGGTTAAGAAAACTGATTTATTTACATCTGATTTATTACATTATTTACCTGAAAACTCTGCACTTATTTTACATCTCAGTTAACCAAAGCTAATAATGCTGCTAATACTTTGCATAAAACTTTTAGAGTACAGACTATACAGAATGTTTTACATGAAGGAAGTTATTATGGAATGGCAGCTAGAAAGAAAGCTTT
Source organism: Nephila pilipes (assembly GCA_019974015.1). Taxonomy (NCBI): domain Eukaryota; kingdom Metazoa; phylum Arthropoda; class Arachnida; order Araneae; family Nephilidae; genus Nephila; species Nephila pilipes. Next base: position 38,128 of record BMAW01037544.1, read on the forward strand.
CATTTAACAAATAAACAGTAGAAAGATTAGATTTTGAAAAATCTCATGTTCATTTATTAGACTAATTTTGGAACAATTTTATCCGATGAATCGAAGTTTCAGATTTTCGGGAGTTGTGGACGACAATTTGTGTGGAGAAAACCAAACAGCGAACTATAAAAACACACTTTGAAGCATGAAAGGAGTGTCGTAGTTTGGTGCTTGTCTGGCAGCAAACGGAATTTGTGACCTGTGCTTCCTTGACGGTATTATGATAGCACGTACGTAGATTGACATATTGCGCCGTAACTTGAAATTCAGTGCCCAAAAATTTGGCTGAGGAACATCATTGGTGTTTCAACAGGACAATGACTAAATATACAGCGAACCTCACCCGGGAGTTGTCACTATAACGCTCTTCGGTAGTTAAAGACACCGCCTCATTCGCCCGACATAAATCCAAATGAAACTTAGACACAAATTGGGCCCATAAATCAGGAAACAAAATTTCATATAAAAATGAACTTAAACGTATACGCCTGCAAGAATTGCACAGAATTAACTATAATACAACCAAGACTGATTCTCTATAAGAAATAAATTACTAGCTGTTATAAATGTAAAAGTTATGCATGGAAATATTAACTATATGCTGATTTTCTCACATTTTGCCGTATGATCTTGCCAATACTTTTTTGACGTAAAAATTTAAGTTTTTGTAGTACATTTATGTAAAATGTATATTAAAAGGAATGGTTCATTAGATTTGAGTTTTTATTACCTCCCGCCTTCATTATGTCCAGCTAAAATAATCAAGCATTTCCTTTGTTAGCTAATACGATTCAATTATAGGCAATTGATAATACTTTAACTTCTGTATATGACGATGTGGTGTTATATAAATTTGTTACACAACTGAAAATTTGATATTGTTTTCGCAAACCTGAAAAACCTGATATTTTGAAAGTTATAAAAATTTGTAAATATAGTAAAACATAATGCAATTTTATTCAAAGTTCGTACAGTCTTTTCGGCATTTCAATCAATTATTCAGATGTTTAAGGTGCCTCTAAAATACATAAAATTTCACCCATGACGATCATCTCTACTTAATTTCTGTCGACAAGCGATTTCTCACCCAGTCATTTAAGAAAAATCCAAAAATAAGCGTTTCTAATTTTACAGTAAATTTAAAAAATAATGGTATCTGGTGGTACATTTTGAATCATAATTTTGCAAAAACTTTTTCATGTTGCTGTGTTGCACGAGAAGTTATTTGGATGAAATGAATCCAAAATTTTGGTTAACTTCGCTATAAATTACAGCAAAGGAATACTCAAATTCTGGAAAAAATTGTTTAACTTATTTTCCGTCAGGAAAACAGTTTTTGGATTGGACAGATGAACTGTGCAGAGAAAATGAAACGCGGGAAGAACTTACTTCCAACAATGAAACATTGAGATGAGTGCTCTTGTCCGATGCTGTCTGAGTACCTCTGGAGTAGGCAAGTTATTCCCAATTGATATAACCATGGATCAGATTTATACAGACATTTTGAAAAATAAATTATTGTCTAGTGCGCTACTCGACTTATAAATTTTCCTTCTCGGTAACCAAAAAATGCCATAAATCATTTATGGGAAATACTTGATCAGAATGTTTGAAACAGGTTTATTTCGAATAAATATAACTAAATATTTGCTCTTAAGAATTGGACTACCTTTCTAGTTCAGTGACATCAATTTTTGAATCTATGAAAAGAAGGTTCAAAACAATTATTCAAGTTAAACTATATCCTACAACGCATGAATTACAAAACGCCACTCTTGGGCTCCCCGTCTACCGGCCGTTTTGATTTCGTATGTAACGTTTATCCCTACATAATTTCTCCACTACCATTCTCAAATCTGTACTATTTTAACATTTGAACGCAAAAAATTGCATCCAAAAAAAAGCAGAAGATAATTAATGTTTCTTGTAAAATAAATTTTTTTCAAAATTTTGAAAATATTTTAGAATATTTTTTAAAGTTCAGAAAATTCTCAAACGAATAATTACAATAAGAGTAAAAATATTTTTAAAAATCGGGGAGAAAATGCAATTTCGCGGAATTTTGCTATTTTGGATTTACTTTTTGTACATGGATTAAATAGTGAAGATTTGAGAGCGGTTGTTAAAAAAGGCAGAAAAAATGTAACATTGCGCTCACGAAATCAAAATGACCGACAGACAGGGGTCCGAAGTATTTGAGATGTGTATGGTATGAATACTTTCTACACCTCAAAAAACATTGTTTCATTAGTTTAAAATTTTTGTGAATTTCTTTTACCTAAGTTTTGCAAAATAGTAAATTATGTTCCATAATATATCTAGTTTTTTTTTTGTGTAATTTTACTATTTTCTGACGGAAAGGTTTCTTTATAATGACCATTAATATACGAATATTTTCTACACTATACATAAATGTTTAATAAATATATGTTTACTTGAAGTTTCATTTATTTTTATTATTACATTGTGTGCCCACACACAGATGTATTTAAGTATTTATAACTATGCATCATTTAATTTTCTTAAGAAACATGTGCCTAAAGAATGCATATTACCAATAATGAGTTTGAAAGTGTTGGGTATTCCTGTGTTACAGTTAAACTGAGACTTAAAGAATGAGGGTAGAGTTTAATGGTACAAGATCTCCAAATGTGGCCAAGCTGCGTCAAACAAATCAAAGCTGTAATATCTACGTTTGAAACAAGTAATATAAAAAAAAAAATTAAGTTAATTTCTACTTAGGTCAAAAAATAATTTTTATTTTAGTTATTTTTTATTAAATAATTACATTATCAAGGGGTAAAAGAAATTTTTTTCAAGCTATCTACATGCTTCGTCCCTGATTGTATATATTCCTAAGTTTATATCCTATGCAAGAGAATTTTTTTTCTCCCATATAAAACTAAAATTAATCATTTTAAAATCAAATAAAATTTATGCTCCGACGAGATTCGATCCGAAGGCATGCAGACTCTACCCCGACGCTCTACCAACTTTGCCATTGTAAGATAAATGACATAGTCGAAGCATTGGTGCGTTTTACTTGGCGCATCACTCGTGTTTGCCAAAGACAGTAAACCCCATGGAAAAGATATCACAAGGGTGACTCAGGGTCATAAAACTCGTACGTAGTGATTAGTTTATTGAAGTTCCTAGCCCTATTGGACTTTAATCTTTTGCTCTGTTAGGTTAAGCTTGATTACTTCAAGCGCACAGTGCGATTAATATTTATTGAATTTAAGTTAGATTTAATGAAATTTAAAAAAAAATTAAGATAAAAAGTGTTAAAATTATAATTACAAATTACACGAGAGGTGTGGGGGAGTACAGGGTAAAATGCGTTCGTCCAATCAGGAGACAGCAGCTCTAGTTTGAGTCTGGATATATTTAAGTAGGTGGAGTAAGTTCTGAGGTCCCCTGGCATAATCTTCCAGGGTCGAAGTGCTCGGCTATACCCCCAGACACTGGGTATTCGTTTTAGTCTCGTTGTTACATGCATGAGCAACAGTTGAACTTATTTTACACTCGGTCATCACACGGGTAATTGAGACTCAAAGAACCAGAAATCAACTTTCATGCTAGGAATACGAGGCTCTGGTTTGCTTAGAATAGGGTGTCCTTCCTCTTAATTTGCATAAAAGTCTAATGAAAGAACCGAATCCTAGACCAGTTCGCTAGAAAGCTATTACTAACAACTTAACAGATCACCATATTAAAATGGCGCCTTTAGAAAAATACATTTGTAAATCTGTTTAAGATCTATCTACTCCTAATATTTGATCAAATATCAATTTTTAAAAAGCGCTTGGGAGCATTGGTATGACTTTTCTTTGCACCCTATACTGTACAGAACCTCCCGCTCAATTCAAAGTAATGGCGTTAAACCGTTCTAAAACGTTAGAGTTCCACTGAAACCTCGGAAAGATGCGAGAGAGAATCATGATTGAATTATAATCTAAAAGCTTTTGAGAAACAAAATTTTATTTAAAAGAATGGAGCAAGAAAAGAAATCGCAGGCATCAGTTTTAAGTTACCAAGTTTATTCCACTCCGAAATCGGAAAAAAAAGACTTCTGTAAATCATTCGACATTTCATTCAAAAGCGTCAAGATAATAAAGTTAGCTCTACATCCTTTGTTCGGCCGTGTGCGAACACCTCATAAAATTGCGGCTTTTGTATTGCACGCTCAATTACAATTCTACGTGAAATGTTTTTTTTTTTACGAAGATTGTATTGTATGCTGATTCTCACGGATGGAATGAAGAATTCTCCTCTGCACACAAATTGGGGGGGGGGGGGGATTGCGATTTAAGTGTAATTTTATAAAACCGAGTATTGAATTGACTGAAAAGAGCATTTCAAAGCGCAAAACTAATACACAAATATTTTAACAAAGTAAACAAGTTTCAGTTTTGTATGGGAATGCATTAATTCGGTTCCTACAGTAAAAAAATTACAAATCAACATTTGGAGCACAGCGGATGAAAACACATTACCAATAGAAATTTCAGACTTGGTTTGATTGATATATAAAATGTAGACAAGTTATCTTTAATTGACTGTTGAATTCGAAGTTTTCTGTAGTTTAAGAGAAATTAGATATTGAAACATACATTCGAGGTCTGATTTTCAGCTAGTTAAAGGAAACAATCGTTGATTTAAAAAAAGGAGAATTAGTTTTTGGATTTCATGCAACAGTAAAATTGTGATTAATGAATTTATTTAGTTTTAAATTAATGCAACTCTGGAAGTGCACATTTTGCATTAGAATATTCGCTTTTTAATTTAGAACTCTGGCATACATCAAAATAAGAGTTTCTAAAAAACTGATTTGTCACATCAGAAGTTGCGCAACAAGCTATTCATGATAAATCATAATTCCGAATCCAGGTCAATAGACAAAAACGAAATGTTTTACTTCCGAATGGGTGCTTTATTTTTAAAACTTCCTCCATTTTAAACACAAATTTTGAGGCTCTATTGAATTTAGTTTATAGTCCTCATTTATTCACAAGACAGATTTTAGTAGAATTAAGACTCGATCTCCTTTGTGAAGAAAGTCACTTTTACATTAGAAAGTCATGACTTCACCCTTGTATTCATCCCTAAACTTCCCTTTTTTCCCCTTCCCTTATTCCCTCTTTGATGTTTGGAAGTTTCTTGATCCCAGCATTTGTCGTACATGAGGCTACGTTTCTTCCAAGAAACTGTAGTGTCGCAAATTACGATAATATCCTCTTGATACCTAATGTCCATTCTGTGGTGAATGAATGAATGAATGTAAAGTTTATTGGCACAAGAGCCAGATATGGCTATGCTGCGCCAAACAAGATTAAACTGTGGTCTAGACGTGAAGTTGAAAAAAAGGTAAAAATGGTTGACAAGGAGGGCCAAAAATAGAGAAGGATCGCTAGGGTATCCCGGGAGTGCGGCACCCATGTTTACCAAAGACAGTAAACCCCATGGGAAAGAAAAAGATCACTAAGGTGCCTCGGGGTCATGATTCCCGTACTTACCTGAAGAAGGCAAGTCCCTGAGGTCCCCTGATATAATCCCTAGGGGCAAGGTGCCCGGCTATACCTCCAGACGCTAGGTACCCATTTTAGTCGCCTTTTACGACATGCATGAGCTACAGTGAGACTATTCTGTCATCCCCGGTCACCACACGGGTCTCCATTCTGTGGTGCATTTTTATTTTACATATTGAGAAAGAATTTACAGTTTTATATCCTAGGATTTCGCACTCCATTATATTGGACAATCCAATACTATCATCCATTTAGCAAAATTTAAAATTATTCTGTAGGATCCTTGTTCCACAAGAATTTAAAATTGGCGGTCAAGAAGAAAACAATTGAAGGCATGTCAGTAGTTTGAATTTACTTTTATTATACTTTTACATATTTTTTCAATTAAAAATACCAAACATGCAATTTTAGAAATATGAATAATGTTATGTTATACATTTAATTAGTAACATGTTTTTACTAGATTAAGACCCAATGTCCATTATAATGGACTGGCCAAAAATTGCTTATTTTTTTAATTTAAAAAAAAATTGCTTTATATACCGTTTGTTTATTTTTCATATTACTTTTAAAATGATTTCTCTCCAAATTTGGGGAAAATTTCTTAAAGAATATGGCCTTAGGCCTCTACCTCCAAGAGGGAATCTCTTTAAGCTTTGAGTGGCCTGAAGTTACCTGCAACTAGTCCACATCATGTTCTTTGCATAATTTGTATTTAATGATATAACATTTAATTACAGCTAAAGAACTTTTTTGTTGGCTGGTCTTAAAAATTTGAAACATGTTTAAAAATAAAGACCAATAACCAATAGAGTTTCGTTTTCCCATTATCAAGAAGCTGGTTTTCTAGGCTACTGCAGCATTTTAAATTACTGGAAATATTGAGAAGCAAGCTGGTTAATTTGTCATAAAAATGACGACAGAGAAGACCCGATTGATTTAATTAAATAAAAACGTCATATTTGGAAGCAACACGACTATTGGCGACAGACCTCATAATTTTGAACCTTGGTCAAGTGACGAGGATGATACTTGAACTGACACTAACAGGATTGAATCATTCTCCTACCCCTTTTAATGTCTTCTCATCCTTTTAACTACATCTCAATTTATGTATGAATTCTGCTTTGTATAAATAGAAGTTTAGTTGTTTGAATTAGCATCCAAGAAGTGTCCACAAGGACAACTAAAGGAAAGCAAACATGTGACAAATTACGCTAGCTGCTATTGCATTATTTCAATCATTGAGATCTTTAAGAAATAGCTAATAAGTTATCAGAGGTTTCATTGAATAATTTGTATTTAAAATCTATAGACTTAAAGTTCAAGAACGTTACAATTTTGAAACATCTTCATCTCCAAGGTCTATGAAATTGTATCCTTTAATGTTCGTCAAAGTTAGAAATATGGACGCTGAAAAAAAAAAAAAAAAAAAAAAAATGGAGAATTTGTAACATTTAAAAACTTCGGACCACGTGTCCATTTTAAGGCAAATATAAACAAATTTAATATTTTTAGAAGAATATTTCCTCCAATATATCGGAAACATTTGTGTAAAATTATTAAGCTATTAGTTCAAGTTCATATGGAATGTTCAGTTATACTTGGATACCTGTGCATTGTAATCCAATCGATTTAATTGCAAGATATAGAACTAAAAAACTGCAAAAAGTACAGTGTAAGATTGATATATTTTTCTTAATTTTTAATGTTAATAGTTTATAAGACTATTAACATTAAAAATTGTACTAAATATTTGTAATCTAAACGTGTTTTAGCAAGCTATTTTAAGTTTAATATTCTTGCGTTTTTGTGAATTTAAAACTTCAAAAAGGGATTACGAAAGTTTTTGATTGAAAACTAATTTTAATAGTTCCAAATCTGATTTAGAACTAAAATGAAAAAATACCAGGGATTAAATACCAAACACCTAAAAATATCTCAAAAAATTCATTAAAATATTCACTAACAATTTTAACTATTTTTCATAATACAACTGTTCAAAATGGTAATTCAAAGCTTTCTTTTGAAATTACTTCTTTAATGACTTGTTCTTAATCAAGTATAACAAATTTGGTAAAATATTTGACTTGTATTGTTCTATTTCCAAGTTTCTTTAAAAATTGTTGTCAAAGTCTTTAAAGATTAATATTTGGAGAACATTACGAGAGGTTAGACTTGACAAGTTCTCATTTCAACTTTATAATATAACTTCCACATGAAATTATCAATTTAATATTTTATATCTAATTCATCAAACTGATTGATATAGAAAGAGAGAGAGCTAACTTACCAATGCATGTCACGAAAAACAAAAATGCGAAATATATCCTGAACTTTTCAATTTCCATTTTGAAGGAACACAAAACCACTGCTGGCTGAACTGATGATGAAACTGACAACACAATAGGGAAGTCGGTTTTCACATTTTTTCAAGCATATGTTAGTAACCAATCGTTTCGCTTTCGCTTTCGTGACGTTGCTTCCTTCCAACTGTTTCCATCTGACAAAATAATTAAACAAAATTTCTGAAATATGACATCATTTGTAAATTTGTATTGATATATGGGGAAACATAGGAAATTGTTACTTTATTTCAAACTTTCTTCTATTTTTAAATTATTAATAATTTTTTGGTAGGTAATTAATGTCCATAACACAGATTTCATAATTTGATATTAACGTTTAATATATATATACATTACTAGAATCTTCTAAGACAGTATATTTGATAGACTGTATTTTATTTAATTTTTTTATAAGAATTGCGAACCATATGTCTACTTGATAATGCCTCTTTAATTTCCAAAGTTTGACTATCAATTATATATTGTGGATAGTTTAGTTTAGTTAATAAATTAAACTCCGTGCATATAAAATGGTTAGTTGGTTGGTTTTATTGGCGCGTCGCACTAGAAGAAACACGAAGGCTATTGGCGACGGACCTCTCCATTTTGAACCTCGGTCAAGTAACGAGGACGACACCTGAGCTGGCACCCCTTCTCCTGACTTTCACACCATGCCAATGGGAGGATTTTGGGCCTCGATAGATTTAACGAGCCTCAAACCTGGCTACACGGTGGTTCCAGTGCCATCAAGACTCGAACCTACGACTAGAAGGAAACCGTTGCGAGTTCGCAATCATTACCTCTACGCTATCGCGGCCACTTATAAAATGGTGCAATTTCATATTTTAATAATTTTTAACCATATTTATTCTTTTGATATTATTCCATCTAATAAAATACTATCATTGATATAATAATGGCTGCCCGATAGCCTAGTGGTCATGGTCACAGAATCGCGGCTGACATAGTTTTCGTCGAGTCATGGTTTCGAGACCAGATGCCACTGAAGATCCTCAGTGTAGAGGGGCTGATGCACATTAAATATGGTAGAGGTTCCAAATCCTCCCCTGGGGTGATTTGGAAGTCTGAAGAGGAAGGTTGCAGCTCAGGTGTTGTCTTCGTCTCTTGACCGAAGTTCAAAATTTCGAAGTAAGTCGTCAACAGCCTTCGTGTTGTTTCTCAGTGCGACATAAATAAACAATCACAATCGATATAATAGGCGCCAATTGATAAACTGTTATAATATATAGATTTAATCGAGGTATATTTACTACATCACCATTTTCGATTGTGCAAATGGTATGGTTATCCAGTATTTTATTTTCAAATATCGAAAAAAACAATAGTATTGTGTAGTAACTGTTCTATTTTTACTGAATTTCTATCGATGTTTAAAGCATATTAATGTGAAATTCACTCCTCCCATCCTCCGTCAAATCAATTTTGACACAATTGTAATATTTATTATTTTCAGCGAACCAAAAAAGGGGGGAAGGAACATCCACTTAAGAATGCAAGATTCTATACAAATGTACATCTACTTTAGAAGTTCTAAATGCTTTTATTTCATGGATTTCTTTTCCCAATCAGACAAAATTCACTTTCATATGCACTCCATTCTCACAGATTTCTTTCTGATGCTTATAAACCAATAACATTTGAAAAATATTTAGTAGAATTTTAAAAATCGGGTATTGAAAATTAAGTACTTTTATTTTGTTCATTACTCGAATATATTAAGTAGAATTTTTGTGATATATATATATATATATATATATATATATATATATTATTTCTTTCTTTCATTGTTCTTTCTTTAACATTAAATCTGTGGAAGACTTGGTCCTTATTCGACAGTTTTCGTCGAAGTTCCTAAAATATCTGGCATAAATTCACTATGGCAGATACTTCATATCGTTAATATGGTATCTTTACAAATTAAACAATTGTTATTGTTTTATTAACGTCGCAACGAGGAGCAACATGAAGACTATTGACAATGAACCTGGTAGTTTTCAGTCTCAGTCAAGTGACGAAGACGATATACATCCAACTCCTTCTTCAAACTTCCACGCCACGCCAAAGGGAAGACTTGGAACTCGACAGACGTAATGCACTTCAGCCCCACCACATGGCGAGTCTTTAGTGGTATCATAACTTGGAGAAATACAAAATTGTGGAAACAAACATTGATTACTTACAACAGGGGT
>BMAW01037544.1:48343-58492 GCA_019974015.1 Nephila pilipes
TATATATATATATATATATATATATATATATATATAACATATTATTTCTTTCATTGTTCTTTCCTTAACATTAAATCTGTGGAAGACTTGGTCCTTATTCGACAGTTTTCGTCGAAGTTCGTAAAATATCTGGCATATATTCACTATGGCAGATACTTCAGATCGTTAATATGGTATCCTTACAAATTAAACAATTGTTGTTGTTTTATTAACGTCGCAACGAGGAGCAACATGAAGACTATTGACAATGGACCTGGTAGTTTTCAGTCTCAGTCAAGTGACGAAGACGATATACATCCAACTCCTTCTTCAAACTTCCACACCACGCCAAAGGGAAGACTTGGAACTCGACAGACGTAATGCACTTCAGCCCCACCACACGGCGAGTCTTTAGTGGTATCATAACTTGGAGAAATACAAAATTGTGGAAACAAACATTGATTACTTACAACAGGGGTCTCCAAACTTTTCAGCCCGAGAACCGCATTACCTTTCAAACAGCAGATTGGTAGCCAACCACACACTCGAGACTCAAATAAAAAAAGAATCAAAACTTAGTGTTGTTTTTAATTGTTTATTTAATGTTATTTTATTCGATTATTATGTAATAATGCATTAATAAACTACATATGAACATTTGTATTAGTGGGGCCGGTGAAATTGTTTCCTGGAGGCCAAAATAACTTCTGGCTTTAGATTTGATGTACCTAACATCAGCAGTGATCTGAGATTATCAAAAAAAAAGTTTGTCCTCAAACTGTTCGTCACGTTCTTGAAAATATTCGTTTACAAAAGAGTGTTGTTCCAAAGATTGAAAGGTACCTTAAGATATCCGCCTACCTTCGAAGAGGATTTTTTTTAAATAATTGAAAAAATAACTTTTTATATGCATTATACTATAAGATATTGTTAAGAAGTTAAAATACAATGTAAAATTTGCATAAATTAAAAATTGTTTTAATATTTTAGCTCAAAAAATGCATAAAAATAGCAGTAAAATGGCACTTGTGCAATACACCAAAACTGAAATTTAAATAGAGATATTTAAATTCTGTAAATTTTATTATGATTAATTAAATCTACTTTAGGATTGTGTCTTTCTCACAATTATAACTCTGAATATTAAATATTTATAGGAAGTCGTACCTTAACATACAGAAAAACCGTGAAAATTTGTGATAAGTTTTGACTTTTATCATCAATAAAATAAAAAGTACTCAAATTATAACAATAGGAGAGGTTTAAGTCATAAATTCAATTTTGTAGAGTATTCCATGAAAATTTTATAACATTATATACATAACTTTTTTCAATGCGATCTTTTGCGCTGAAGCAAAATATGAAAATCTTGATTTTGAGAAAAAGCTGAAAATATACTTCAACGCAGAAACGTACCTAATTCAATAAAAATTTAACATCAAAAGGACCCTGATTTGTAAAGTTCACTATCTGTATTACTTAAATAACTTATTTTTTTCTTCCTGATGGCCTTTAAAACTTTCCTACTCATACATGTAACAGGCGTTGTATAACGCTTCAAATCCTCGATTCGATTGTAATCCAACTTTTCGTATCCCTTTACAGTGAAGTAACCCGGATTTTCAATGTTCAGCTTATTTAAGACTTTTAAGCAGCCTTGGGTAAATTGTATAATTGTATCATATGCACCCAATTTTACAGTTTTCAATCAAACAAAAACTTCCTTTGGTACTTTTTGCCATATTACACCATTAAAAGATTCATCTGCATTTTGATGTCTCAGGAAATTCATCTTGCATGTTGGAAGATATTTTGATGGTGATATCACGTAAAATATCAATGAAAAACAAACATTAAAGTTCCATTTCAGATAGCAGAAAGCTACTTCCAGTTCTAAGGTTTGACATAGACTATTATTAAATTGCTTATAAGTCAAGTTCTATGTAAGATAGAAACAAAATTAAAATTGTTCTAGAAAGCTAAGAAATCAGATTTCAATAATAGACCGTAAATAAAAATAAATCGACTTCTGGACCGAAAATCGCGTTTTAAAGATAGACGGATATCTTAATGCAAAAGTTCTGACATTAGAAAAGTCTTCCTTGTGCAAAAACTGGTAAACCCCACCAGTCTTTCTTTGAACTTGTCCCTAAGAAGGTCATTTGGTCGCAACTCAATGATCTACAGCTGCAGTTCATCTGGGAAACTGGCCACATCTACTTGAAATGAGTTTTGAAACAGTCTCACTTCTTCTGCTACTGAATTGAAGTTAAAAAAAACTGCTACTGCAACTGCAACTGGGGGTCTTTTGTGATCTTGTAATGCAAATGACGTGGGGAGCTGTTGTTTCAGTTATGAATATGTAACTCTGCTTAAAGTGCGTCAAGTAGTTGGCTTGTACTTTTTCCAAAACTAAGACACGTTTAGATCTGAAGGCTATCGGGTGGGTATATAGATAAGAAGCTAGATTTTTCTCTCCTTGTAGTTTCTGGTTCAGAAAATTTAAAGAACTAGTTACGTCTGCAGCAAAGACCAATTTCCATACCCACTCTTCATCAGACAATAAGGGCTTTGACTTTCCTTTACTTTCCAGGAATTCACTATTTCTTTTCTTAATTTAAATACTCTGCTCATAACTTTTTTACAACTTAGCCATCTTACTGCTGTATAATATGGTAAATCTTGCAATTCTGTGTCTGCATCTTTCAACGTGTCTCTAAAATGTCTATGGTGGAGCCCATATGACCTTATTAAATTCACCATCTTCACCACAGCATTCAGCACTCTTCTAATGTTCCCTTATTCAGCTCACAAAGCTTATCGAAAAATAATACAGTGTAGGAACATTGTTATGGAATGTTTTTCTCATTACATATCTGCTTCATATGTTCAACTAAGCCTTCCCTTTTGCAACTCATATTCTTTCCTCCATCATCAGTCAGGAAATTGAGGTTAGTCTGGTCCAAATTACAATCAGCAAATGTTTTTTTTTAATTAAGTGAATATAACTTCTCTGGTAAGAGTGTCATACATGTTATGTAAGGAATTCAGTTCTTATGTTATGTTCATGTCTTCATTTACACCTCTAATGAATACAAGCAGTTGAGAGGTGGAACAGCTGTCCAGCGATTCATCCATTGTAATAGAAAAATTGTGAAACTTGCTCGCATTTTTCGCTCTTTAAATCAGAATGTTTTCAGCCATATTTGCAACACGGAGGGTAATGGTATTTGCACCCAAAGCTACATTTTAAAATTGCTTCAACTTTCTTGGGCAAAGTTCCTCAGCCCCCACCAACAAACGTCCTTTCACTGATTCACCATCTGAAAATAGTTTGCCACTTTTAACCAGGACGTAGATAACTTTATAACTGGCCTTAGTTAGAGATTCATTTTACTTTTAGGATTTACTGAATAATGCCATCTGAGACGTGAGTTGATTTTGTAATTTAGAATACTTGTCGGCATGAACTTTACCCTCCAATTATCCATATTTCTCCTAATATTTGCTTCGATGATGACAGCGAAGGTTGTATTCTTTCATCACAGCCTCGGTTTTGTTGCAAATCACTCACAATACTTTCTCGCCAGACTTGAAGAAGTATTTCAAAATCCATTCTTCTAAAATTTCTGACACTGACTCTTCTTAAAATTACTGACTTAATTGAAAAATTGCTCCTGGGAGCCCTGCAATGAGTGGCAACACATGTGTCTGAAGAATGTCTCGAACATACCTCTGGGCCGTCATAGTGCCGTGAATCAATATTACGGGTGGCAGTAAGTAACGTGATTTTATATTGGGGTGCATAAACCTAGCAGGCTTTAATCCCCAGTTTTAATTATTCATATGGAGGTGAGACAGAACATTGGTTTTCAGCTTGTTCAGAAATAAAAATTTAAAATTGAAAAATAGGGAATTGCCAGAGTGATTAAGTTAAACGAGCAATGCTTGGATATGAATTTTTTAATCAAAATTAAAAGTTAAAAATAATTTCAGTGTAATACTTATGATTCTTTAATAAAATTTTGAAAGTTTAAAATTAAATTTAAATTATAAATTATTAAATTCAGAGTAATCCATTTTAGAAGTAAAATGGATATTAGGATTATTTCAGTGTGCTAGCGGCGAAAGAAAAATGATTCTTAAAGATAGTTCAGATTTATCTAGGATTGAAAAAGTTTATAAATTTTAGAAATAAGAATTTAAAATTTATATTGAAATGCTATTGAGTACTATTACTGTAGTGTGAGGATAATACTAGATGCGTTGGTAGAAGTATCCTGACTTATTCCTCTTGTCTGGTTTAGAGGAAACTGTTGATGAATCTTGGATGATGAGAGGGAGCGTTCCTATTGTGTGCCCGGTAGGCTCCTGTTGGTTGTGGTTGAAGGTTGTCAAGTTGAAGTGGAGAAACGTAGTAGAACAAGTAGAAAGGTGTGATGATACCGTTTGAAATATTTAATCATTATTTAGTCAAGTAGAATTTCTGGTGGTCTGTACAGGAGTTGATTATTTCTGATGGGTGTATATTTTTCTATTGCTTGGATGGTTCTGTTGGTGGAGATATCGATTTTATTGTAGAAATTTTTCGCTAATTTTTTGATGAAGTGCTTGAGGGTTGGGAATTTTAATGAGTTTCTGATATCAGCAGTACGCATATACCAGTGAGCTTTTACTATGGTTCGAAGAATGCTGGATTGAGAACTTATATCTAGCTATATTAACTGGATATCTAGGGTAGTAGGTGCACAGTGGGACCAGACAGGGGAGGCGTTAGTCAGGATTGGTCTAAGCATCAGAGCATAGCTAAGCATTTTGTTGGTTCTACTTAATGTAGAATCTCTCTCGATAAAGGGAAAAATTTTAATGACTGTAGCTTTATATTGCTGCTTAATTAGTGTGACGTGTTTTTTGAAAGTGAGTTTCTTATCTAATGTAACACCGAGGTATTTTGTGGACCCGGACCAGGGGATTTTGTTATTTAAATATATGTCAGGTTCAATATTTCTATTATTTTTATTAATGAAGACTGCCTCTGTCTTGGAAATATTCAGGGCTATGTGTCGTATGCGATGCCCCCTCTATGCCATTACACTAGTCGTGGGAGGGGTGTGCCACTGTACAGTCTATTAAAAACGTTTTCGAACACTAGTTCCTAACTAAATCAAGTATTTTGTTCCTAAATAATAAATATTTAAATTAAAAATAGTACGCTTTTAACACAGTTTTACTATTCATTATAATTTTGACTTATCAATTTTTACAAGTATTAATGAATATTAGAATCTTATATTAAATAATATATAATATAATTTATTTGCTTTGAACACGTTTTAATAAGATTTAAATACTTTTAATGTTAATTACAATGTAAAATTAATTTAAATTAATCTTTATTCTTACGATAGATGGCATCTTGTCCCATTTACTTTTTACATTCATTAAAGAGATTATAAGTCGGTTTTTTAAAGAGTTTTATATACATTAAATGTTTTTTATACATAAAACTAATTAATATATAGTATGATAATATGTATAGATTTAAAATTTGATAAGATTTTTTTACATGAATTTTCTGTTGCAAAAAAATAGATATTTCATAACATGAAAAAAAAATGTGATAGTAGGTATGTTTTGATAGGATTTTTTATACATTTAAAAATATTTCCCATGCTATATACATATATATATATATATATATATATAATAATAATAATAATAATAATATATAACTTAATTGATGTTTTGCAATATGAAAATTTTGTATTTATTAATCAGTTGGTATTTTTTATTGGCTAAGATTGATTTTAAAAAAAAATCTAGTCATTAGAAAATTCTTACTAAAACATAATTTTATAATATGTAAAAGATTTTTGCAATATGATAAATTCTTTGTTATATTTCTCAAGAAGATAAAATTGTGAATGTAAATATTATGCATTAAAACTAACCTTTTTTCCCTCTTAAAATAGATTTTATTGAGTTCTGAAATATTTTTATCTCCTCATTTTTGTAATCATACATACATATTGTTTTCATAATTCTAATTTTAAGTTTCTCGAACACATTTTCAAATAAAAGAATTTTCTAAATGTGAGAGATTTAAAGAAAATTGTTTTGTTTACAAGAATGATTCAAATATCATAATTCAATTTTTAAAAATACTTATAATGTTTTTGTTAAACAAATTTCATAAAGAAGGTATTATTTCATTATATAATTAGATAGAAATAAATAGCACACATTTGGTTTTTTTTATAATTATTATTGGTTAAACAATATTTTAATAGTGTCATTCTTTTCATAATCAAGTCCTGTACAAGCAGCAAATCATTTAAAAACTCTCCCTCTAGATGGAGTTATATCTCATTAACTGTGAACAGAAGGAGTAAAAGTAAGCAGCAAATAAGGTTTGCAGGAAAATATAACTCATTACTGGTCGCCTCTATTTTAATTCGGTAAAACCGCAACGTCCACGTAAGCGACGGCTGATCTTGGCTGGATATGCTTAAATTTCCGTAATTTTTTTCTGTCAATGAAAAGGTCTCCCGGTTGAGAGGGCTTCGCGGACCGTACTTTGGAGACCCCTGACTTACAACATTATTAACAAGTGCTTCGTTTCCATAATAATTGCTCTAAGTTTCGACCATCAATAACAATGTATGTTTGAAAATGTCATTGAAGTGCATGGTATTTAGTATTGAAAGTAGTGGTGGATCTTTAGGGGCATCAGGACTCTCTAATCCATGATTCAACGAAACAATGCCGGCCTCAAGTTCGCGACTATGATCCTTAGTCTACCGCGGCCTCGAATATCGCAGCAATAAAACACGCTATCTTGCGAACCTTTTTTAATGAGCGGGAAGGTTGTTGATATTTGTTTCTAAAAATGTGCAAGACGTTTTCGATGGGTATATGACCAGTAGTTCCAGTACTGAATATTGTTACAGAAAATAATTGTTATTCGGCTTTTAGCCGCATTATAACCACTAACTGTTTTACGATCTTCAGACAAGTAGGTTCTCACTTGGATAAATATGGTCACTGAAGTACTTTGATTCTCAGCTATAAAATTTCAATAAACTTTAAGAAATTCTATAATTCTATAATAATTTAAGAAATTCCTATTAATGTATAGGTTATCGTTGTGCTTCTGTTTAATCATTCAATTTTAGGTCTTACAAAACAGAATTGTCCAGTCCTTGAAATAATGTAAATTTGAGGCTGCCTGCGGCCTAACACGAATATGAATGTGACTCAATAGAAACCTAAAATTCACAAATTTTATGAGATTGTGGCTAAAAATATCAATATTATTATTAAAAATATAGTTTTCAAATATTCTATTAATTTTAAAAACTTAGATTTTTTAAATTTAGCATGTTCTTAAACAATGAGAGATGCTTATAAATCATCCTGAAATAATTGTATTTATTTATTTCTGTATATACTCATATTGAGCTCTCGTTAATACACGTTTATTCAAAATTACAATCTATGCGAGAAACAATTTTTATCTGGACGGAATAAATTGAACTCTAAAGCTCTTGTTTACTTCTTTTAACAAGCAGTACATTTTTTTTTTTTGAGGACATTTAGGATGGTGGTACGATTTTCAATGTACAATGGTAAATTAGTGAGCTGCCATCGTAAAAAGTTTATTTTCAAAGATTTTTGAAACAGTTCTGCTGTAAAAGCGAGTTACGAGAGTCGTTCAATAAATCATTAGAAAATCCAAGAGATAGCTCACGTAGCATCGAAAATGGTTCATTTTTAGTGAGCGTCATATTTCACAAGACAACTAAGTGTTAGTTACTTGTATTTATGATTATGACGCCTTTCGGAAAAATTCTTTGTCATAACTTTTCCTGCCGATGAGATCACCCTCGTCTTCTCTAGAGCAGACTCACTGGAAGCAACCCATAATTGGCCACCCAAAGGGCTATTGTTTTAGGAGGGACGTTTTGGCGTACCAGATCACTTTCCAATTTCTTATCGTTTACTTCAATTTAAATCACATTTAGCTTAAATATATTCAATTTAATAATTTATCGTTTGCTTTAATTTAATTACACTTAGCTTTCCCTTCCATTTAATAATTTACCATTTCCTTTTATTTTAATATTGGAAACGTTTACTATTATCCATTTCTCGATGTTTCTCCGTTTACTTTAATTTCTTATATTTAATTGAGTAATTTAATAACAATTATATAAAAAAGGCACCTTGGGTGGCTAAATTAGTTTTTTGCAAGACTTTATATGGAACTTTATAGGAATATTTTGATTGTTGCTTGGTTTCCGGTGAATGACGATGAATCCATTTATTATCAACAGTGACAACTCGACGAGGCTACAATCGAACTTTGATTTGGCAGCAAATGATTAACAAACCAAAATTAACCTTATGAACCAATGTCAAATTCGTTTCGACTCCGTTTAACATCAGTAACCAATGGTAACATCAGTTTACCTTAATGATGCCATCTATCTTCAAATACATGTATTTTTTGAACCAGCCTCGTATATGGCTTCAAACAAGGTAGCAAAATTATTACAAAAGTAATAATTCATCGTTTTCTGTGAGTTCATTAAGGAATGCATGGAAAGAGCTGTAAATATTATCTTCTCTGATGAAAAAGAAGATGTCCCTGTAATTAGCTTATCTCGTTGGAGTATAGCCAATAAATGTTTTGAAAAATCTACCTAAAACGATTTGGAGAGTCGAGCTGCTAATTTTAAATTCGATGCAACGGTGAAAAACGCAAGCGTTGATGCCATTAATTGGGAGATTTTATAAGAGATATTGATGACGATTACAACATTACAGAAGAAATGTGCCTTTTTCAGTGATTTTAAATTATACGGTTAAATTAAGTTTTTTATTCGATGCAATAAAAATTACGTGACAGAGATTTGGGGAACATCTTTAACTTTTCTAATGGATAATGGTAAAACGGATAAGTCGAATTAAAATATTGAATAAATTTTATGATTTACGATTTCAAATCAAGTCTTCTATATAATCAAAAACAGATTTTGTTCCACCAATAGATAATAGAAACTGACACACATATATGACATTCTTAGATGACTTAATCATTCATTTAGAGTAAATTGTGCGCCTTCAAGAAGAACATGAATGGATCGATAAAATATTTCAAAAATCGCAGTAGAGATTACAATGAAACTGAAATTATATCTAAGTACTATACGTGTTTCAAAATGTTGCCCGAACACGGTCCGATTAGTAATGGAAAATATAAAACCTTGATTTTAGTTTTGATTCATGTGAATTTGAGAATAGATTTCTAGATTTTCGGGGAAAAAAATCTTCAACCCCTTAGTATGCTGGAGAACACATATTCAATCAACACAAATAAATTGCTTTTTTTTTCCAAATGGAAAATGCATAAAGCTGCTATCTAGCATTAAGAAAATTTTGATTAAGTCTCTATATTTTTAACATACAATCTAACGTCGCTTACTAAGCAATCCTAAAAAACTCGTACGTTTTCTCTTTCAAAATAAAGTTTATTTTCTATTCTCTGATTGTTAATATCACTTTATTTGAATCCCAGATTCACCGAAATAAAGTAGATTTTCTTAACAAGCATAATAAGCTAACAATCATTTAGAACACAACAAGAACGACATGTTTATTTATTTTACTAAACTACTAAAATTAGATGGCAATCTCGCTGGCGCTCGATTGCCGCTTCTGCTCAATGTATCATATGGTAAAAAATTTAACAAGAACAATTAGAGATTTAAGAATTTGAATTTAAGAAATAAAAGTTAAAAAAAAAAGGGGGGGTAAGTAAATTAGAAATTAACATAGTTGAGTCTAAGCTATGGGGGCTTAGTATAAAAGTTTACAGTAAATCTGCAACCATTTCCACAATCTCCACAGGTGTGTGTGTGTGGGGGGGGGTAAGTGATGCTTTATCGGCTATCAGCGAACTTTTGTCAGTAAAGATTTAGCACTTATTGATAAAATGAATATATGGCGGTTTGAGAGGTTGAGACCATTTCGTAGTTTTGTAGGCGAAATTTTGTTTTAGGTTTACTTCTGTAAATACTGTTTGTGCTCTGATCAAGGGATTTTGGTGATTTTCAATAGTTAGAAAGATATTTCGATAAAGTTTAGTGATGAAATTCTCAATTTTTT
>BMAW01037555.1:0-43439 GCA_019974015.1 Nephila pilipes
AACACTGGCCAATCCATTCGAAAGCTGTTTTCACTTTCTAGCAACTGCTAAACATCAGCAGTCTGGTGTGGCCGTGCATTGTTATCCATAAAAACGAAATCTGGTACAATAGCACCTCGGAAAAGACTCAAACGGGGAAGGATCACTTCCTTACAATAGTGATCTCCGGTTACAGAGCCTCTGTCGAAAACGTGGAGCTCAGTCTGCTCGTTCAGCATAATGCCTCCCTAGAAGGCAACTCAAGGACCACCATAAAAGTATCTTTCCCTTATGATACTGGGATGAAACCGTGTTCTGACCTCTCTCCAAATCAACTGGCGTTGAGAATCGTTTGTGGCACTGAAACGACTCTCATCTGTAAAGAGGACACGACTACATTGATGAGATGCTCAGTTTTTGTGATCCTTACACCACTCTAAACGGTCCCAACGATGACCAACTTTCAGAGGGATGCGATGTTTAGGACGGTGGGCGAATAGGACACCTTTGTGAAGACATCTCACCACATTAAACCTTGACACTTGTAGCCCTGTTGCTGTACACAGTTGCTGTGCAATGGGGATTTCTGACTGGTATCGGGCTCTTTTCGCATGCAGGACGATATATCGGTCATCCACTGCAATTGTTTTCTTAAGGGAGGATACCACCAACCTTTCTAACAGCTGTACCTATGGTTTGGAAGGCTTTCCGAGCGCGTGAAACAACACTTTTGTTGATTCCGAACTCTTCAGCTACACTGGTCAAACTACGCCTCTCCTCCAGCTTTCCAATCATTCTTCCACGTGTGAAGGCGTCCAGGTAACTTCTTCTAATTATACTTCACGAAAGAACACACTTGCTCTTGCAGCGAATGTCTTCAATTCCGCCTTATATATATATATATATATATATATATATATATATATATGGGATACCCGATATTACTTAATTAAAAAATCACACTTTGAACTAGCACACACACATTTAATATTACCGTTTCACATTAACATAAAGTTTCACATACTTGACGAGACATTTCACAATAGCATTTAAAAACATTAAATCAATCTTCTTCAGCGTCTTTAATCATAAATCGTCTAGAGTCATCAACAAAGGCGTCTTCCTCGCTCCGATGACTACCGTCGACTCTCCTTCAAGAGCGGGCTTCCTTCATTAGCAGAGGCAGCGCCCTCTATGATCGGGTGTTTCTACTACAAACCCACATATATATAAAAGATTACTGTGATAGTATTTATGAAGACATTGCCTTCTAACTGCTTAGATGGTTATATGATTTACACAATTTATTAAATATTATATTGCATGAAATCTTGAAATATTAATAGATATTTCAAGAATTATTTATTATTAACAGCATTGAATACTGATCGCACAGGGAAAAATGTATTCTCTTTAAGAGGGTTGTTGAGTTCTTATTTTAAGAAATCACTTGAGTGAAGAAAATGTATACTCCAGCTAGTTTTTAAATATTTAATTTATATTAAACAAACATAAAAATGAAAATTTTATCCTTGATTTAAAATAATGGTTAAAAATGAATCTATTATTCTCTAATTTATTCCTTTTGAGAGATTTAAATTTTTAAAATTTTGATGGCTGTTTCTTTCATCACCATAATTGTCAAATAAAAAGACAAGCCCTTAAGTTAGATTATGTAACCATTTATTTAATTTTAATTGATGTTGGATATAGTAATCAAAACAATTTATATTGATCATAATAAAAGTAATATTCTATTATATATCAGTTGGCTATATAGATTTAAGATTGAGTGTTCGAACAACATGCTTTTTAGGAAGCCTAAACTGTACTAAGAAAACTGGTTATTGAGAACAATACTTTCTTAAACGAATTTAATTCCAATTTATATTTTACCATTACTACTCATTTAATTTTAAAACAGAAAAAAAAAAAAAAAAAAAAGCAAGAAAAAACCAATTGATCATTCAGTTTAAAATAGTGTTTCCAGACGTACTGCAGTATATGGAGGAACTATCCGTAAAGTTTTTATACCAAATTTTATGCATGCTGATTGCAATATTAGGTTTAAATGCTGCACATATTTAGAGACAAGTAAACCAAATTAGGTATCTCGGTTGTATGCTGCATCTAGATTTGATTCAAACTTTGAACAATAACGATAAATATTAACTATTTTTCGCACAAAATGTATGGTACCGAAATTATTATTATTTTTACAACTGAAAAGAAACTGCTTTTAACACAAAGATATTGGAATTCACTGTGAACTTTTACCTTCTAATGTAAGCATTGTTACTTTATATTTTGTCATTTTAGAAAACTCTGTAATAAATGCACTATTCTACCCGTGATTTTTTTTTTAAACTTTACCTTTCAATTTCTGAATATCTGAATATTTTGCTGTTTAGATGTATTACATTATTTTTATTATATTCTTATTTTTTTAGAAGAAAAAAAAAACATTTACATAGTTTTTACACTTTTATTATTCATTCTGTAAGACTTAAAAGGAGCGTTAATGATGAGCAAGTTAATACATTTTCTGAATCGAAAATAAATTTAACAATCGAAGTCAGACTATATTATTACAGTTATCATTTATTAGTTAAAATTAGTTTATTATAAAGTTATCATAGTTATCAGATAAAGTTAATGAGGTTATCATTTTTCTTATGCTTATTAAAAATTTTAACATCTTTCATAAAAACTTATATGAAAATCACCAGTTCATGCTGCCTATTACGTATAGGACGATATGAATTCTTTCTTTTTGTAATTTTCTTAGCACTTGAACTAACCGTCCAAAAACAGGATTTAAAATGGAAACATCAAACTCTAGTATTTGTGTCGAATAATAAATTTATTTTTTATAATGTTAATACAGCTAACTATCAAGTTGGATTTTTTTTTCTGGCAATACTTTTTGTGTGAAACCTGAGCAAAGAAACCCTATGAAATCCCTGTTTGTTCAACTTATCGCTTTGTTTAATGCATATTTGTACAGAGAATTTTGCCTTAAGGCTCCCGTCTACCCGCCATTTTGATTTCGTGGGCGTAATGTTAATCCTATGGAATTTTGACTTTAATTCTCACATCTTTATTATTCGATCTATTTGAATGCAATAAAGTGCATTTGAAAGAGCAAAAAATAATCAATGCTTCTGTGGAATTATTTTTTTCCTAAGATTCTTAAAAAAATTTTTATTCTTAGTTTAATAATTCGTTTTTGAGTTTTCCGGTCTTTAAAGAATATTTTCAAATATTTTTAAGAATCGAAGGAAAAAAGTAATTCCACAGAAGCATTCATTATTTTTTGCTCTTTCAGATGCACTTTATTGCATTCAAATAGATCAAATAATAAAGACGGGAGAATTCAAGTCGAAATTCCATAGGATTAACATTAAGCTGATGAAATCAAAATGGCCGGTAGACGGGAGCCTTAAATTTAGCCCGAGTTATTTTAATCTCACTGGAATGTTATCTACATATGAACCAGCTAGTTATGTTTATATTCAAGAGAAATTAAAGGTTTTTGCACAACTTAAAATAAATGTAGCTAATACAATCTGAATAAATAGGGGGGGAAATTAATACTGGGTTCCTGTTCTTACACGCAAAGTAGTGGGATCGGATATTACTTAGTTTAATTAAGCGCATTAATTGAATTAATATATTCTGAATACATTAGTTTGTTTTGCTTAATTTAGAACATCTTAAATTATAAAACAATTATATTGATAAACAATTAGTTGATTAAAAAATTACTTACAATACTGCTGATTTTGAATATCAAGTTAGAATTTCTAAATAATTTTTACATGAATAAGAAAATAATTTTAAGTCATATTCTTACTCATTGAATTTGACTACATTCTTTGTAACCAACAAGCTTATACTCAGCATTTTTCCAAAATTTCTATCTACATTTTTACTAATGTATAGAAAAAATTGATTGAACTTTGAACAAATATTAGCTATTTTTCGCGTAAAATGTATGGTGACGGAATGATTATTTTTCAACTATCTTTAACTCAAAATTTTTTCGAAAATAAGTGCTTACTTTGCCTGAACATAATTTCTTTATCTTTTAACATTTTACAAAACACTGTAATGATTATACTATTTTCTATAAGATTTTGGTACTTTGTCTTACATTTTCTTAACATTTTACTGTTTAGATATATTACATAGGCTTTATATAGATACTTTTTTTACTATATGCTTATTATTATTATTTTTATTCATTTACTTATTTATTTTTAGTTTTATTTAAAGAATAATTTAGTAATATGAGAAATGTTGAGTTTTTACCTACTACCATGACGACACATGTTGAGTTAAAATTTCTTATTATGGGTGAACGTTGGAGGAGATATGAGAACACGTGAGGAACTTTGATCTGTTTTCTAGGAATGCTGTTCAATATTCTTAAAAAGAATGATAATGATAGGGGAGAAAGCATATGATTTCTATTCTTATGCATTTAATACCATTAACTGTATGCTAGCAGAAAATTTTGAAATATACATTAGAATTCAAATAAATAACTTACAATGTAATATTTTAACTATGTGTAACAAAATATGATGATTAATTTTTCGTTGAATAATACTAATTACATTTTTTTCTATTATTTATTTACTGGGATTTAATTAGAGAAAAATCGTTATTTAACAAAAACACATAATTTTAAAAAACAACAATTCATGTTTCTACAATCTCTTTTGATAAAATTAACATATTCTTTAAAAAAATCACTCTAACAGTACTATCAAACGAGTAAGTAATGCACTTTTGGCTTGTACGCAAAAATGGTTTCTGCTCTATTCGAAGTACACTATTGTATGGTTATAAAAATATAGACGGGTTTTCTTTTAAGTTCTTAAGTAAATATAATTTATTCTTGAATTTGACTGAAATATATTTTTGAAAACTTTTTTTTTATATTTATCGTTTTTTCAAAAAATTATATTTAAAATATTTTTATTTTTTTAACATGAAACATGTGATGTTTAAAATTTTCTATAATATTAAAAATGTATTTTCTACTTAAAAATGTTATGATATAAATATTTATTTAACTATAAAAAAGACGTTAAGTTTAATTTCTTACATTCTAGTATTAAAACTGTTAAGTTTAATGTATATTTTTATTTTCTAACATTAAGAAAATTTGAATATTTAAAAAATTTTATTTTCTTATATTAAAATAATATTTCTTTTTCTTTGAAAATTTATTTTCTAACGTAAAAAAGGCTAAATATTTTATTTTAAAAATTATATTAATTTTTTATTTTATCTTTTTCTAACATTAAGAAAAAACATTATGTTTTTGAAAGTTTATTTTGCTAACATTAAGAAAAAATATTCTGTTTTTGAAAATTTATTTTTCTAACATTAAAACTGTTTAACATTTATTTTTAAAAGTTATATTAATTATTTTTATTTTTCTAACATTAAGAAAAGATATTCTGTTTATGAAAATTAATTTTTTCTAACATTAAAAGTGTTTAACATTTTATTTTAAAAGTTATATTAATTATTTTTATTAAAGTTATGTTTATTAAAGTTACTAAAAGTTATGTTTTTTAATTTTTTTTCTAACTTTAAGAAAAAAAATTATTTTTTTATCATTAAAATTATTTTATATTTTATTTTCCAGTATTAAAAAAGTTAAACTTAATCATAAGAAATGTTATTTTAAAACTTTATTTTCTAATATTAAATGCTTTTTTTTAATGAAAAAGAATTAAAGCGATTTAGTTAAGTTTTAAAAAGATAAATTTTGAAATATTATATCATAACTCTAAATTATACTGCATGTAAATTAGACTTAAAGTTGAATAAAAACACATTAGTATAGAAACATATGTTATATATATATATATTATTTAAAACAAACGATTAGGATCAGAGGCAATATACATACTTTTAGCATTATTCAAAACAGAAATCATATCCCATTTATTTACAAATGCAGGTTTTAAATAATTCAACATTTGAAGGTTTCGTTGAATAAAGTCTTTGATTAGCTGCTTGAAGTCTATAGTGAAAATAGCTAAATCGTCATGCAACTGTATACGATTCTCATAATTCATTGTTATGCAATCATGTCCAAGTTGATTAGCATATCCTTGAATATATCCGTAACACTCGAACATATCGGCGATGGAATTTCCCAGGTAGTCACACAAAAGTTCTATCAGTGAAGTTGTTAATACCGATTCAACTTCGGAAATGTCTGTATTCGCCTCAGAGCTTGGAGTACTTTTCGAAACTTCACTCAACAGTAAATTTCAAAACATGCAATCGAATACAATCGTCATGGCACTTTCCGTAATTTTCTTGTAAATTTTTAATAATTCCCACCAGTTATTCCAGCTCAGAACACAAGTTCCTGGTATAAACTTTTTAGAATAGTCCTTTTGGTTAAAACACCACTAGAAGGTAATATGAGGAACGTTTTCCATGAAAAATCTTGAAATCACCAAAGCGTCTTTCACAATGAGAGTCTCTTCGGAAATGAAGGACATGTAGATTTGTTCGATTCGCTTAGCAAATGATTGCCAGAGCACAGGTGACATACAGACACCACTTTTCATTGGAAAAAGTCGATTATTCTCATTTCTTTTGTACTGACGTAGATGAACTTGCATTGCGGTAGCAAAATATGTCACTGTTGCATAAATGTCTTCAACCAGATGGAAATGGTGTGGAGGAACAGCATCGTCAAGGAAAGATGAATCTAGATAATATGATGAAAATATAATTACGAAGTAGAAGGTCTTCGTGCTCAAATGTCAGAGAACAGAGTTTACATAAATGTTGGAATTTTTTTTATTTTATAATTTTAAAAAAATAAAGCTTATTAATTAAATGAGTACAGAGTGTTTACCTGTTAGTGGGATGTAGTTATGGATATTTGCCCAGCTTTTATCAATGATCAATTGAATGTGTTTCCTAAAATTTAAATTGGAGTCCAGGATAACCCCGAGATATTTGACTTCAGGATCCCATGAAATATTGGAGTTAAATAAATTTAATTTGGTGTCAGGGGTGGGACCCATCCTTTTCTAAAAATAATAGCTTTGGTTTTGTTAGTGTTTGCAGGAATCCACCAAAGTGTCATCCATTTTTGAATTTTTTTAAAAATGCGATTGTAATTTTTTTGGTGACTTCAGTGAGTGTTTTACCTTCAACAACAATCAGATAGGGACGAGTGCCAGTCCGGTGGACTCTTTAATTAGTATCATATTGAAAGCTTGGTTGTTTTTTTTTTTTAAATTAAATCAAGCATATTAAAATGTGCTTAATGCACAAATGAATTAAAAAAACATGAAAGTAAAGGGAGAGAAAGGAGGATAGGAAATGGAATGAATTATTCACAATAGCGATATAATATTTAGTAGATTAAAAAAAAAATTTTTTTTACAAATCTTATCGTAAGATAAGATTATAAAAAATATTTATATCATTTTTTTAGCCCCTCAGTGCCTTCGATAGACTATGTCTATTATTCAGCAAGGAGAGTATTATTTTATGTGATTATTTTTAAAATTTTTTTTTATTATTCTTCTTTTAAAATTACAATAAACTAAAATAGTAATAAATATAATATTATTTAATTTTTTTTTAATGATGAGAGAGCTAAAGAAGGAAGGGAAAAGTAAAAATGGTTCTTGTTTGGCTGGGTGCAAAGCGGTGGACAGCAAACTAGTTCCAGAGAGGAGAGGTAGGGATGGCGACAGGGTATTAAACAGTTCATGATAAGCTGAATAGATGATGATGTAGGTCTTGGAGTGAGATGGTTGACTAAGAAAGAGGCTTTTGAAGGAGTGATAAAGGAATTAATTAAAAGGTTCTGAGTTGGAATGCAAAGTGTTTTGGATGAATTAGATGGAAATAATTATTGCAAGATTGGTAGGGTAGGGCATGGGTTCCATTATTGTGAGCAAAAATTAGCTGGGCCCTTAGAGGGTTACTATGATATGTTAGTCTATTATAGAATTTTCTAGAGAGATAGTTAATGTGATTAATAATAGGAAGGATATTGATATCCTTGTATATGACAGAATTTCTGACATACCAAGGTGAGATAGTAATCATGCGGATGATTTTATTTTGAAGGACCTGTTTTTTTTTTTTAAATTGGGAAGGGGCGGCATGACCTCAAGTAGGGGAAGCATAAAATAGGATAGGGCGGATTACTTGTTTATAGAGAAGAATTTTGTTAGCCAGAGTTAGTATTGAATTTCTTCCCATTAAAGGTATACAGTTATGGATTTTGGCCCAGCATTTGTCAATTATTGATTGGATATGAAGTTTGAAGGTGAGTCTGGAATCCAGGCTGATTCCTAAGTATTTGACCTCAGAGTCCCAAGAGATTTGATCATTAAAGAATTTGAGTTTTTTATTAGTAGAGGAGACATGACCTTTTCTAAATATGAGAGCTTTAGTTTTGTTAGTGTTTACTGCAATCCTCCAGAGTGTCATACAATCCTCTATTTGTCTTAGATGATTTTGTAATTTATCTATTACGTTGATTGGATTTTTTCTTTGGATGAGGATTACTCCACCATCGTGTGTGATGTAGTCTTAATTGAACGACTATCACATTGGAACGTTTATTGCTCAGTTTGGCAATCTTGGCACGTTCCGCTTCAAACCTTCAACTCCGCTCAGTAAAGACTTCCCTACTAAGTTTAACTTGAAATGTTCTATCTTTATGGTGGTTATTTAAGATGACTATTATGTAGGAGGGATTTAATTTGATTAGTTTGAAGATCAACCCATCGTGCTAGAGGCAGTCAAAAGCTTTTTGTATGTCGAGGAAGATACCCCCAGATACTTGTTTGGAATTAAATCCTTCAGTAATGGCATTCACAGCCCAAAGAAGTTGGTGGACAGTGCTGTGGTTAGTATGGAATCCGAATTATGAATCTGGAAGAATATTATTAATGGAAACATGAATTAGTATTATGGTTAGCAGGATTCTTTCAAAGATTTTTGAAATAGAATTTAGTAGACTGACAGGTCGATAGTTGGATGGAATGGAAGTGTTTGGGGAAAAGAATAATTGTTGCATGTTTCTATTTTTGTGGAAAATGGGCAAACATGAAACATTTATTAAAATTTTTTGTGAGATGAGTAAGTGCGTTAGGGGAAAGAATTTAAAGGTTTGATTGTGAATGCCATCCTCTCCGAGGACTTTCTTTTTGCTTAACTTTTTAGTTATGGTAGCTATTTCAGAGGGAGGGGGAATTAAAATTGGTATGGGTTTCAAGATAATTTTGAACCATTGATTCTGTTTTTTCAATAAGATCATCATCATATGGAGTTGAATTTTCCTGGAACGAGGATTCAAGATTATGTACAAGCAGATCAGCATTTTCTTTATCAGAGAATACCAGACCATTATCGCATATTAGTGGGGATATTGTAATATTTATAAGAAAGTTTTTTTGTTCTTATTAAAAAGTGAGTTCTTTGATATTAAGCTGGTGTTGTAGGTTTTCCCATTTTTTTTGTTTTTAATGTATTGATTTCATTTTTATTTGCTTTTTAAGGTTATTTATTATGGGTTTCGAAGGAGTGTATCTGGTACTAAATGATGTTATTGATTGGTCTAGATCAGAGATGTTATTAATAAGGGGGGTATCTTTTGTGATATGATACAGAATTTCTTGATAGCGGAACCCATTAGTAATTGTTAGAGTGCGAAGGGGGATAGGCAGATTTTAATTGAAAGAGTTGTCCATTAGAATACGGTTATGGTCGCTGTTTAGTTCATTAATACTTTCGATACTGCAGAATGGTACATTTTCGAGGATAGCAAAATCTATTTTAGAGTAAATATTGCTATTGTAAGGAAAGTGAGTGTGTGAGTCGGGAGCTGCTATTTGGAGGTTATTAGTGTTGCACATATCATTAATAATATTACCTGATCTGTTTGCCCTGCCTCTGTTCCATTTCGGATGTTTTACATTAAAGTCACCTATTAAAATTCCGGTGTGGTTGTCTGAGGGGATATTGATTAATTCGTTATGGTTGATGAGACTACGGGGGGTGGGATGGTAAACAGTAGAGACTGTGAAGTATTGGTTGTCTTTGGTATTGATATGGATGGTGGTATTTTCAGAGATGGAGCTATTTTTGATTACCATATGATGATGAATCCTATTTTTAATTCTGATTGCAGTGCCTCCGCCCCTATGGGTTGATCTGCCGGAACGGTATATATTATAATTTTAAATTTTTCGGAGGGTTTGAGGTGAGTTTCCTGGACTCCTAGGATGTTTGGGTTGTAATCATCTATGAAATTTTGGAGTTCTCCTATTTTTGATTTAATGCCATTTGTATTCCAACTTGCAATTACGAGGGATGGGGGTAGTTTATTTAGCATATTAAATTTTAGAACCCGATGGACATCATATTGCTAATAACTTGGAATGATTTTTCAATTTTTGAACATAAATTAAACTTATTATTAGATAATATTTGTCCTATTAATTTAAATTGTTGGTAAGTTTGTTTTATCTTGAGTGAGGATTGCTGCATCGTCCACGAAGAGACAAATGCTATTGTAAGGACTCTGAGGGAAGTCAGATGTGTAGAAAAAATAAGTTGAGGGAGAAATGACAGACCCTTGGGGGCCTGAATGTTGTAAATTACAGGTAATAAAATATTTTATGGATCGTCCATGACAGGACTCGTTAAAAAAAAATCGGGAGATGCGATTCGACCAGATTCATATCCACGAAGGAGTTGAATTATTTGGCATCATTTTCGAAGGAGCTATGTAACCCTACTGAATACTTTCTTGACTTCCTCTCAACTCCTTAAGAGCAATCGTCCTCTGTATAACGACATAAAAATGAAATAGTTTCGTTGTTCCAGTTATCGTGAAAAATTTCTGTTCGATTGAATGAGAATATAGAATTTTTTTTGTGAGTTTTATGCAGACTAATTATTTTAACTGAAAGATGGCTTTGAAGAACAATGGAAAAAGTACAACGTCGTCGAATAGCAATCAACTTAATCGCAGGTTAAATTTTTTTCCCCCTATAGCAAGTATTTTTGTATTAATTTCGAATTTTAATTAGTGTTTACTGTACTGTCTCCCATCTTCATGTTAACTCTGTTTGTTAAAAATCTTTTTGTGCCGTGAAAATAGGCAATTTTAATTGCTGTACAGTTGGTCGAAGGTAAATAATGTCCTCTCTTTTTCCTCTTGCGTGTTTGGGTAAAGGTAGTTGCATTTTTGAGCTAATTAACTTCCATATTGCACATCGAAATTGAATTTTATTTCAAGGAAATAATTTAATCAGTTATCCATAATTTACATCTTCTAAGTCTACGAATCTTATGAATGCATGCGTATGAATTGAAGGAATATGTTTTTATTAAACTTGAATAAATAAGTGTAGCGATTGGTACATAGTTTCATAGCGTATGTGACATATATGAATAAAACTTAATAAAATAAGTAGTTGTCAAGTATATGAAATAAGAGATAAGGAAATATTTTTAAATGCTTTACTATTAGTACTGTAGTTTATTATGCAGTTCATGCTTATTTGATTGCTACTTCACCTTAAAAGACATTGTTGTTAAATAACAAATCTGATCTCCTATTTTAGTTTCATTTCATTATACATGTTTTTGGACGCTAATTTTAGTGCTCAAAAATATTTCTCTTACTTTTTTTAAAAACTAATCATAGTTATTTAAAAAAACAACCTAATTGTCTAAGAAGTGGTTTTTTTTGCTCCATATATCATAGTTTTATTTATGTATTTTCTAAACTATATTTCATTTTTATGTTTAGTATATATTTTAATTTTCTGTAAATTAGCAACACATTATCTCTATGATCAATATTTTAGATTTTATGTTTATAAACTTACCTGTTTTTTTTGCAGAACTAGTCAAATATGTCGTTAAATGTGCATACCTGATAAAACTTGGTTTTATTTATGTAATTTGTTTTGACAACAATTAATATCTTGTTGAAGTTTGAGATATTTTTGTCTGTTTGTTTAATTTTGCATGGATGAAGTTCCTTTTAATGCAATGTTGGACAAGATTATTTTTTTTTTTTTTTTTTTGATAACTTTCATTACTATCATTTGAATTTAGTTAGGATTTGTTCACAATTTTGTACTGGTAGATTTGAATATCAGAATAATTCTATGATTTGCATTTCAGTTAACAGGTATGACTATTTTTTCTAAAATTCGGTTTTAATGAATTTAAATTACATATTTAATAATTATTAGGAAATATAAAAGTGTCAGAATTAGTTCGGCATCTCCAGTACTTATTGATTTTGATTTGATTTCTTGGTATGATTTACATTGGAATTTGTGTAATTTTATGGGTTTTTTTTGCAGTGAATTATTACTGTTTTAAAAGACAGTTGAATTTTTCAGAATCATTGATAGCCTCATGTCTTGTGTGCATAGTCATGAAACTGTAATTATTTTTAATCTATATTATATAGCATCTTACTTTTTTACTAAAACTTGTTAAGTTAAAATTATGTGGGGTAATGTTTCCTTTAGCCAGTATTCTAAGTTGAAATATAATTTGGTTATATTTGATTGGTAAAAGAAGTTGTGTTGTTGTTAATCCTATCTGATCTAGCCAATGGACTAGATCAGTTATACAAGTAACAAAACACTTGAGAAATCAAAAACAAGATGGTGAGGTTTGGTCAAGTCATCTCTAGAAAAGAAGTAAATCTTATGTATCAATTTCACAAAAATTGTTTCTCTGTTAAGTGAGAGCCCACACCTTTGATGATGTTCCAAATTTTTAAGGTGTTTTGCTGATGTGTGAAAGGAACAATAAGCCTATATTCTGGACAAACAAATTTATCAAATTTATTTTTGGTGATATTTTTTCTGAAAAACTGCGTTTTTCATTATTTGTTGCATTTTTTTTTGTGGATGTGCAATATTTTCCCAACCCCCCTCAAAATATGCATATTTTAACAAGTTTCCTAATTAATTTTTTTTTGAAAATTGGTTAAAAACTAATAAAGCTACATTAGTAATTTTTCTAGACCAAATCTATCAATATTGATAAAATGAAAAGTTTATGTGTGTGTTTAACCCGTTAACGCCCAACTTAATTTAAAATTGAAATTTTGTTAAAAACTTTTAAAATTATGTTCTAAACACTTAAATTAAATATAATATGCAATTAAACTCCACACCAATAATTTAGGATCCGAGATAATTACTGTCCTATAAATAGGACGCTGGGCGGATATGGAAGTTTTTGAACACTTAGTACTTCTCCTTTGTTTTTAATTACTTGATTATGTTTCTGTTTCCAAACAATTGAACTTTAATATTTAATGCAAAATAAAGTGAAACACACATAAATTTGACATTTTTTATTAAGTTTAAACATATCCACACTATGTATGGTAATTTGGAAAACATTTTGTACATAGAGTTACATTACATTTCATGCAAAATGTAAGAGGTTTTCCCGAACAATTTTGAATTTGCATCGTCTTTGTTTTCCTCTTTTTACTAATTATATGGCCAACTCCATCACGTCTAACAGTGTCTATTTCCTTCATTCGAGATGAAATTGTATAACTTGGTATACTGATTTGTATTTGTAATGTGTTGCCTTTTTTTAGATAGGCTATTGCAATATGTCTCCTTATTTCTTTGATACTCTTTTTCTCTGCATTTACCATGTTGTAAATAACGCAGGTATTTGCAACAGCCATGTCTACAATTCGGGTAATAATTGGCCAATACCATTTTTTTCCACGGATTCTTATGGTATGTTTCTCAACAAGCCAATCATGAGATTCTATACCACAAATGTTTTTGTTATAATTGTTTACGAGACATGGCTGTTCAATTTTATTTTTTTCAGCTTTTCCCTTTTCACGCCTTGAAACAGATGTTAGTGGCTCAATTATGTCAAAATTTGTTGCAAGTGTAATGCATTTGTTATCATTCCATTTTACAGCAGTAATTTTATTTTTCACATCAAAGTAGAAATCATGTGAACCACGGCAAGTCTTTTTGAAAGTAGAATCAATTTCAAGTTGACAATGATGTATTCTGTCACTTCTTATTGTTCCTGTTGCTCTAAATCCACTCTTTCTTATGTCAACTTACAAATTATAGGACAAATTACGTCTCTTATAGATAGGTCAAGAGTTTCAGAGTCATCAAAACCTTCTTCATCTGTAAATTCATCTACTTCAGGTGGCAAAACAATCATTTAAGACTCTAATTCCTCCAAAAACAGATATTATACAGCTTCCTCAGCAGTTTTAAAAACTTTTTTTCCGCGACATATTGAGCACCTATGAAATAAACTAAATATCAGAAAATTTAACGAATCCGCCCAGCGTCCTATTTTTAGGACAGTAGTTTAAATTTGTAATTAAAACTAATAAAAGTAAAAGTAATTCTAAAATGTTATAAGATACCTGTTAATAGAATATCTGAAATATAAATTCTGAAAAAATATTTAAAATTACCTTTAAAACCTTTTCGTACGTTTACAATGAAATTCAGCAGGAAAAAATCATTAAAATGGCGAAGTTTAGGTATCTGCAGCTTGCTGAAAAATGCTTCCATCCGGTTCAAATCGGTTTAAGTAAGTAGGGTGAAACCATTACTCTTCAAGGGGTAGAAAACGAATCGGCAAAACGTTGAATAACTTTATTTATAATGGTGAAAATGAACTGTCCTATAAATATGACGCTGGGCGGAAACGGGTTAAACTATGTAGCATAAAAATAAAAAAGCACAGAGTTGTGAAATTTGGTATGCTGAAGTTATAGGCAATGATAAAAGTTTTTTTGATGATGCACCTTGATGTTGCGCTTTGAAGCAGTTTTTTTTCCAAATTAACTTAATATTTTTAAAATTTTAATGTTAAAAGGACTGATAAGGCAGATTTTTTTCTTACCTATGCAGATTTTGTCTTATCTATACAGGACTTCATAGTCTTTCGTTGCGTCGGACTATCCATACTCACATAGTTTTTAGAAGACAAAAATCTGTGTGATTATACATTTGTTTGTTTTTTGTAGTAGAGTGTTGTTTTTTGAGTTTGTTCTTTGTTGCTGAATTACTATTCTGTTTTGATTATATAATTTAATAATGATGTGACAAGAAATTAAATTTCCTACAATTAAACGATATTTTCATCAAAACCCTTATTTTTTACACCAGTAGCTGTGGTATTGATAAACCCTCTTTTCAAAATATCCGTACTTGCTCCCTGTATCCAAAAACTAATTGCCCTCGAAATATTCTTGAAATTCTAAAACTGCATACTTTGTATTTTCTTTTTCTTTTGCTCTTCTGTAAAAACTAAATCTGGTATAGTGGATTAATGCCTGCATTCTTATTTTTTGACCTGGCTTCCATTTACCTCCTTATTTGTAGCCACAACAGCCTAGTGGTCATGATCTTGAACTTGCGGCTAGCATTGTTTCTGTCGTTTTGTGAATTTGAACTCTGATACCACTTAAGTCTTGCTGTGTAATGGGGCTGATGAACATTACATTTGTTGAGGTCCCAAGTCCTCCTGTTGGCATGGTGTGGAAGTTTGGAGAGGGAAGTGCCAGTTCAGGTGTTGTTCTTGTTATTTGATTGAGATTCAAAATTTCAAGTTCTGTTGCTGCTAGCCTGTTACTTCTAAGTGTGATGTTAATGAACAATCAATGAATCCCCACCACTTTGTCCACTTTCTATCTGCTAATTTGAATTAATAAAGCTTTTTTTAAAAAGAAATTTCTTTTTTCGGGATTTTAATTTTTTTTATACAATTATCTTTCATGTTAAAAAAATTTTTTTTTTTCCTTCATACTGTTAAAGATTTTTTTTAATACTTTGTAGCCTAGCTCTTGAATTATATGCTTTAAGATTGATTCTTGCACCATCTAAGAGATTAGTTTTTTTTTTAGAAGACTGAATTTATATCATGTATGTGTATTAATTATCAAATTTCTTGAAAATAGCTCTAAAAAGTGTTTGTTTTGGATTTTTAAACATTTTAAAATCTTTCCATTCAGAAAAATTCTAAGTTACAAATTCATATGGAAATGGAATGAACATATGACCCTCTTTTTAAGTACAAGGGAAAAAAATATTAATTCAAAATTTTTATCTGCACTACTATTAGTGAGTTTAGTTTTTCATTCAGCCTTTCTTTCACTGAAATTTTGTGCTATGGTTCTTATTCATATCACATCACTTGACATCACAATCTCTATGCTTCTGACAATTTTTTAATTCTTCATAGATTTTGTTGAAAATGTTATGTTTATTTATTTGTTGCTGTTAAAAATTATATTAAAATACTGTTATGCAATTTTTGTTGAATTATACAGTGTGTATCAAAAAGAGTCACCAGACTCTAAATTGTTATATTTATAGAATGATGAAGATCTGAAAGCAAATGTCAATGAAGAAGGCATGGCTTAGAGTTTTAAGGAATCTACACTAGATGACTCTCTATGTGTGAAAAACAGAACAATCAGCAATTAATGCAGTCTGTTAAAGTTGATGTCTGCTGAACAGAAAAGCGATTTGCGTTCTTTTGTTAGTGGGAGAGAATTTTGCAAGTGCATCAGTGTAGACCACAAAAATTAACAAAAAACTTGCAATTCCTCGTATATCTGTCTGACATATTTTTAGATAGTATTTGGTGTACAAACCATATCGATAACAACTTATACAAGCTCTTTGTAGTGATGATAAACAGAAATATATGCAAAGTTGGAATGTGGTTTAGTTCATACCTTTGGCAACAGAAATATTTATTAGAGATAAATTGCCAAATGTGTGTGGCAATTCTTGTTATTTTTTTTAGGCAAGACAGTTATACATGCCAATTCTATTTTTTTTCTTTCGCCATTAATAGGTATTTTCTTACCATCAGTCTGGAGGGAATAGTGCATGCTAAGATTTCGTAAAGGTTTTTTTTTGGCCAATTGGAGGTTTTTTTTTTTTTTTTTTTTTTTGCACTTGCATCTAGTATCTTTAAACTTTTGCCAACTAAGAAAATGATGTGGACTGCTCAATTTGATGTGCATTTTTTTCTGATATTTTTATTGCGTATTTTCTAGTATTAATGGTTTTGCTAAAAGAAAGGTAATCTTTAAATAGAGAAATGTGTTTGTTTGATGTGCTTGATAATAGCTAGCTGGGAAGAACTGGAGTACTTACTTGTGGGGATGTAAATTCGGGAAAATAATGAAGCTTTTAAAATATTTCTTGGATCCACTGACACATTAAGCTAGTAAAACTTGTCATATTTCATTTTGTACTTTGTGGAGTTCTAATATCCCATTTTAAGGCAAGCTGCTATGTCTTATTATAAATGTTAGTCTTTTTTTATTGAATTTTCTGAAAATTTTTTAATAAATTACTAAATATAATTTATTTTATTTTGATTGTGAATTGTGTTAAATTTATTTTGAAAAACTCTGGAGGGAATTTTAAGAGATCCTGTTGACAACAATAAAATTAAAATGTAAAGCTAGTGTAATTATTAAAATTTGTTCAAATTCTAAAATTTTTTCATACTTTTGATCCTTGTAGAGGATTAGAGAACATTTTTAAACTCTTTTTGATGTGGTTTAATCAACAAATAGATTAATTTTGCAGGAATAAGTGATTGTTATGATGTCAAGTATAGTTTGATTTGCCGGAAAGTTATAAGACTGATCATTGTTCTTACATCTGTTTTAACTACTTTGTGGTCGGGAATTAATCAAAATTTGTTAAAATGTTGTTTATGAAGATTTTAAAACATTTTAGCCCCACAGTCAAAGTAGGTTGGTAAGGGTTTTTTGTATTCTTTCATTTAGTTCTGATAAAGTTTAAGCAATTGGCACAATTTCAGCAATCATGCCAAATGTGTGGGGTTAAACAGCATTTTCATCTGTGTGCAATGATATTTTAGAAGATGATGCATTTTTAATTTGGTTAACTTTTAGGGATGAACTGACAGTCATTTCAGCAATGTCATTACCCATCATAATGTATACATGTGAGGTCTACAGAATCCTCAAGAAGCCATGCAACATGTATTCGATGTATTCTGTGCAATTTCTTGTTCAAAACTTTATGGTTCATTCTTTTTTGTGGAATGCATTGTGACAGAAATACATATCTCGACATGCTGCAGATCTAGCTTTTCCCGCAATTTAATTAGGATTTTGATGATTTCATTTTCCATTAGGATGGTTCCCATCCTTACTGGCACACAGATTTATGAAAATTTCTCAATGCAACAATGGTGAATTGACCTTATAGGTCCTTGAGACTTTGCCCTACACTTGTGGCCACCACAGTCTCTTGATCATAGTGTGATTTTTTTTTTTGAGGGGAGATATGAAAAGGTACCAGTTTTTGCACTATTGCTTACAAACATCGAGGACCTAAAATACAGGATGTTAGAAGGAATGACATTCAGTAATAGCATGACCTTGCAGAAAGTGGGAGATGAATTTAGCTGTCATCTTGATGTTACGGATACATTGAATATTTATAGTATTATCAATGAAACTTTAGCATTTTGCAAGGCCGCGGTAGCCTAGTGGTGAAGGTTGTGGACTCGCGGCTGGTGGTTTTCATTCAGTCGCGGATTCGATCCTTGGCCGTCAGAGACCCGCCGTGTAGCCGGAGCTGATGCATGTTAAATCTGTTCGAGGCCCAAAGTCCTCCTGTTGGCGCGGTGTGGATGTTAGGAGAGGGGGTGGCAGCTCGGGTATCATTCTCGTCACTTGACTGTGGTTTAAAATTACGAGGTCCGTCGCCAATAGCTCTCGTGTTGCTTCTAATGCAACGTTAATAAAAACTAAACTCAAACTTAGCATTTTGCAAGTTTTTTTCACTTTGTTCCATTACTTTTGTATGTTCCCATTAAAACTATTATGGATCTAAGTTAAACAGTTCTCTTTAAAATCTTGTAAATGGTAAAACAATAGCAAGTAATGAAAGATTTTTCTAAACTGTTGATTTTATAAAGTATTTCATTTATTTAAAAAGTACGGCATTCATTCAAAAAGATTTACTCAAAAACTAAAAACTTTGCTGAAAATTTTTTGCTGCAAGCATGTATTCTGAATTTGACTAGTGTATTAAAGCGGAAGGGGCTGATTATAAACTTTAAATAAGATTATCATACATTAAGTTAATGAATTGTATTTTTAAAAAATATTTTTTATTAGCAAGGTAATTGTTCCATTGCTATTACAACACAAAAATGTATATTAAATTAATTTTTTAATGTGTCTGAACTTGAATTGTTCTCCTTTCTTTTTAATTACTGTAGCATCAGATCAGCAAATAGTTATTAAATGTCAGTTTATAGAATGTTTTATTCAATGCCAAAAGCTAATTAACAAGAAATTTCGTATTTGAATCTTTTTTAGTTTTTAATGATACATTTGTCGAGTTTTAATTATGTAATCTTTTATTTTAATAAAGCCGGGGTTAATGCACATTAAATCTATCAGGGCCCTAAGTCCTCATGTTGCTGTGGTATGGAAGTTAGGAGAGGGGCTCAAGTATCATCCTCTTCACTGGACCGAGGTCCAAAATTATGAGGTCCGTCTCCAATAGCCCCTGTGTTGCTTCTAATGCGACATTAATTAAATCTAAACCAAGTTTTTAATTTAATTTAACATTTCTTCCAAAAGTTAAGTAGTTGATTAATGTATTAGTTTATGAAAATATGGATTACTTCCAACAGTATTACAATTTACTATTTTTTTTCTAGTGTTGTGAATAATAACAGAGGATTGCAAGCACTTGGAGGTATTTCAAGAATCAACCCTGAAAATCGGGGGAATGCTATACCTTTATCTACTTCGTACCTGAAATACCCGATGTCAATTTCAGGTACAGGTTACGCAGGTCCACCCCCACTTCCACCCAGACCAAGTCCTTATATGTCAAATTTTAACAGGTATTCTACAATGTCTGGATTCTATTCTCCATATTCTCGTTATTCTCCTGGCTATGGTGGTTATAGAATGCCTTCATATGGACATTATGGGCCTCCTAATGATACTTACAGTAGCTTTATACAGATGGCAGAAGAGAGTACAAGACCAGCTTTTGAATCCATTGAGTCTGTTGTAGAAGTTGTAAGTTCTATAAGTATGATGTTAGAATCTACTTATCATGCAGTTCATAGTTCTTACAGTGCTATTTTAGGAGTTGTAGATCAATTTTCTCGTCTAAAAGATCATTTGGCTCAAATTTTGTCAGTTCTGACCATAATTCGCGGACTCCGTTGGCTTTGTTTGAAAGTACTTTATTTGTTAAGTAAGTAGAATTTAATATTTTTATTAATAAAAAAGAGCTGTATCTGTTAGATTTCTTATGATATATATGTTTCGGAATTGCAGTTTGTGTTAATATATTATCTGAAGTGTTACATATATTTTAATTGAATATTAGAATACATTTAAATTTAATTTATGCACAACCAGGATTCATTTTTAGTCTGTAAAAGAAGAAGATGCATTTGATTTGAAAAAAGCATGCCTTTTAAAAATAACATTATTTGATGCAAGGATACTTAAAACCTTAATATTCATTTCTATACATTAATATCAATTTTAGTAAAAAAAAATAATAATTCAATAAATTTAAAAAATGAATAATTAGCTAAGCTTTGTAATATGTTATATTTTTTTTATAAAACATTTTAGATAAATAAAAAACATCTCATACTGGAGAAGTATCAAAGTATTATGTAGAATTGACTGAATCTCTGTTCCCAACTTCAACCGTCAATAATTTGGATAAGTCATAGCTTTATTGAGTCAATATTTTAGAATATGTATCTTTAGAATAAAATTGTTATACTAGAAACTCATGTAATAAATTCAGTGCATTGAAATATATTTCCTGTACCCTATTGTAGTGTAGAATTTTGCAATTTTTTAAAACTAAGAATTGTTAAAAACAACAGTGTTTTAATTGATTGATCAAAATTGAAAAATTTCTATCTGACTTTACAGATGTATAAGTTTGCCATATTATTAATTTATAAGTGGCAGTTGTTAAATAAATTGAATTGAATGTTATAAAATCATTTTCTGTTAAATTAAAAATTATATCTAAAAATATTATTTAAATGATTGCAGATTTTATAAAAAAAAAGGTAGGGGGGTAATTATGCATATAGACTGATTTGAAATATCATATTCTAAGTGTAAGAGTTGCTTTCTTTGTGTCTTTTAAGTTTATCAGTTAATTGACAATTGCAGAAGGTTTGAATTAAATCTTTATTTTTGATTAAAATGTTTTTTTCAACTATGATTAAAATGCTTACAAAAAATTAACCAAGTTAAGATGAAGTATAGTGTGCCCTTTGGAGAGATTTGGCAAAAATCATGGCAAGTTAGAAAATAGATCACCAAAGTAATGATGTAAAAGAAATGTCATAATGACATAAAAAATGAATAGTAAATCAAAAGGAAATCAATTCTGAATGAATAAAATGCAATATTAAAATGTAATTAAATGATAATTTTAATATAGTAACGCTTTATGGAATAAATAATTTAATTTAATCATAAGTAATTATGATTTATAATAATTTAGATTATAATGACCTATATATAATTACCTTTAATTATATATTATAATTACCTATAGTAATATTTTAGGATTTATAATTATTTATAATGTATTATATGTTCATAGTTGTTTTTATATTATGTAATTATAAATAATTTAATTATTTATAATTATAAGTATATTAATGTTAATTTCTTAACTATTATTATAGTTATTTTGCTTTGGAATTTTAATTTATTTATAAAAATATAAACAAATAAATAGCTTAAATTTAAATTAAAAATATAAATTAAGGAATTTATGCAACATAGAGTATTGTTATGCAATAAGATTCATGTATATAAAAAAAAAATTGCTTTTTTCCAAATAATTCCATAAAGGAGGATAAATTCATTCTTTGCAAATCGAACTTTCATCATTTTTCAAAAGTGGATCTTTAACCATGCATTTGCTGTAAAATGCGCTATACACCCTTTAGTTTCAAATCATAAAAATGAAATGAAAGTCATTCTTTTCAGACATACTTAACAAAAATATTAAAATAATACTCCAAGGTGTTCAGCTATTACAAAGAAGAAATTATTCCCCCTTCCAAAAAAAAAAAAAAAAAGATTAAAATGTAAAAAGATCTATAAAACATATTTTTAAAATAACATCTGTTTTTGAAAAATTGGCTACCAGGTTTTACAAATAGTATTCATGAAAGAAGACATGTAACCTATGTAAAAGTTTCTGAAATGGAAAGCTATCGAGGTTATCAAAAATTACTTTGGCGGATTGAAATTGTTATCTCTCAAAAGTTGCCAAAAGGTACCCGATACTTAACTTAAAAACATTTAATAAAATTGCTAGAGTTTTACTAAAATTTAATTTTACAAATAAAGTGAATAGGGAAAAATTAAACTATATTTTATTTAATTGAATTATTTCTGTATGAGAAAAAGGCAAAAAAAAAAAAAAAAAAAGTTAAAAGCAAAGGCTTTTTCTGTTTATTAATAATGACATCAAATGGAAGATAAAGGTAGATTGGGAGTGTTCACCATTTATTTTTATCATGAGAAGAAAATAATGTCTTTTTTGGATTGTAATTTTAAAAATTATGTATCTTAGTATAACTATTTGTATA
Organism: Nephila pilipes; assembly: GCA_019974015.1. NCBI lineage: Eukaryota > Metazoa > Arthropoda > Arachnida > Araneae > Nephilidae > Nephila > Nephila pilipes. Next base: position 22,702 of record BMAW01037555.1, read on the forward strand.
AAGTTCAAATAGCATGAAAAAGTCAAAGGTGTAACAGTAACTATTGATTTTAAAAAACAATAATCTGTAATAAAGTTACAATAATCTGTAATGAAGTTTGATAGAGAAATTCGGAACATTATATTCTGCTTGGGACAGGATTTTTGCATCTGTTATTTTCATGATAAATGTTGGTGCTAATGTTTGTCTAGCCAAAATAATGGCTAAGATGTGGGCCAGGCCCAAATATTTCTTCAAAATTGAAAGTGGAGTTAAGTAAAACTGTACTTTTCAAATTTAAATTGAGTTATATGTATAATCAAGCAATTATTTTATTATTATAATTCTTATTTTATAAAAGGATATGGAGAACTTTGTACTTATTGTAATAACATTTCTAAGTTTTATTTTTTCATCGTAATGACATAGAACTATTAATAAATTTAGTTCTGGTTTTTCTATTTGTTGTGTGTATTAATGTTTAAACTTATCAAATAAAATTATGTTACCAGAAATAGGGTATTTTTGTTTCAAGGCTTTTGTCTACCGGCCATTTTGATTTCTTTGACGTAATGTTAATCCTATGGATTTTCTACTTTTGCTCTCAAATCTTTACTATTTGATCTTTTTGAATGTAATAAAGTACATCTGATAGAGCAAAAGTGATGCAGGCTTCTGTAAAATTACTTTTTCCCTCCAATTTTTAAAAATATTTTTACCCCAATTTTAATGATTCGTTTGAGTTTCCCTGTCTTTAAAAATTGACATTAAGACATTTTTAAAAATCGGGGAGAAAAAAGTAATTTTGCAGATGCCTTCATTATTTTTTGCTCTTTCAGATATCCACTTTTATTGCATTCAAATATGTCGAATTGTAAGGATTTTAGAGCAGAAGTATAAATTCCATAGGATTATCATTATGTTTACAAAATCAAAATGGCCAGTAGATGGGAGCTTTAAATTTGAATAAAATTAATATCTGAATATGATTTTAGCACAGCACTATTAACATTATTTAATACTATTAACATTATTTAATTTATATGTAGATTAAAATAAGATTTTGAGCAGATTTATTAATTTAAGTAATTTGTGATGTTGATATACATTACTATTCCCCCCCCTTAAAATGAAAACCCAGTAGGTTTTTAAAACGTTTTTATGTATTTCACTTGGTGTGTGTGTCATCAAATTTTCGATCGTTAAATTAACCAACTTCCCATCAAGCTAGAGCTCTGAAACTTTGGAAATTGTTCTTACTCGTCTAATAATGCAATATTTAGACGTTTGCGACAAGTTTTAACTCATATTTTTTTAAATAATGCAGTTTAGCCCAATCACTTGGCGCAATTTGAATAATTGCCAAACTTGGTGAAATTTTTTTTTTTTTGGCTGAATGTTAAGTCTGCTTCGCGGACCAATTTAGCAACATTTGGCAAAATACCGCCAAATAATTCCTGTCTCCAAGAGTGGTTTGACTAAACTGTATTCCAACCATTTAATTTACCGGATTAATTAATTTTAGTTAGTTTTAACGTTGTTATGTATTTCACTTGGTGTGTGTCTGTATGTATGTGTATCAGTGTGTCATCAAATTGTCTATTGTTAATTTAACCAACTTCCCATCAAGTTAGAGCTCTGAAACTTTGGAAATCGTTCTTACTCGTCTAACAATGCAATATGTAGACATTTGCAACAAGTTTTAACTAATATTTTCTTTAATAATGCACTTTAGCCCAACCACTTGGCACGATTTCTAAAATTGGCACGAAACGGCGTTTTTTTTGGTTGAATATTAAGTCTGTAAAACGGACCACGGTAGCCACATTTGGCAAAATACCGCCAAATAATTCTTGTCGCCAAGGCTGGTTGGGTTAAACTGCATTCCAACCATTTAATTTAACAGATGAATTAATTAATTTTAGTTAATTTTTGACATTTTTATGTATTTCACTTGGTGTGTGTCTGTCTGTGTATGTATCAGTGTGTCATCAAATTTTCTATTGTTAATTTAACCAACTTCCCATCAAGCTAGAGCTCTGAAATTTTGGGAACCATTCTTACTTGCCTAACAATGCAATATTTAGATATTTGGGACCAGTTTTAACTAATATTTCAATAATTTTTTTTAATAAACTTTACCACCATATAAAAACGTTGGTTTTTATCTCGAATTATTAATTTTGCAGTGCTTGAAGCAATGGTTTCTACGTGATCAAATTTTTGTTTTTCAAAGAATTATGTATAACCTACATACATTAACAAAATTACGTTTGATTTACACATTTAAACTCAATTAACTCAGTTTAATTTTTTTAATGCTAAGTTTTTCAAAGCATTATATAATTTCCTATCCTATTCTTTACCATGTTATGCAATCCATTCTGAGCTTTCTTTAGCAATCGTACTTCATTTTCTTTTCCTATAACAAATCCATATAAATTTATTGCTGCATCTAAATTTATTCATTTAATTAACTATGCAAATATACATTCTTTTTGTAGCTTGTTCATGAAAAAACTAGAATAGATAATATAATACAAATAAGAATTGCTTAACTGCATAACTTACTACTGATAATAAATGTATTTGGATTTCTTTGGCTGCAAGTAATGCTTTAAATCATTAGATTTCATTCGTATATTTTACTGAATAAATCCGATAACTTCTGATGATTTTTGTGTTTATCAGTGAATGGAATAATAATCTCAAATTTCAAGTTCTTATATCATTCAATCTTGACTTTTTATTGCTTCATTCCACTCTTATTTTTCTGAATTTTTTGGGGCTTCTTTGGAAGTTTTTGATAATTCTGTATTATATACTTTATGTTAAAATAAAGTTTATAATTGTAATAATAACATTCTATCAGATTTATTTCTTGTCATTTTCTTTTTGGGATTAATTTTCATGCTTTGCTTCCATATTTTTCTTTTTCATTGGTTTGAAATAAAATAAATTGGTTTCATATACAAAATTAGTTTTAGCACAATATTTTGCAATAGCATTTTGACATCATAACTCATCTTATCAAGGGTATAGTAATGTATGTTAATGTGCTTACTTGTATTTCTTTTTACCACTTTCTGTTTGAAGCTGTGAATATTGCCTATTTGTTAAAACTTTATTTCGTCTATCTTAATCATACTTCTTTTACCACTGATTTTTTTATCTTTAGATTCTGAATTTTCATGCTTTGTATCTAAAATGTTACTGGATTTTTTTCTTTTAATAGAAATTCAATTTTTCTTTCATCACTGAATAAGGGTATGGCGAAAGATATATTTTCAACAATGGACTCGTTTTGTTTCAATGGCTCATTTTTCTTTCAATTTCTATATTCTGTTATATTTTATTTTCTTATGAAAATGCCTGACTTGGCACTTTCATCTTATTTTGATTAATGATTCTGGACATAAGCTAGATATTTACTTTAAGTGCCTGTGGTAGCCTAGTGGTCATGGTTTCAGATTCGTGGCTGTTGGTTTTTGTTCAGTTGTAGGTTTGATCCTTGGCTACCAAAGACCTGCCATATAGCTGGGGCTTGATGCACGTTAAATCTGTCGGGGCCCAAAGTCCTCCCGTTGGCTTGGTTTGGATGTTAGGAGAGGGGGTGCTAGCTCAGGTGTCGTCCTCGTCACTTGACCGTGGTTCAAAATTACGGGGTCCGTCACCAATAACCCTCATATTGCTTCTAGTGCGACGTTAATAAAAACTAAACTAAACTGAAATCGAATACTCTAAAATACTGTATGGAAGGTGTTTGACCATTCCAGATTTTGTTGGGATATAATTCATTGGTTTGTAATTGTGCATATTTATTTCTAAAGTAAACAAATTCATATAAGGCTTCTGCTTTAAATATAGGTGGCAAACCATTATTTTGTAACATAATTATAATTCTGTTCATGAAATCTCTGTTAAAATGCTTTACAACATTGTTGTGTTCTGGCCTGTAAACAGTGTTATGTGTTCAACTTTTATTCTCGGCTCATTCAAGAAAATTATAAAATTTAGTTGAGCAAAACTTAAAACCAGTAACCATATGAAATTTTTTTTACTCTACATTCTATTTGTTATTTTGCTCATGCTAAATATTTTTTAAACTGTCAAAAACAGTTTTTGTGTTTTTAAGTATATGTAAATGCTTTCTATAAGTGAAAGAAAATGATTGCATTCTATTGTGTTGACAGGAGCAGGCTCCCTTTATGGCAGTTTATACATGTTAGACAAACCATTGTCATGCAGGAATAGTTACTTGAAATAAAATGCTAGTTATCAAATTTCTTGAATATCTGAAGCCAGTTTTTATTGCATTTCAGCCATGATTTTGAGACTCATTTTCTGATGAGATTGTTATTCAAAATTTCTCTTTTGTTACATGATTGGTATTTATATATCTGTAAAAACTCTTGATTGAACAAAGATTGATTGAATTCAAAACTCTGATTAAATGAAGATTGTTAGGTTTTAAAATTTTAAGCTTGAAGAGTGAATTGCAAACATGTATAAATTGATATAATTTTAAAATTTTGCTTTGTTATGGATTTTGTTTCAAAATTTTACTTTGACTGCTAATTATATTAAACTTGCGTTACTTAACTCATAGAAATATTATTATATTGATGACATTATTTTACATTTTACTTATGAGTTTCAAGAAAAATTAGGTAAGTATTTTTAATTATGAGTTTGAATTTTTTTTCTTTTCTTTTGAAAGGGATTTAAAATGACTGCTAGATTTCAGAACCAAAAGTGTTTCAAGAACTCTTCAATTTTTTTGTGTGCATATTTTAAATATATATATGTTTGTAAATTTAGGTTTTTTTTTTTTTTTTTTTTTTTTTTTTTATTATTTTTTTTTTTTTATTTTCTATATTTTTTTTTTTTTTTGTGCAATTTTTTTTTTTATATAGATTTAAGATTATGAAATACTATGCTCTCAGAAATATGAATTTCAAATGTTATCATAGAATACGATTTTTTTAGAGTATATTTTAAAATGTCTTCAATAAAGGATGCTCATGGGCATTGCAGGAAAAACTAATTGCACAACATTTGAGTTGCATGCAGAAATCACGAGATAAACAGTGAGGGTTAAATAGCATTCTCTTTAAAGTTGTGACAAATAGCATTTGATACATCATTTTGTTTTGGGGTCATATTTAACTGTACCAAATTTTATATATATTTTTGCTTATTGAATTTCTTCAATTGCTTATTTTCTTATTGTGTGTATTTTCTATAGAATTGAGGAAAGAAAATCCTTCAGTTGATGCAGCTTGGGATTCAGCTGAGCAAATGGCCAATGCTTCTTTACCATCAGGTATGCCAGTAGAACCAAAAGGCTCAGCTTGGCCTTTCCTCATGTTTGTTGGTCTAGTCATTGGTGCACCTTGGTTGATGTTCAAACTATTATCCAAGAGCATTAGCAATAAAAAACCAATTGGTATGAATAAAATACATTTGTTTTTAATAATTAGGTTAATTTTCTTGATAATTTAATGCTTCATTCATTAATGATAGTCTGACGCTAGTAACATGTGATTGTCAGGACCCATGATTACTAAACTGTGGGTTAAATTAACAGTGAGTTATAGTATTAATATAAATTAATAAAACTTCCTTCATGGACATAAATTTTATTCTTTATGAACATTTGTGTTAAATTGCTGAGCAACTGCTTAATTTGAGAAAATAAATTTGTCTTGTGTATGCTGTTTTTGCAACATATAAAATCAGTAGCCTGTCAAAAAATAATTTGCATAAATTATTTAATAAAAGAACATTTAAAATATTCAAAGAAAGTGGAATTTGTTTTATTAACCATTCCTTAATGGCTGATTGTTTTTTACTGACATTTTGTTTCTTAATTTCTTTTATGATAGATCTTATTTGCTGTACCCTTATCTGAGATCCCTGTTGCTCAAAGTACTTAAATAATAATTTAGGAATCATTTGTACAAAAAAAAAAAAAAAAAAAAAAAAAAAATTAAAATTTTACAAATAAAAAAAAGTTAAATTTAAATTTAAAAAAATTTATTAAAACCCTTTTAAAGCCCTTAAAAAAAAAAAAAAAAAAAAAATGGAAAATTTCACTTTCTGAGAAATGATAATTCATGTATAAAAATAGAGAGGAAAAAATATATATTCATGTCTCTTCTCTTAACATGAAGTCTTGGCTTCCTCTGAATAAGAGATGAAAGAATAATAATAATGATCCACAATGTTTAGAAGTGATGTCATACACATTTGCTTATTAAGGGAGGAAACCCTATGTAAAGCAGACTCGTGTTTGAACTCCATGTTAATAGGATCCGACTGTAAACTGTTCTAGATCAGTATATTCTTAATTAATATGTTTAATATAGTTTTCATTGCATTAGTTTATTAAATCCTGTGGCTATAGCTGAATAAAGGAAAAAATGGATTTATTCATTTTAGTTATAATATAATTTATTTTATTGGAAGCATTAATCTAACCCCTCCTTAAAAATTATTATATTTCAGTCTAAAAAGAACTTTTTTTTTTTTTAAATCATCTTTTAATGATAGTCTGACCCTTGAAATTTTAAAATATTTCAATCATTTAAAATTTCTTGTTTAAAGTTTTATTGTCATGTGATCGATTTTAGGAAAATTCATTTTTTACTATGATATAAAAATGTTCTAATTATTTTTTCATTTAGAGCAACCCAAAAAGTGCAAATAGAAATTTAATTTTTTTTAATCTGTCAATTGTATAAGTTTAACAGTTAGAAAAAAAAAAGTTTGTTTATAAGTTTAAATACATTTAATATTGATTCTATGGTGAAATATTTATGAAGCAATAATTAAAACAAGTTAAAAAATTGAGGGAAAATCAAATTGATATTACTTGATTTATGGAAAATACTACATTTTAGTGTTATTGCTTCCATTAAGATTCACTTATTTATTTATTTTTTTGATATGTTGGTAATTCTTTAGACCTTTTATGTTTTTCTTACATTTGATGCACATATTTTTTGTGAAGAAGAATTTTCAAAAGATAGAATGTTTGAAACTTTTGACAAAATGATTTGACATGTATTCTACAATTTTTTTGTATGTGTCTTTTTGTGTTGAATATTTTACTCTTATTTTGAGTATTCATTATTATTATACTTTATGATTGGAAAGTGTGAAAGATAAAGATATAATTGATTAAAATTTATTAAACTTTTTAGTGAATTCACTGTTTTGGATTCATAACTAATTACAATGTTATAGTTAATCCATCTCTTCCTAAATTCTTAAAAAATTTGCTATGTCCTTGTCAGGGAGTTAAAATTTCTGATAACTAATCTCGACATAAGATTTCAATATTTTGATTTGCTACTCCAGGTCTCTTAAATAATCTCATAAAATAGCAGTCTTTTACTTCCAGTTGTACCTTTGTTATTTAAATGGCTAAATTTGATAATATTTCTAAAATTAATAATGGAAATTGAGACTAAAATTAATCAAATGCGCAACTATAGAGCGCTGAAATTTTCAAAGAATTAAATTTTTGTATTATAGTTTCAAATGATTATTTAAAATTAAATTTGGTGTCATGAAACAAATTTTTGAGTTCCTTCTTTATCCATTTTACTAGCAGCAGTTCTTTTTTTTTTTTTTTTTTTTTATTGCATAAATATTCAGAGCTCTTGGTTGTATAAAACCAATCAGTATTTAAGTTATTCTTTTTAAAAATACTAAGACCAAAAATTTGTTTTTAATTGCCATTCTTTACACACAGAAAAATATTAAAAAATATCTTAATGATTGATAGGAGTGCAAGTGCTTTGTATTTAAACATTTTATTTTCAACAATATAAGTTTCAAAATTTTTGTGAATTATGTTAAATTGTTAATTATGTATCAGCAAGAAGCATAAAATGTGTATATCAGAAAAAAAATTAACTTCAAATTATTTTCTTTAAACATTTCTTGGTGTGCCAAACAAATTTGAATCTGAATAATATTATGAAATGAGAATTTTCATAAAGTATTAAAATAAAATGTCTATGAAACTTTGATTGGTATTTTAACATATCCACCTAAATCAAAATATATCATCTAACACTTTTACCTTCTAAGAAGAAATATCATTCATGATTTCTGTAAATGTTTGCTTTTAAACAAAAATTTCAAAATCAAAGTGATTAATTTGAATTGGTCAGTATAGAATTATTTACCTCCTTCATAATTCTTTTATATAATATTTGAAGAAAACTCTGCTAGCATTGTCTATAATGCATTAGAAACATAGCTTTGCAATTGATTAATTTTTAATTTAAGTAATGCATATAGAAAAATGGAAAATAAGTGAAAGTTTAAGTTTTTTTTTACATCAGTTCCAATGTACGATTTATTATTTTTTTTATGCAATGATTATTTAATTATAAATATTTTAGGCAATGTTTTAAATTTGTTTTTATGAAAAAATACATCAGGTTTCAATTTATTTCTGATATTTTTTCTTTAATATATTTTATTATTTATTATTTAAAAATCTTATTCTGCATTTTAATCCTTTTTTTATCATTTTTGCAAACTTTCTTCAGAATAAAGATATATTTATTTCTACCTCAATGATAGTCATTGGTATTATATGGTTTCGATTCTTCTGTAAAAAATTTATCACTCATCCCAATCACTATAAATAATTTATCCCATCAATAAGGCTGTATTCATTTAATGTAAAAAAAAAAAAAAAAGCAGTTCTCAAATTTGGAAAGCATTTTCAAAATGAATAATGTTCCTATATAAGTTTATATAGGAACATTTTTCATTTTGCTATAACATATATCTGTTACTCAAACTATGTGTGATCTTAAAATTTAGAAACATCATATAAAAATTCTGCTTTATATTTTTAATGTGTATGTTAAAAAATCAATTTTACATTATGTAGGAGATAATACTAGGGTAAAAAATATAGATACGAATAGAAATTAATATATAATAAATTAGGCTTACTTATATGAAAGTGAAATCAGGATGGTATATTTTAATAAAATGAATATGAATGAATTTAATTTTAATTTTCTTTTAATAAACTGAACTTGGAATGAATATATATTGGTTTTGGTAGTGGTACAAAATGGTGTTATGATTTCATTTTTGTTTTAAGTCTTTATGATGATTACTGCAAGCTTTTAACTGATTTTGGAATTGTCTTATTTGCAATTTTAGATCCCAGTGTTTTTGTTGATAACAATGGGAAACGCTACTTAGTTACTGCTGAATATGATTTCACTGCTACCCAACCTCATGAATTATCTTTCCGTGCAGGGGAAAAGTTATTCATAGCTCCTAAAAGTAAGTTAATTTTTTCATTTAAGTGTGTGATTAAATGTGTATTTCTCCTGACATAATAAAATGAACGAGAATTGAAATTCTTGTTTCTAATATAGTTTTCTACTTTCATATTGGATTTTGTTCATGAATGAAGCATAACCGCACCTAGAAATTTATTTTAACTGTCTTTAAACTTTTTAAGATGCATATTTTCAATAAAATTACTTAAAACCTGTTTGTACTTTTTCCAAACATAATCAAATATTTTTCATACTTTGTTTCCTGTTTTCTCTGATATAAATGGCTTATACATACAAAGAATAATCAATATATTTGTAAAAAATTGAAACTAAGAACTATGTTACTATGAATTTTCTCCATTTTCCAAAGATTTAAGATGAAGAATAGAGATTTGTGGTTGAAGAATTTGATGGTTTATATTTAATTTCTGCCTTATAATTTTAATTTGTGTCAATGTATTATGTTCTGAATGAAATTTATTAATTTTTTCCCTCTATTGATGTATTAGTTTTTTTTAATTAAATTATTAAGTATTATTGGCTTGTGGAAGTACCTTAATTGTTTTCATTTTTTAACTCTTGAGTTGTATTGAGTTGAGAAAAGTTCCTTAACATCAAATGTATTGAAACTTAATATATCGATTGTTATCATAACTGGTCAAATGACCAATTTTTTAAATAAAGCTTTATTTTCCCCTCATTAAATGCAAATAATATTGATTTTAGTCTAATTTTAATATTTTAGTAAACTTGAAATGTTACTTCAAAGTAACTTTTAATTTGTAATTATTTTATATATTCCCAATTTTCAAAAAAGAGGAGACAATCTAAAGTATTTTTTAGTTCATTGACCACTGCATTTTTAGAGGTATAATGTGTCTGAAATATGCATTTACCCAAAACCTTTTTTTTTTTCACATTCAAATCAGAATTTTTTAGATTTATTATCTTTACAAATCTTACTCAAGATGTTTTATGTTTATAAGAAACTATAGTCAAATTAATCAAATATCTATTTCTCCTTTTTGAGATTCTCTGAAATCAGTGACAAGCTCCTCTGCAAGGTGAAGTAGAGAAATTTTTCTTGATATATATTCTCCTGTATCTGTTTCTTTGTACAAAATTCTTGTATTTTTAACTTTTAAATCAAAGATATTGAAAATTACTTAGACTGACCATCTGCAAGATTGAGGTTTTAGTCTCTATTTTCTTGTTAGTTGAGCAATCGCATCTTCATTGAATTTAGCTTTGTTACAACATGAAATAGTAAATGGATTCAAATATATACATATATAATTTTCTTCTAATTTTACAGCTTTATATACTCACTTAAAATAAAAGTACTTTTACGGTTTGTTAGAGTACAATTAACTATTTGAAAAGTGTTTTATACTATCATTCTTCAGCTCTGCAAGTTTTAGAGATTTCCTTTTGGTTGAGCAGATGGTTCCGATAAACATAATGCATTTTGTTAAAGTTTTTGTTGTTAAAGAATTGCTTGTGAAAATAGTTTTTTATGATTACAGCTCTTCTGAAGCCAGTATTTGAGTGTAGTATATTTAGCTAATGATACTAATAAGTGCCTATTTTTGACTTTTCTCAAGTACAAATTCCCATTTATGCTGTACTTACTATTGATTTCATATGCTATTCAGAATTTTATTTGTGGCCACAGTAGCCAAGTGGTCATGGTTTCGGACTCGTGGTCGGGGGTTCGAGTCGCAAGTTCAAGCCTTGGCTGCTAAAGATCCATTGTATAGCCGGGGCTGATGCACGTTAAATCTGTCGGGCCCCAAAGTGCTTTTAAAAAATAAATTGGATAAATCAGAGGAAGTCTGTCAAACAGTTTAAGTTAATGGTTCTGAAAAAAAATCTAGGCTCCCATTTTTTATTTCATGTTCATTTCAATAACTGTATTTGTTAATGTCTTATTTGATATTATCCTATCAAAATTTTTGCTTCATGAGCACTTCAAGCTTATAAAATTTCAATTAATTCATCCAATTTAATTTGTGAATAAAAAGCCAAATTTAAAACATTGTCTAGGATTCCCAGTGATAGAATTATCAATGACCTTTTTAAACATTAAATCTTTACACAATAAATCAATAAATTCGAGGAATTAAACATTTTCTGGTTAATTTTGAAATGCATTTACTGGATGTATGTTTTTGGACTTTCATTTTCTTTGACTGTAAATTGTATCAAGGAAATTTGATCTCTAAGTGGTCTTCTGAATTTTTAGCATCCCAGGCTCCAAAGGGTTCTGAAATGGACATAGGAACCGCCTGATGGGATTTCTTAGACCTGAGCTTTTACTTAATTCTGCTTGATTCAAATCCTGGAGAATCTGAACTTAAATTGCTTTCAATATTGTCTAGTTGTCTTATTACCGCAGATTTCTCAATAAGTAAATTTAACTTATGTTGTAAAATTATTTTACTAGCAATTTCTTTAATTCATTTTCTATTTATTTTATACTCGTAGAAACGGAGGTGCTTAAATTTTTTCTCTTTCTGTTTTTTGTATCACTTTCCACCATAGTAAAAAATAAATTAGAATTGTCATACATTTAGCAGTCTTACCATAAAGTTCTAATCCGAGAAATCACTATTGATCGACGCACCTAGAATAAAAAATTGAATTCTGTAGTATTCCCAGCATGAAGATTATCTATTGCCTCTTTGAACATTAATTCTTCTCACAATAAATCAATTAATTCAAGGAATTGGACCTTTTCTGGTTAAGCACAAAATATATTTATAGGATTTATGCCCTTTCAATACTACTCAAAACATTTCTATTTTTTTAAATTTATTTACAATCTCTTGCAATCATAATTTATCCTAATATCTAAACAAAATCGATATTAATGAGTCAGATGGAATGTGTCATCTAATGGAAAACATCTGAATTATTGTGCACAGTTTGAGACATTCCATTTGACTTCTGAAAATTACTTCCATTATTATGCTTGTTCTTTCACATTATATAATACAGTTGTCAATTATGAACAAAAATGCAATTTTCTAGATAAAGTATCTGTATGAATTCCTTTCAAAACAGCTCAATTGATTGAAATATACTAATATTTTTTCATTCTCATTGTTAGAATTGAAGAGCAACTGATTCTTTTTCGTCCATCATGATGTATATTTGAAAAAATCTCTTTGTTTAGTATCTGTGCACTTGCTCTCACCATGTGACTGATAGATCATTATTTTCAAATAGATAGTTTTATTTTTATATTCAGGAATTTCCAAAATGCTATTTTCCTTATGTTACTTATTTCTTTTAAGAACTTTGCGTATTGATTGTTTCTGCATTTTCATAGTAAAGATAATGATAGCATAATGATAATAGCATAATCTTTTTATCTTTTTTTATGCTTAAATGGTTATTTCAACTTGAATTTTTTAGAGGCTTTTATTGCTAATTTATTATAATTTTTATTTTGGCAACACTTTTACTAAGCAACACATTTTGCATAAATGTTCAGCAACATGATACAATAAGTAGAACTTGCTGTGTGTGCGTTTTCTGATCTGATAACCATATCAGAAAGGGAAATTATTTTGTCCTGGTCAAATGAACTAGCTGTAAATGATGGTAGACAACAACATGTTTTAATCATGACGATTAAAAGCAATAACATTATGTGCAGATTTTCTAATTAAAATAATTACTGGTCATGATGTACTCAGTATTAAGCTTCTATTTTTGACAACAAATAGTAGAAAAAAAGTGAGTGATATTTATGTTAGTTTCTTTACCTGATTAAAATAATTATATGAAACTTTATGGATGTTGTGCATCAGAGTAACAATTGATGTATATGCGAGTTTTAATTTTGAAAAGAATGTCTGAAGTTAATATATGTATTGTTTTATTTTATTCTAATTTTATTCCCTTGTATAGGTAACTTTAAGTGGAGGTTTTTAATTTTCTGCTCTTTAGGTGTGAATGTATGAAATAACTTTAATTTTTCTAATTCTGAATTAACTTCATTTACAAATTTATCTTAACATCTGACTGATTCAGTATGACTTTTTGTCAAATCCAATTCAAATTTATAGATGTCATATTTACACCTTAATGTAATCATTGTGGTAATTTTTATAGTAATTGTTTTCAGATCTTATGATTTAAAGTGCTATAAATTTTTTGTTTTCAACAATAAAATATGAAGATAATTATTCATATTTATTTGTTGTCATATTGATTTGTTGAAATAATTATAAAATATTGTAATCATAGTTTGGCTGTAATATGTGTACCAATTAAATGTACAGCTAGCTTACTTGGAATGCTAAGGATTTCTGATATGAGCAGTGCTCTCTAAAATTTAGGAAGAATTATTTTATTTCAAATATTAGATAGAAAAGGGGGGAAAATTTGTTTACTCAACGATTGATTATTTGATGAAAGATATTGATTATTTGAAAATTTTTCTTAAGTGCATTTTTTATTTTCTTTAAATAAAAGTTAAATAAAAAAAAAGGCCGTAAAATAAGAATATAATTATCTTAATTTTTGTTAAAGATTTTAATTAGATTTGAAAAGGATTTGATTTTGATTAATTGTGGAGGCTAAATTTAGAGTAGAAAACCTATGAAATAGTTGATTTTCAAACTACATATGACTAATTACCATTGTATTAATTCATACAGGTGTGCAGAAGCATCCACGAGGATGGTTCTTTGCTTGCAATGATAGGGAACAAACGGGCATCATTCCTTCCAATTATTTAAAACCTGTTAACAAACTGGTGTCTACTAAGGCACATGCAAGACAAGTAACATCCAAAGAAAATATTGCCATTCCAGAACAAATGCCAAGTGAATTAACAGAAGCAGATGAGGAGGATTCAGCAAAACCACCAGAAAAACTTGCTGTGATTGTTGAAAAGCCCCTGGAATTGTCTGATGATAGTCCAAACTCAAAGTCTGATAGTGGTTTTGATTCAAGTTAATGAATTTCGTTTCTTCTAATTGTTCCATATTTTTATAATATTTGACTGATGTGTAATTGTAATATTTGTACTTTTTGTGTATGTGTGTATATATGTATAATATATTCCTGTGTTAGCAAACTCTATGCAAATTTTTGTTACACCAGTAAATGAATGTACATTTTTAAAGAAATTAAAGGACATTTTTGTTGAAATCTGTGATATTAGAAATTGATTTCTTTTGTTGAATATAGGTATAGCTATTATTAACTGCTAAAAGATATTGTGATTAGTTTTTAAATTTCTCTATTCAATATATTAATAATTATTTTTTTGATGAAATATTTTTTTTATGTATAGCTGATTTCGTTTTTATTGATATGCATTGGACAAAAAATATTTATAAATTTTGCAAGATTAAAACTATTTTTAATATATATTGTAATTTTTAAGAAAATCAATTAAATTTCATCATTATATATATATCATAATTAATATCTTAAAATTAAAGGGTAGAGGATAGAAAAAAGGGAATAAATTAATGTTCTCTATAAAAATGTATTTATTATATAATTGCTTTTTATAGTAAATGGTATATTTAAGTATTGGGAAGTGTTAAATGGCTGTTAAAGGGGGGAGGTGGTTAAAAACCTTAATAGTTAATTTAACTTATATCAGAATAACCAAATAATTTTTTCCCTTTAAAATTCACTTGGGATTAATTTTACTGATTTATTTTGTTGAAAATTACTTCTCTTGTAATTCTAAGTGGTTTAAATTAAGTGTTAGACTCATGTTTAAGGATAATTTGTTTTTTTTCCCCCCAAGTGAACTTATTTGTTTGATTTTATGCGAGTTATTGCACCTTTTTTTCAAATGGAATTTATGAAATTAAAATTAATTTGTACAAATAAGTAGATATTTACTGTTGAGATATATTTATTTATATTTTGTAGCATTGTATCACTTTTTATGAAATATTCATATCTTAACAATTGATGTTTTCCTCCACTTGTTGATCTCTGATGACAAAATTATTTGTGTGATTCATAACTATTATAATTTCATTTTATTTTATTTTGATCAAAAAAATGTATTAATTTGAATACACTGGAAAAACATTCTTTTATGGGTGATTTCTACAAATCTGTGGCATTTTGTTATTAAATAACACTAATTGTTAAAAATTTATGTTTGTGTCAAAGTGTGATTAGAAAAGATGAAT
The DNA here is from genome assembly GCA_019974015.1 of Nephila pilipes. NCBI lineage: Eukaryota > Metazoa > Arthropoda > Arachnida > Araneae > Nephilidae > Nephila > Nephila pilipes. The sequence continues at coordinate 38,183 of BMAW01037555.1, forward strand.
TTTTGTTCTTTACTTTTGTATAATTCTAACCATCTTAATATTTATATAAACATCAGAATATTTTTAAGTTTGCTCTTTGTATGTAGATTTTTATGTACTGGAAAATGTTTCACATATATTGACATAAATTCCTTATAATTATCAAATGAAAGCTTATTCTTTTCTTTTTGTACTTTAATGTAGTAATTCTGCATTCAGTTTGTTACATTAAAGCCAGTTTTAGTTTTGCTGATCAAAACAACATGTGTAAATTTTTGTACAATTTATGCCTTTTAACTTTTATTTTCTATGTTTTTCAATAGATTTCCATAGTTGAAAAGATATAAACTTCCTGATAGAGATCTCAGTATGGGATTACATTGTTCTCTTGAACTGAAATTTGGAGATCTTATTACATGTGCAAATTTACCCCATGGATGTTTCATGTATCCTTTTATCCATTTGTCTGTGAATAAAAGTTTTAAATGCATTTTGGTTATTTATTTTATACATATGTTTCAGTACTAATTTATATATATGTATTTGCACATGCACAAATTTTTAAATGTGGGTATCAAAGTAAAGAAAATTTATTTTTTGCTTATTATAATCTTGATTTCTTGTATATTGTACAAATGTATAATAATGGCCAAAATTGTTGACACTAAGTATTTTTTTTTTTTTTAAATTATACATTCACACTGAAGTGGAAGTGTATTATATAATGTACAAACACAAAATTATATATATAATAGAATTTTAATATATTTCAAGTTACATTAAATTATTTCTTAAAAAGAATAAGTTTAAGTGAATTGAGAGGACAATTGAAATGTAAAAGTGAGTTATTCAATCACAGTCATTCTTCTGAGAGCCAATGAATTATGAATTATTAATGTGTATGAGATTAATTTGTTCGCTGAAATAATATTTCGTATTTCATTCCGTTTGTGTGACTGTGGTAGCTGAATCACAGGCTTGAATCCTGATGACATTTCTTGTTATTTAGCAAGGCTGATATGCATTACATCTGTTCAGGCTCAATGTTAGAAATATGTGGAAATTTGGATAGTAAGGTGCCAGCTAAGGAACCAGTCAGCCGAGGTTAGTAGGGTGCCATCTAACCCTTGTATTACTTCTAAGTGTGACACTAATCAACATTCAATCAAATTCATTTGTTTGTTCTGCCTAAAATATGTAGTTTGGTGTGCAATACAGATTGTGTTGGTTCTGGCAGTTTTTTGGAATGTTATCTGCATTTAAATTATAGATACATTAATTATAGTTGCCTGTATATTGTAAATAATAACTAATTATGGGAGCAAGGAAAAGAAAGGAGTGGATGCCTACAAAATAACTTGGATTGTTGTATTATCTGAAAAAGGTGTTTCTTATGCTGACATTTCAAGGCAAGGAGTAGGAAATATTACTTTGAAGTGCTTAAATTTTGTTTGTTTTAAGAAAATAAATTTAGTAAAAAACAAAAATAGACAAAGGAAGCTAAAAGTGTATAAATGCTGTTGATGACAGAAAGATAAAAATGAAGGGGTTTAGAGACCAGAAATAAGAGTGAATGCAGTTGGTATTAGTATGTTTTAAAAAAAAAAGGTTACCAAATGTTGGACTTGGGAATTAAGATTTCAAGAAAAAATGCAATTTCTTATTTTACAGCAATGTCAATAAAAAATTCAGTTTGATAAAGAAGATATTGACTGCACTAATGGGAACATTTGGTCACATGCAGGTAAAATATCCTTATTTGGAAATGATGATAAAAAATATGTGTTATAAGGTTAGTTACTCCCTGATTGTAATGCGCCAAATGTCAAGCATCCTAATGATTTGAGTTTATATGTGAGCAGAGGGTTTAGGTTGGCTACAGATAAAAAGAACTGAATGTTGGAAAGCATACAGATTTTAAAAAAAGAAACTTGCTACATTCTGTTAGTGATCTATTATCTATTTCTCAATTGCATTCCAAATAATTTTCAACAAGATGTAGATTCTTGCCATACACTTAAGATATGTGAACAATGGTTTAAAATTAAAGGAATTCAATTATCGCACTAGCTAAGAAATAGACATGATTTAAATCCTATTGAAATTATGTGGTTTTAGTTAAAAAAAAAGAATCTTGAATGATTGCACTATCCAATAGATAAAAGACAACAAAGACTATAATTGCATATTGACACCATGTAATAAAAAAAAGAATTTCAAGCATTTGTCAGCTGAATGAGGCATCATTGTCATGCTGTAATCTAGAATTGAAGGATATCCTTCTAAACACTGGGTGTAATATTACATTGTTTATGATGTAACAAATAATTGAAACTTAACTTAAAAATATTAAAGGTATTTGAATTCTATTTGTGGCAGTTCCTGTGGGCCAAGGAGGCTGTAATTCAACACAACTTAGTAATATGTCACACGGTTAATATGAAATTGGAAGACGAGGAAAGTATGTCATGTATGCTGAGGAATAAACATGGAATCTATCAACATGATTTTCTAAGATCTAATATTTCTATCATTAATATTTTGAATGTATGGGATGATATCTTAGATCCTACTGCAATAGATTGTTCATAACCAAAATACCCAACATTCGTTCCAATTCAGCAATGAATTTTTAAAAAATGATAAATTATTCACAGAATTTATATTTTAGACTATACATCACGCAATGAAATACTTTCTCACATAAGATGCTAATGAGAAGTAAATCAAACATGAATGCATATTGTGTAATGCGAAAAGAATCATTAATAATTCTGTATTAAAACACTGTTCTAAGTCAATGCTTAGTGGCTAATAGAATTTTGGAGAATGATATATATAGTCTCTGGATTCCTTCGTTTAACTGTTGTTCTTTAATACTAGTCCAAATTTTAATAAACTGATAACATTGAAAGAAGCCTTCCTGAAAACAGGATTTTAGAGTATTTTTGGTTAGTAATTTTCGCTGTAAAAAAGAAACACTGTGTGTGTGTGTGGGAACAGATGCATTTATACTTCTATGTTGACACTATATATATAGGTGATGAGACTAGAAATTTTCTTTTAAAAAAGTTACCAGAAGTAACTGGGCTTGAACCACTACAAAAACACCAATCTTTGTGACAAAAACCTAATTTAGCACATAGAATACAGTATCTAAGCAGAATCCTGACAAGCAAAAAATCTTTGACTGCATAAAAGACAATTTCGTAATTTGTTGCAAAAATTTCGAAAAAGCTATATAAGGGTTTTCAACCAAGCCTGGGAAACATCTTTTTATTTAATGGATTTCAGGTGTGTGTGTTTTAAAAGGTTCATTTTTTCCAGCAAGAAAAAGGATTCTAAGTCTGTCTTTCTCTTGATAACAATTTACAGGAAGCTGACATCAGAATATAAAAGAAGGTATATCCAAGGAACATAACAGATTACAGGTTTAATAACAAATAATACAGTCCGACTGTGTTAACCCGCAGTTCAATTACATGCATGCAATTTTACTATAGTCCCATCATAAGCAATTGCTTGTGATATATGCACACTGAGATATTGAGATGACTGGTTCTTGTTTCTCTTTTTATGAAATTCTTATTAATCTTTTGTTCGGATGACGTCGTGAATTCCTGTTAAGAGCATACATTAAAACCTTATATTTCTATTTTATTTATATGAATAGCCATTTCTCAGGTAGTGGAATGTTCTATTTTAGATTATTATTATTATTATTTTTGTAAGAGATTGTTTTCAAGATAAAGTGGTCAGTGAGATTAGTTGAACATTCAATCATTTCTTATTGGTCAAAATTTAAGAATTCTAAATATTTATTCTTGTGCAACTGATTTTCATAATAAAAAATAGTGCTGGAAGACTGCAGCCCTGTCTACTGAATCCATTTTAGCATGCTAGAATAAAGCTGTATAGCATCTTTTTAAACGGGAACTAGTGGGAGATCCAGTTATTGAGGGGCCTGCGGTAGCCTAGTGGTCATGGCTTCGGACTCGTAGCCGGAGCTTTTCGTTCAGTCGCAGGTTCGATACTTGGCCGCTAAAGACACGCCGAGTAACCTGGGCTGATGCACGTTAAATCTGTCGGGGCCCAAAGTCCTCCCGTGGGCGTGGTATGGATGTTAGGAGAGGGGGGTGCCAGCTCAGGCGTCGTCTTCGTCGCTTGACCGAGGTTCAAAATTACGAGGTCCGTCTCCAATAGCCCTCGTGTTGCTTCTAGTGTGACGTTAATAAAAACTAAAACTAAACTCAGATTCGTGGCCTGCGGTTTTCGTACAGTCGCGGGTTCGATCCTTGGCCGCTAAAGACTCGCCGTGTTTAGTTTAGTTTTTATTAACGTCGCACTAGAAGCAACACGAGGGCTATTGGCGACGGACCTCGTAATTTTGAACCATGGTCAAGTGACGAGGACGACATCTGAGCTGGCACCCCCCTCTCCTAACATCCACACCACGCCAACGGGAGGACTTTGGGCCCCGAACAGATTTAACGTGCATCAGCCCCTGCTACACGGCGGGTCTTTGGCGGCCAAGGATCGAACCCGCGACTGAACGAAAACCGCCGGCCACTAGTCCACGACCTTGACCACTAGGCTACCGCGGCCCCAAGACTCGCCGTGTAGCCGGGGCTGATGCATGTTAAATCTGTCGGGGCCCAAAGTCCTCCCACTGGTGTGGTGTGGAAGTTAGGAAAGGAGGTGCCAGCTCAGGTGTCGTCCTCATCACTTGACCGTGGTTCAAAATTACGAGGTTCGTCGCCAATAGCCCTCGTGTTGCTTCTAGTGCGACGTTAATAAAAACTAAACTAATCTTTCCACCAAACACTACTGCAGCTCTACATCCTTTCGATATGGACATTATAAAATGCTTCAAAGGGTATTACAGAAAACGATTAGTGGATAAAATGATTTTTAATATTGATCCTTAGCACACAGTGCCAGTTACTGTAAAAGATGCATGTGAATGGATTGGTGGGAAATGAAGCAACAATCCATATCTATAATTGTTGGAAAAAAGCTGGCTTCATTCAAACTGACGAAGAGAGTCATTGTGATGCTTCTTGTGGATATTTAGAGGAAGAAAATACTATCAGGTCTTCGAAATTCCTTGAACCGATTATGAAGATAAAACTGGAAAAAAGTTTGAAATATCTTTTCATGATTATTTAAACGTCGATGATGATGTACAGATTTTTTTTGGAAGTAACGGATGGAGACATTCTTTCTGAAATACGCTGAAGTAGAAGAGTCGGAAGATGATGTAAATGAAAAGGACGAT
>BMAW01037563.1:0-75554 GCA_019974015.1 Nephila pilipes
CAAGTTAGAGTAAGATGTCATCTTATACTAGGCATCATTGCGTTTGTTAAGAGTTTATTACTAACCCGAAAGCAACGTGTATTGGAGTAAAATATTTGCTATAATCTTCGGTAAAGTCAGTTTGACAACTAAATATAAACTCTCAAAGCATATTCTACAGAACGCAATGCACTATACTCTAGGTGTCTAAGCTACTCTATTACCTCATTGAGTACTCTTATTATTTTGCTTAAATGGCTTCAAAATCCGATTCCAAAAAATATTTACTTAAAAAAAATGCTTTTCATTTCATGAAAAACATCTTTTTTTTTATACGAGAATTATTGTATTTTCAATGCATATTAAAGAATCGACTCATTTTTTTAATCAATTGTGTTAGTGGACAAAAACGTCTTATGTTTAAAACTAAATTTTCAAATTATGTAAGTAAATAAATATGTTAATGCAGTATTTGGATTTTAACTCATAGATAATCGTTTTCTTATGTTAAAACAGCAGCAGAAGAACTTTTCAGTTAATACATACACTCATCAGTAGTTGATATTCAATTGATTACATGCGCAAATACATGAATCTGTAGGCGCTAAATTTCAATTGGTTTTATAAATATATCCTGCATCTGGCAATTTAATGCAGTACAGAAGGGTACGGAAATGTAGATGGATATATTTATGTTGAAGATATTAGGAATACAAATGCCTTTATTTCTTTCACGTTCTCGATCCAAAATAGTAATGACTATGCGAAGAACTTGTACTTAATTATTTTTAAGAAATATAGTCTAAAGTGTGCGTGAGTTTAGCAAAATATAATATAGAAATAAGAGCTGTGTAGTTTTTCACTGTAGCACTTTTATAATATGTCATTAATAAAAAATAGAAGAAAAACATTTCAAATGTTATGAAATTTTTGCCTTCACATAAAAAGTATTCAAATCTTTTACTGACTTTTGTTTAATTTATATCAATTGATAAATCCTATTAACAGCATGAATTGTCTCCCACTAAGTATTTACATACAAAAGTTGAACAAAGTAACTAGTTCTTAGGCTATCTGTATAAACAACTGTAGAAAATGAACTTAGAATCATTGGAAACAATTAGAATTTATAGAATGGAATAAAATCATTTACAAATTGTGAGACTAAAATTGAAAGTATTGCTTACTTACGTTAGGTATTCACTGTTTAATAAATATATCAATCTATAAGGAAATACCGTACCTAAGTAACTCGACAGTCTGTCACAGAAACAGAGAAACTTTCTCAATAATATTCACAAATGACTACTAGAACATAATCCACTATCTACCCATACAACATTAATAAGATTATATTTGATCCTCATTTTTTTAAATATTCTATTAATAACTTAATTAAATTAAGATGGTTATTAAATTCAATTTTGAGGTGAAGGTATTCAGTAAATACCTGATTAATCTAAATTCCATTATTAATACGCATAGAATAATAAAGACTCGTCCTCTCAACTGGTATATTTATTCATCAGATAATTATTTACATTATGCTTTCTCTATAATTCCAACTACCTGTATGGAACAGTCATGCTCTTCTAATGCGTTTCTCCTAGGCGGATAATATTTCGATTCTCTTAGTCAAATAGTGTATCTGGAGATAATTCGAAATACTTTGTGTCTTCAACAAAGACGGGAAGCAGAAAATGAGAGAGAGAGAGGGGGGTCGATCAAATTAAACGCTTCCGTTGAACGCCTGGATTGGTGCTTTAATATTTCGTTAATGAAGTATTATATATGCAGATACGCGGATAGGTGCACATTTGAATTTCTGATATCCCCATGAGAAAATCGCACATTCGGCAGTCTGGTAGTCCTTCACTAAATGTAGCGTAAGATCGATTAAAGGGAAATATGATGGTAACTATGGTTCTGTGTTAATACCGGAGAATGGCTTTGATATGTTAAATGAAAGGGAAGACGTTAGGGAGGCGAAGGAATTGTTTGTATAATGGATATGTCAATTCTGCTGCGAGACGCTTTATTGCAGGAATTACTTGAAGATCCATCACCTAGGATTGTTTTCCAATGGGAATAGTATGCAGTCCTTTTCCAGATTTCATTATGCTTGACGATAATAATTAACAAGACATTTTGATATTGGCTATCATAGGTATTGCTTGCTTAAGATGAATTGAAATCAATTTTTGTTTGATATGTTTTTTGAATTCTAAAATGCTTCCTGTTAGTGTTATAAATCTGGTAATATTATTACTAATAAAAATAAATGCGTCTTATTTATTGATTTAAAGTTTCTAAAACAAATTAATTATTTCAACAAATCTTACTTTATTGTTTATTTTACCATCAACATCTCATAACACTGAAAACCCAAACAAGCTTTTGCAGTGAAAATATTTACTTTTGGCTACAAAAATAATAAAATTAATTGATAATGCTAAAATTCAAATTAAAATTCGAATATTAAATCTAAAAATTAAATAAACAATAATAATATGTTCAAATATTAATGTCAAATGTAGCGTAAGATGAAATATTTAAATAAATAATAATATTTTATTCAGTTTTAGAATTCAGATAAATGATATAGTATTAAGTTAAAGATATCTTTAGAGAAATACAATGATTGCTGACATGAAATGAAAATAAAAGTAAATCTTTATTAGCAATGATATGAATTCTAATACCTAAATATTCTATGTAGTAATTAAATTTTATTGAATAGAAAATAATTTTTTTAATCCAAAACTTTTTCTTAGAATTATAATATTTTAATTATGTAATTAACATTTATTTTATTTTATTTCACGAAGAGAAACAAAATTCTTATCAGAAAAGGCAATGGTGATAAAATTCCGTTCATTTGAAAAGCAAATCTATAAATGCTTTCTCGAATTCTCTAAGATTTTGCTCTTACGGTTTGGTTTCTAGTTTTTGTAATGCTTATAACCCAGAGAGATCAGACGATGAAAAATAATTCTATTGAAATGCATTTCGAAAAAGCAAACAATTGTGTAATATTATTGTGTGATAATCTTGAGAAGGCATTTCAACTTTCTGCACTGATGCCAGATTTGTGTTTATAATTTCACTATATTTTGATCTTTTATAATATTGAACATTTTCATGACATGAACTTGGCCTTACTCATAATGTAAGTTTCAGATGTTAATTTCACTGAAATAGATTCTTAACTAAAAGAAATATGCATTTTATTACATTATTGATTATCAAATTTTGAATAAATAACGATTCATATGCACAAGAAAACAAAGCATTATTTTATACATCATTGCAACTTTGAAGGACTGCATTTGTTTCTAAGCTTATGAAGCTAAATTTAACTAACACAAATTTCTATTAATAAACCATAATTATTCATAATTTTTATGAACAAAATGCAGTTGAATAGAAATAATTCTCGTTATAAATAAAAGTATATATCGTATATCTCTGTATTTTAGAGCTATATGGAGAGATAGTGAGATTAAATGATCGATTTTTTACTAACATCAGTCTTAGAAGTAATTCGAGGAATATGTAATATTGATCCTCAATCATTTAACAAGGACAATACCTAAGGTGGAAACCCTCTTCAAATTACCACGCCACACTAACAGGAGGATTTAAAGGGGATCAGCTTCATTACAAGGTAAGTCTTTAAAAACATCGGGACTAAATCCCGCAACTCGACGAAAGTAACTATGGTTGTGAACTCATGATCTCATGACCACTCGGCCACCGCAATTACTAAGACTGTATGGAGAAACCATCAAATGCATGTAAGATGTTGGTTAGTAAATGATGAAAACTTATGAATATCTAGGAAACATAAAAATGTAAATTTTTATTCCACGACTCTGCTCTTCTATCGTAAAGTAACTAGATAACTAACTTTAAAGCATTTAGACAACTAACCAAAATAACTCCATAATTAACGGTCTGAACTGTCTGAAAATACATGCACAATAATAGTGTTAAATGAGCAAATTAAAGGACAGCACTCTTCTAGTAATTTAATTTAAGAACCTCACATACCAAGTACTCTGCTCTGAAAGACATTTTGCGTAAGAATGCAGAAATATTTTAATGCACAGTTAATTTTACTTTTGGATTGAATTAATGAGTCTCAGAATTTTTTTACGTTTAATAGTTCATAATTAATGATATGTATGCACATCAAAAGTTTGTAAAGAATATTTTTCATTCATTTGATATTTTATTTTTTTTCTACACACTAAGAAAATAAATTATATTATTGACGGTGGACTTGAATTATGGTCAGATGTTACTGATTATTAGCAAAAGCTATTGCAATTTTTGAAAAAAAAATGAATACTTATATATCATGTTGCCCTTAACGAGAAGAAACTTGTGAAATTGATTTTGAAGTATGTACTCCACCATTCCTTTTGTGAGCATTCCACTAGAAGCCACTTTAACCTAAAGTAATCATTAATGTAATTTATATATCGATTACTAAGGGACGATTTAATATGTATACATAGTCTGATGAATAAGATTGTTGCAAACAGATTTTCAATTGAGTTGAAGGCATCATAAAATAAGTACGAACCTTGATGAAAGACAGTTTTAAAGAAATATCACACATCAGCCGAAAATTGGCCTTTAAGTGAAACAAATATTAAAAACGAAATGTTTAAAATGTTTAAAAGTTGTTAAGGCAAAAAGTGTTTAAACGTTTGAATGCATTCTATTCTGTCAATGACACTACCAGAAAACTTTAACCTTCGAAGCGTTATGCAGGTAAAATCGCGTCCTGATCGAGATACTTCAAAAAAGTTCCAAACGTAAAATTCGTTATGGTTGTGAACTCACAGAAAATGGTAATGGTGTATATTTTCGTTTTCACAGGTTTTCTTCAAGTTCGTTTAAGACGTATTTTTTCCAAATTACTTTTCCCTCTTTAGAGGTTTAAAGTCATGTTATTTAATGGAGAAAAGTTGTGGACACACAATGAAAGTTGAAAAGAAATATTACGACTCATTAGGGAACTCTATTTTTGCTCTTATGGTTGAAGCATTCGTACAAAAGGTTAAGAATTCCTGTAATCCCTGTAATAATTGTACTGAGCATTAATAAGTGTCTATACGTCAGATTGTATTGAGATTTTATTTTTTGATTTGAATTAAACGCGTTTGATGTAAAATTTTCGTGATATAACCAATTACTTAAATGAATAAAAATGACATTTTGAAGAACAAAATACATGTTATACTCATTTTTGATTATTATTAATTTTTAGCCTTAACAAGCTGTGGCTAGGGAGGAGAATTTGCTATTTTATATAGTTGGACAAATTACTTTATCTATGTATTCTTTGCATGGTTAACTCACATTTTTTTCTTCACATTAAAATTATCAAATAGAATTAAGTCTCTATAAAATATCTTTAAATCTCTAAAAATATCGCTAAACAAATACCTAACAATTAATAATGTTATTTAATTTGAATATATAAAAAATGAATATATTATATCGTTTCATTTACCTTATTTTTTCATCAATAATTTCAACTTTAAAAATTTTGATTATTTCATTATAAGGTGTAAAAAATGAACGCTTCAAAATTAGAAACGTATTAAATTTTCCTTCTGGAACAAATTAATAGTAATCAAGTTTCTGCATTATATTATCTAGAAATTTTTTCTAGTGTATTGATAAAAATAACAACTGGGAAAAAAAAAAAAAAAAAAAACATTTTAAATCCATTAGCTTTTTCATAATTTTAAAGACAGGTGTTCAGTGCAGTTTACATATAATCACTAGTTTTTATTGTCAAGATACCGAAATGTATCTGAATTTTAAACAGTTGAATTTCTGTAATAAGAAGATAATTGAGCGTTTCTCCTTAAATTTATATTTTTAAACTTGAATCTTCGAATAATTAGTAATTAAAAGCGTGTATGTACCTTTATATTTGTTTATTTGCGTAAATGTCAACTATAAATGTCTCCAGATACTTTTGGTTACTAATTATTCGAAGATTCTAGTTTAAAAAATATCCATTTGTGTAAAATCTCTCATAATTTCATTTCTGTTAGAGGATAACTGAAGTACAGGTAATTAAAAAGTTGACAATTTTCATAATCGCAACAAAAACTAGGAATTTTATATAAGCTGCCCTGAAGATCTTCATTTGAATTAACAAAAAAATATGTATATATCGCGCATAGCAGTTGAAGATTATTTACCATAAATACTTATAATTCTCTCTATGAATATTTAAAAAATTAAATTCAAATTTTAATATTGTGCATTGCTAGCAAATTTCCATATATTCCTTAAGTCTTGTACAACTGGGTTGAAAAGTCTGCATGATATCAGCAACACATGGTGAAAGATTTGGTGAATGTAATAAAATTTTTACACGGAAGCAAAGATGAGATTCCAAAACATCAATAAGGAAGAAAATAATGGCATACCTATAAATGTGTTTGGAGTATTTATTATAAAATTCAATTCGAACTTTGTTATAACTAATATTAAATAAAGCGACAACATAAAAAAGTAAGAATTTGATGCTTTCAGAGATTGTTAATAATAATAATAAATGAAAATATTGGTAACTTTAAGAATTTTATAATTTTAAATCTCAACTTCTTTAACATTAAATGAGAGCATTTTGAAATTATATTATATGCATCTGTCGTATTATTTAAAGTTGGAAAAATACCCTACACTTACGTAAACATTCTTTCAAAATAGAAACTTATGGTCTGTTTCCTCCACAATCAGGCATTAATTTTCTATGAAACTAACCAAAAATTAAATATGATAAAATTTGAGATTTTTTTTGCAATATAGAACGATATCTGGTGGTAAATTCGTACCGTTAATAAACAGAATAATCTTACAACTTCCTAGGTTTCTAAACCTGGGATTAAGGATACATTTATAAAACATAAAATTGCTTACAAATTTCTTTATGACTATATTGAATAACTGTAGGTCAACTCTACTGAACTAAATTCTTTTAAGTGTACAAAGAGACAAAATAGTAAATTAGATGAAGTTTCCCTAACAACCGAATTTGTATTGACTGAATTGAAAGATGTATTTATCGATGACAACTTTCCGCTTAGAAATAAACGCGAATATGTATTTAAAGTATAAAACACTAAAGAAATAGAAAGACGAAAACTTAAAAGTGAAAAGTAGATGGTTTGAAATAATTTTGTTTTTTCTTTTGAAAAAAATTAAATCCCCATTAATATTTAAAATTATTGATTGATTGTGCAGTATGTTGCCCTGGTACAAATGCTAATGTAAAGATGGCACTTTTGCTTAGTGTAAATTGTTCTGAAGTGAGTGAGCTGTGCAAAAAAAATTTAGACTTATACCGATAAAATGCTTTCAACAGAAAACTATAATCTTAATGATTAAAATTATATCAATTAAGAATATGAAAATCTCTCTTTATGTTATTTTAATTTAAAAATGTAATTGATCGGAGAGAGATGAGTTTTTTTTTCAGGAAACTTATTATCAGATATAATGTTATACCACTGGTAAAATTTTTGTAAAAAAAAAATGGTCACCTTACAATATCACTAATTTCCACCATGAGTAAACACTAAGTGTAATATACCTGGAAGTACGAGAGAGATTGTATGAGTCTAGAGAATTTTGCATTGTTGTCTAGAGTGCTATTTGCTGACTTAAAAAGTGATACCAAAATCAAAATAGTTTTTTATGTTTTTAAAAATGGATGAAAATAAAAAAAAAATTCTTTTCTTGGAAGTAAACAATTATTTTTCAACATTTATCACTCTAGTTTTTTCAAGAGTTATTTTTATTCTTTATTAGTTTGTAGTTTCACTGAGATATGTTGGATCGGGTGAATATTTTTTAAGTGAGCTCCAAACAATGGAGCGGCCCTTCGCACAAGATTCGCATAAGGCCACTCAAACGCTGTTAACGAGTAATTGCCTAATTTCTTCTAAGAGACAGACACCACCCTCTGTAATAAAAATGACCCCTCCATGGGGATGTTGTTGTCTATCCGCGTCTTAAAAGGCGGAAGGAATAGAAGCATCTTGCTTTTTCGTTGATGTGAAAGAAAAGAGAAATCTTTTCGTGACAGGTAGCGGTCCGTAAGTAAACCGCTTTAGGAATAACCTTTCATAAAGAAGTAAAACAATTGGGAAAGGAGTTAAACTTTGGTTAATAAATCATTTAAGTTCAGCTTTTCATTGATAAACTCAAACAATGTTCTAGGTTATCTAGTTTTCTTTATGAATCTCGATTTAGCCAACAACAGGCAAATTGCATAAATAGTGGCACATACTATTCAAGCGAGTGTACAGGTAATAAGTGTTGTAACGGTGTTAGGGGAAATTATTTGGCTAATTCTCCACAATATCCTATATACATTAAGGAGAAACATATACTGCAATTAAAGAGCAGACAAAACATAACATTTCCAGAAGTGTAAGAAGGTTTCGTGATACTAATATTGAGAACAATGCCAAAGCATTAAACACTAATTTATAAGGAATTTACATGAACATTTAGATAAAAAAAAAATTGAAACTGTGTTTTAATAACACAGACTTTATTCCTAATGGTAACTTTTTAAAAAATCACGAAGATGACGTTCACCAGTTAATGTAACATGTTGGACCCTGAAAAACGTATTACATCCTCAATCAAGAAACAGCAATCTCTTAAGGTAATAAAAGCGCTTGTAACTTCTTGTTTGTCGGGGTATACCCATTAATAAAGACGCATCCAATAGCGCAGAAAAAGGATAAAAAAAATTGAAGAAAAAGCTGAGTTTGTACATATCCTATATTTTTTTTTTTTTTTAAATTTGTTCTGAAGATGAAAAATAATCCACATTTTTTTCTATCTCCTGCATACTGATCCCTGAGGTAAGAAAAAGAGTAACAAGAAATAAAATACTTTTTTCTTTTTTATTTAATTAATTTAATGTTCGCAGGAGATTTATAGATGCTTTAAAATAAATATCTTTCATTAATTTTTTCTTCTTTTCACCAGAAGACTTCGATTGTTCTACTAAATTATCTTAACAGAGGAAGATAACGAATATTTCCAATAAAACAATTTTTAGGTTGAATAGAAAATACAGACCAGAAGGAGGATTGCTACAGTACCGATGAATATCTGTGCTCAACTTATTTCTACACATACCCACAAAGACGAGAATCAAAAATATTTGTATGTAAAATAGTCATCAGTAACATCTCAATCTACGTGATGAATATCTATTCCTCAAGAAGACTAAGCACCTCATCAATAAAATCTTTTTTGAAATTACTAATAGATCTGGTGCTTATTTTTGGCGATTGCAACCTCCACCATTCTCAAAGTAGGAATCAATTTAGATTTATTTTAAAACATAAGTTCCTAGAGTGATCTACATGGACACTAAGTGGTTCACTCCGACTTGCTAGAGGTCCATGCTAACAGAAGAAAAATTGAGGTGTGCATGAGATGTAAATGGGGTCCGCGTGATTGGATCCCATTTAAGCAGGATACAACAAAATTCATGAGTTCCGTCAAAGCCATAATAAACCTAACACAAATTTTACCTACGTATTTACATAGTACTTACGTAAATAATGGGGCATATTAGTTGATTAATTATATATTTTAAAATATATTTAATAACTTGAAAAAACTGACTTGTAACTTGTAAAAAACTAGCATATTTGATACCAGTAGCAACACTTAACACATAAATTAAAACACTTTAATCATATTTTTAAAAGAAATGAAGGAGAGAACTCATTAAAATTTGAAATTTATTTTATTTAATTATTTTTTACATTAAGAATTCCATTAGGTTCCTATTTTTAATGTTAATTTTGATAAAATGATGGAAAATAAATTATGTTGAGTGCTTATCTTATTAATCGAAAATAATACAATTTAGCATTCAAAAAATTAAGCAAAAAAGTTTGCTTCTAAATATCTAAGGTAAGAATGAATTCAGCACAACACGTAGTTACTTTTTTTTACTCCTAGAATAAAATTTTTGAAAGAAATAAATGCAGATATTAGAACTTTTTACAGTCAATCAAATTAAATAAATAAATTAATCAAGTTATAAATAAAATAATTCATATTCCATGTTATTTAATTTATTTGAAGCAAATGTTAGTATTCATGAAAATCTCACATTTATTTCAAATAAAATAAATGAAAAATTTATAGAGTTTTTCTTCTATTTATTTTTAAAAGGTTTTTAATCCTCTTTTTATTTTAATCTCATTTTGCTTTTTTATTTCTTAATTTTATGATTTATAATTTATTGTACTTTGAAAAAAAAGATATATAAAATCCTAATAATAAATTTTATCATTTTTGACTATTTGCGATTTCAAATAAAAGACGTGACTAATATTTTGTTCTCTAAAGGCTAGCTAGCTAAATGTTTCGCATCTTATATAATTAAGTCTATCTTGAATTAATAGAACTTTTCTATATTTCTATGAAACAACAAGTACTTAACCAATATTTCAACGACCGTCTCAAGAGTTTAGAGAATAACTTGAGACAGTCGTTGCCATTGGCATTTTAACTACTTCAAAACTTTTTTTACAATATCTCCATAACAGTCGCATTTGCCTTAATGAAATTCATTAAGCTTCAGAAATAATAGGAAAACTTTTTAAACGAATCTCTTTAAACGAATTAAAATAATTTGGATGAGACATCAATTCTATCATTACTCCTTAGAGGATCCTCACTGTCAAGGGTGGTTCAAAATGTATTCGTGTTAAGAATAAAAAGAAGAATGGAGAAATTCAATGCATGTGATAGTTTTTCTTTTATCAAGCAATCAAAGAATATGAAGCTTTAGGGTCCCAAAAAATTTCGTCGCAACAATTCCCCCCCTGATGAGACCATCGCCACCTTCTTTTAAGCAGATTCACAGAAGCCAACTCATTAGTCGCTTAGTTTCTGGTGGATAAATATGAATCTAGGTCTCAGTAATGGTGATAACTGAATGCAAAAGGTCGACGTCTGCTTGACGCGGCAAAATCCAATGCTAATCTATGAATTAGCATCTAATATATTTTGATTCCATTTAAGAAATATAAGTACACTGAGATGAAAACAACTTTCATTAGTAACGCTACCTATGTTAAAATCCAGGTTCTTTCATAAAACGCGCATGCGTACGGCAAATGCATGTCTTCTAAAATGAAGGAAAATTAAAATTTATAAAGCAGTAGGAATTTTAATATTATATATATATATAGGTTTTATTCACCATACCTGATCACGAATAAAATATACATTTCAGAAAAATAATTTTATTTTACATAAAAAATCATTTAAAATTTTAATATATGTATATTAAATGTATTTAAATCAATATACATATATTAAAATTTTAAATGATTTTTTATATAAAATAAAATTATTTTTCTGAAATGTATATTTTATTCGTGATCAGGTATGGTGAATAAAACCTTTACTTTTAAATGTCTATTTAAAGCGTTGCAAACACGGCACTGTGGCCACTTAAATCTAGTGAATAGTTTGAATAATAACTCTCAATTTTCCAAACTAAAAGAATGTATAAAAACATTTTTAAAGAAAAGAGATTTTAAGACTAATACTTCATTTCGATTTGTAACACTACCACTTGTTTCATTTCACATCGTATTACTTTAAATAGAATTATATGACAAATATAAAATTGATTCGCCAAAATAATGTCTTTAATTCTCTTGTACATTATGTCATCTTTAACCGATATTTTCAGTTATCGATAACATTTCAAATTAATCAATGAATCGCAATTTATTAATTAACCTTACAAATATAGGTATAGGCAGAGCTTATTTTCTTAGGTAGCAGATATAAAAAGAAAATTGAAAAATATTTCGTAACTCCATTTTAATACATATCCATTCCAACAAGATTTCATTTTGCTTACCAAAAATTAATGCGAATCATTTTAATAAAATCTACGCAGCATTATTATGAATGTAATTTCCGAAAAAAGATAATAATTGTATTGAAAAGCCATAAATCTCCCTACATCCGAGAAAAACAGATTCATTATAAAATGTTGTGTATCGGATACCAGATACTAGACAGGCGTATTGTCATTGAAATGAGGGAGATTAAAATTTGTCCCAACGAAATTTGCATATCAATACCACAAAAAAAATAATTTAATCATCTATTATATTGTGTGAAGATAGAATATGCACCCTAGCTTGATACTACTCTAGAATTTATTTTGTTCATTTAAATAACTATTGTAAGTTATGACAATCTCATATGTTTCACATTTTTGTGTTCCGGTATTTTTTCTTAAGTGTCTATCTGAGTTCTTTCCTTTATTTATTCCTAAAAGACTGTAACTTAGAAAAATTAACAATATGAAATATAATTTGCTGTTTGCTTATGGGGCGACATATATAGGGAAAATTAAAGATATTAGAAGCATATGGATATAAAGATTTTAGTTCGCCAGCATTGGAATAACAATACATGTATTCTTTCCTTTTTTGGACTTATTATTCTTGTGGACATAATAATGGTTTATTTGTATATTTATGTTTCATAAAATAAATTTTATAACAGATAATTTTCTGTTCTTTTCTTAAGATAAAATTTTAGAATTTGAGATTTTATATTCAAATCAGTTCTAGTGCTTTCTTATGTATCGATCCATATTTTTCATTTTATTTATTTCCCAGCAATTATTTGGAAACATTTAAAGGAATGAAGTAAAATTTGTTAGAATACGAACATATAAAAGCAAAACTAGAAGTTATTAAACACAATCAGGTTTAAACATCTATAATTCGCAAACAATGAATTAGTATTAAATATAATTTTTACTTATTCTGTCTTATTAAACACGTGAATATAATGATCATTTATACGTATTCCTTTCTTCATACATGAAATTTTAGAAGCGATTTTGTTTCAGGGGATAGTTTTGGTAAATAAACGATTATATATTCAAACCAGTTATTGATTTTCACAAATGTCAGGTTTCTAAATAATTCTTTTCAGAATTCTATAATTATTTATTCCTAAATTATTACAAATTAAAAAAAAGTTTAGAACATGCAGCTCAATTTGTTATTTGCTTAGAATGCGAAAAATCATTTACAAATTTAGAAGATAGTAATTGTATATTGGTTTAAATATTTTTAAGCCATAAACAGTAATTCAACACTGAATACTTGAATATTTTATTTTAAAGAATTTATTAAACTTATGAAATAAATAGTTTATCAATAGTTCTCATTTTTAAAATTTAAGATCTTAGGATTTTATTATTTTCTTTATATCAAATTGACGATTACTTGTTCTAGTTTCGGACACCACACCGACGGGGAATTGATATATTCAAATGCAAAAAGAAAATTGGCAAAAAATTTCCAACAAAAGACCACGAAATCAGAATCATTAAGAAATGTATTGGAATGGAGAATTATTCATAATGAAATGAACGTATTTAAGTTAATCTGCATTTTAATATTTTAAAATCAACAATTCTAAAAAAACGTTAATGGATGCTAATGTTTTGAACATTATAAGTCCATAATTTATCTGCGCACTAGCCCATTTTCAAACTCCCTTCTTTCCCAATTCCATAATTCCGAACCAAAATTTCTAAAATTCACATAACTGAAGTAAGATTTTCATTTTAACTTCTATACTTTCATGTAACTCAAGATTAGTTCATTCTTTATTTGAGTACTTTTTTAACAGGTACCTTTTAACCAGAAATTCATCAAAAAACAAGCAATTTCAAAACCCAATTGACAAAAGATTATTTATCGCCGTATTTCTCATACCCAGCGGAAATCTACATATTATGATTTTTAAATATAATACACACCCTATAACAAAAAAAAGGCACCAAGAAGGGGTTGAATTTTTGAATGCAAAAACATTTGGACTGAACATGCAAATGATAAAAATTTGGTCGAATGATAGAATAGCGTGAGCTAAAGCGCATCGGAACTGCGCACTCAGCAGGTATTTGTAAGAAGCGAATCTCAATCTGATGGTCAAATTTTATGTTGCATTGCTATTTAGGATATCTTTCAATGACTGGAAATATGCCTCGCCGAAGGATTCGAGCACATTACGAACAAATGTCAGAGTTTGAACGAGGTCATATCATTGAATTGAAAGTGGCTGGTTGGTCAAATCGGAAAATTTCTCATCAAAGGAGTCCAAGTTACGCGGCGATTAGAAGATGCTGGAAAGAATGGGTGGCAAATGGCAGATTTCAGCTTCACGATGGTAGTGGTCAACCTAAGGCTACAGCCGATCAGGATGAGAGAGAGAGATTGTCAGATCAGTTGTCATAGCTCCAGATTAATCGTTATCAACCATCAGACGTGCGACGCGCACACGAGTGTTCACCATGACCATTCACGGACGGCTGACAGAGTTAAATTTACACTCGTACCTACAGCTATGCCACCTGCCACTCATGCCTGCACACTGTCTAGCCAGATGAAAGGGGTGCTTTGCTCGATCAGGTTGGAATGATGCTAAGTGGAGACGTATAGTGTTTAGACACGAATCCCGCTTCCAACTGTGTCCTGACAATCATCGAAGACGTGTCTGGAGATGCCCAGGGCTGTATGCGTATCCTGATTTCACTATTAAACGCCCCCTTAACCAGGAGTTATGGTCTGGGTTGACATTTCTCTTGATATCCGGACCCATTTGGTCGTCATTAGAGGCACACTTATAACACAGCGGTACGTCAATAACATTCTGAGACCTGTTTTGTACCCTTTCTTTTGCAGTACCCTGACCTTATTTTTCAGCAAGATAATGCCAGATCACATATGGCACGTTTTGCCATTAACTATCTTACAGCTTGTCAAACACTTCCTTGGCCATCCAGATCTCTCTCCATTGGAGCATTTGTGGGATATGATGGGAAGACGATTGCATCTACCAGGGAATGTTGATCACCTCACCCGACAATTGGAGTAAATTTGGCTAGAAATATCGCTGGAGAACATGAGGGAGCTTTATCACTCTATGCCACGTAGTGTGGCAGCTTGCATCTGGGCTAGAGGTGGGTCAACACCTTATTGAGCTCTATAATTTGTACCTTTGTATCTATGTATTTTGTACATAATTTTTCTATCCACCAATTCATGCCTTCCTTGGAAAACTCCTGCTTGGATCAAGCGTCGTTTTTTATTGTTGTTGTTATAGTGTGTAATATATATTAAACGAAAAGAGAGATATTAAACAGAAATTCCTGTACGTGATTTATTGAAAATTTCAAAAATGTAATATATCTCTGTATAACTATTTTAGAAATAAATATGTAATATGAACAAAAGCCATGGTCAAGGGAAAATGATATTTAAACTGTGCAAAAATATATATCAAGATATTTTGCAAGAAATCTGCAATTGATTATGTTTATTGGTCTCTCGAATCGTCTGCCTAATAAAGAGGCCGTTTTCGTAGATATTCAATTTGGAAATTTACACATCAAACATTAAAATTACATTTTATTTATATTGTTTTGAAGTTATACTAGAGTTGGATAGTTCAATATTAGAAAAGCATTATTTTAGCCAAGTTCAAATAATGACCAGTTACATGGTAATATTGAAATCTAAACAACTCGTGCCGTTCGAAGAACAAGTTATTTTTAGAATTAAAAACTTGATTATAGAATTGTTTTATCTCTAAGTTTTGATTGATCTGAACATTGTATTTTAAAATATATTTCTTAATATGAAAAACTACTTAGGCGTATCATTAAATATTAAAACATTAACTGGAACGTAATCCAGATAAAATATTTTTATGATACAATAATCTGCTGTAGTTGTAAATTAGATACCGTTTATCATAACAAACATTAAAATAATTTTTTAGAAATATTTAACAAATAAACCTAAAACTCAATTAGAATTAAACGTAGGAGACGACCTGTGGGATAGCGCAATACATAAAAATGTTTTAAAATATGAAAATTTCTATAATAATGAAGACACACACTCAAATATAGTTTTTATATATATATATATATGTATATATATATATATATATATATATACTGAAAATCTATGAAAGAATAATTTAAAACACTTAAAAAGACAAAAAACCAGAAAGAAATGTAACAATGAAAGAAAAATAAATTAAAATATGGAACCCAGGAAGTCAAAAAGCAATATCGGGCTGAGGACCGATTAAGCGGGGTTAAACTAGTTCAATGGTACCAACCTTCCCCCTTTGCGACTTGGTAGGCTGAATTAGGAAATCCAAATTGCTTAAGAGTTCATGATTAAAAGATGCAAACAAATTCAGCGAAAAAATCTACAAAAATAAAATCTATAATTCCTTGTAGGCTGAATTGGGAAATCCAAATTACAAAAGAGTTCAATGATTAAAAAATGCAAAAAAAAATTTCAACGATAAAATTTACAAAATAAAATCTATCATTCTAAAAATTATCAACAAATCAAAATATAAAAATTACTTACAAAATTCAAAGAAATGAAGATTCAAATATGTGAGTAGTAAGACGGAATTTTCTTTAAGCTTCAAGATGTATATCACATACTCAAAATGAAAAAATATAACACATCATCACCATATAAATTGAAAAAAGATTTAAGTCATTGTTTGATTGGTAATAAAATGTAAAAAGATGCAAACAATTGGTTGGTAATAAGTAGTATGGTAAAGGAGTATAACGGTCCAGAGAGTGAGTAAAAATGTAAGCTGTGTAAATGTAAATAAATAAATTCTTCACGGCTAGACCACTAACAAGCCGACTTTGTGGACCTATTGTTGTGTGGTAGATTTGAAATTGGATCACGATTCGCAAAGATTTTTAATATACCCGTGATGTATATAAGTATTTAAGAAATTTATTGGATAATCATGATCCAAACAGTTGTTGAAGAATTTTTTAATGTTATTAAATTTGTCTATTTTATGCGTGGTTAATTTGTTATTACGTAATAAAAAGCCCAATAAAATATTCCTATAAATGGATCTGTGTAGATTACTGTTCCAAAAAGGTATTTTAATTACATGGAATTCGAATCTCTCTCTTTTATCAAAAATATTACTAATAAGTCTATTGTCAATTTATTAATGACGTGATATATATATATATATCACGTCATAAGAGGCAATGAGAAAAGAATCTCGGATCTCATTTTCGGAAGAAATATGTCTCATTTTTCTTGTAAGTGTTTGAAGTTGTATATCCCCATATCAGTTTGTTACATTGAGTTCTTAAAGTTTTGGGAGCATTTCACAAACATGAAATTTATCCCTTTAAAGTCGAAAACGCTAATTTATTTTTTATTTCACTATACAAATTTGAATAAAGTACAAGATTTATATCAGAATGCTCAATTTATTCAGAAATGGACAGTAGTGTAAAAGAAAGTTTACTCTCTATAAAATAAAAGAGTTAGGAGGCTTGATTAGAAAGCAATATCTTCATTTCCATGATTTTTTATTGTTTCATTACTTTTAAAATTCTTTGTTCAAAACATTGTGCATGAAAGTATATATGTTCCTTGCTTAATGCATTTATTTTATTCTCAGATATCGTTGGTGTTTAAGAACTGATCAAGATGGCACCCCACATGAAAAGGAAGTTAAAGCAACGATCCAACCTTGAAACTTGCGAATTTCACTTCTTTTTAAGGATAAAAGAACATATTAAGGAAATCTATTTGCTTTCTCAGGTCAAGTTGAATGTTGTCTTTAAAGGCTGGTATCAACAGCAATCACCGGAATTTTTCTTGGAGAGATTTACTCTGTTGGGTATACAGATAAATTGATTGGCCACTGAAATATAAATTCTGTAGTTAACTTTCGTAACCGAAAGTATGTCATTATGAAAATGTAATTTTATGCGCTATGATTGAATTTCACATAAATTATTTCAGTTAATAAATTTGCAATCATTTCTTCTGGAGGAGGTAGGCACTAGAGTCTTATGTATGCATCGTTTTTAAGCTTCGTCATTAAATATGTCTAAATTTTTTAAAGCTGATTACTCCATTTAGAATAAGAAGTAAAACATACCAAGAATAATTATGAGCCTAGTAAGTTTCTTCAAATGCAGCATTTAAACTGGAAGGACTGATGTGTTTTATAAAAAGTCGAGTAGAACTGTTGTAGCTATAATCGGTTACTCGAAGAGTTCATTGGAATCACCTATTGCATTTCCAAAATTTAAGGAATATAATTAAACTACACGGAAAAAGGATATGAAAATATTTGTTAATGAATTGTGGTTGAGGGAATCTTATTATTAGAGAAGAGAAACTTTGTCCAGAAGATGCTACAGAAAAAGAAAGACATTACTACAATGGGAAGAGGCAAACTTGCTTTCCTAATGTGACAAATAATTCGATATAAAAACCAACGTTTTTAAAAACAACGTTTTTATATGGTGGCAAAGTTTATTAGAGAAAATTATTGAAATATTAGTTAAAACTGTTAGTTATTTTTAACTTTAAAATTCACTTAAAAAGAGACATTTGTGACAGTATTAAAAAATTCATAATACTCATAAAATCAAAACATGCATTTGAAAGTTTGTAAGTCATTCTATTAAAAAAAATGGGAACCAGAATTCAGAAAAGGTTTACCCTTGGAGACAAGAATTATTTGGCAGTATTTTGCCAAATGTGGCTACCCTGTTCAGTTTCACTGATTTAACGCTCAGCCAAAAAAAAAAAAAATCGCCAAGTTTGGTGCCAATTTTTGAAATCGCGCCAAGTGTTTGGGCTAAACTGCATTATTAAAGAAAATATTAATTAAAACTTGTCGCAAACGTCTAAATATTGCATTGTTAGGCGAGTACGAACGATTCCCAAAATTTCATAGCTCTAGCTTGATGGGAAGTTGGTTAAATTAACGATCGAAAATTTGATGACACACACACTCACTCACACACACGCACACACACACACACACCAAGTGAAATTCAGAAAAACGTTGTAAAAATAATGTGAGAATGTATAAACCTAGACTGGTATCCCAAGAATTTAGGCAAATACCCAGAATTGATGTTACATTTTTGTGCCATTTCTGGTTGGCATTTTTGTATCAATTATAAATTTTGGCGAAATAAAATTTAACTGGATTTTTATTATGTACTGTAAATTAGACTTGTGCTCAAATAAATGTAGAAGGATCTTATTTGTATGGAAATTTTTATGTGTGTTATGAATGTATACATACAACATCTAAGAAGACATGTAATAAAAGAATGCGAATATTATATTTGTGCAATTTACCTAAGAATATTCCTGGTCTGTATCAAAGCGGCAGACATTGGAACTTTGAAATGAATCAAATTCAGGTTATATATATATATATGGGTTGTGTTTTATAAGTGTGTATTGATGATATTGCTGTTTTCGACGAATTGTAATGTCCTCTTGAAACTTCAAGTGGAAAAATTAAGAGTAATTTACAAACAACAGAGTTAAAACCGGGAAGGAAATTACGTGGGGTAAATTTTGAGCAAATAGGTAACTGTATATATTTTCAAAAGAAAACGTACATATAAAAAACAACGATCAAAAGATTCAAAATTTTAGTTAAAACGTAGGTTATCGTACTTGTTAAAATAAATTGTGTCTTAACAAATTGTAAGAATAAAAAAATAAGATAGAGAAAATGGAAGTGATGAGTCAAGTACCGTATATAATTTTAATCGTATGTGTATCTTATAATGAAATTAAGTACAGGTTGGATATTGCTGAAGTACAACACAAAGTCACAATTTTGGTATGGATATACTTATCATATTCAGACTATAATGTAATGTATGATAGGTATTTTTTGGAAATATTCTAATATCTTGAAAGCCCTAGAAATAAAATTCTACAGTTTTTAACTGAAATATTGAAATTTTCCTGATGCCTTAAGAAAACCACACATAAGGGATACACCTTTTCTGTGATAAAATATGGATTTAAAATCTATTAAATATGTAATGGGGCCATTGTTAAACATGTCAATAAATTGTTCGGCTACTGATGCTTAAACTCGCTGATTATATTTCTTTGCCAAAAGTTTGGCATTACTTAAATTAAATTTTACATGCTGGGATTGGTTATAAAAAGATTTTTCACTAAATAATTTTGTAATCTTTTTCTTTGAAGGAGGAATACAGTGAAATGCTTATATTCTTTTTTTGAGGTTTTCGTTAAATATATTTTAAAACTAAAGTTTTCTTAATGTACAGCATACCAACAGTCGAACTAATTATTCATTGATGACAGCTTGGAGAAAGAATGCAACCTTGTGCGAAATAACGAATAATGTATTATATAAAGGATACATGAAGTTTATAGGTGCAGCGGAGTTTTGAAAAAATCGAGCAATAAATAAGAAAAATGATGGCCTTGGAGTTCATAATTCTTTACAATATTAATTATATAGTAGTTTTCAATATAAAAAGTGTTCCCAGTTTGAGCATATTCTTTCACGTTACGAGAAGACAATCTTTTCGTAAGTAGGAGTAGGAAACATGAAATGATGGTCCCAGTTAAATGCTTCCACTATTGGGATGAATATTTCATTAATGAAGAATTATGTGAGCATACCTTTGATTCCCATGGCTTTCGAATTTCCAATATCCCATGAGAAAAAGGCTCATTGAGTCATTTGGCATTCCCTGAGTGAATTCAAAGCTCAATCGATTAAGTAGAAATACGGTAACAAATTCGTTTCGAGTTAATACCGGAAAACATCTTTGTTATGGTAAATGAAAGAAGGGAGAATAGTTTGTGTAATGGAACTGTCATATATAATTCAAAAAGACTTATTGGCACGAATTGTTAGAAGAATAACCGTATTTATAAGGAGTTATGATTGCATTAAAGGCATCTCACACTTAATGGTAATAGTAATGTTTTGTTGAAGTATCAGAGTAAATAAAAGCTACCTAAATATCTTTTTTATGTAAGTGAAACTTTAATTCATCTATTTTTAATTTATTACTTCATTTTCAACTTTTATTCATAAATGTTAACATTTGTTAATAATGAAGCTAATTAAAGAGTAAATTTATTTCAATTCTTTAGTACAGATTATTCTAACGTCGGATGTGAATAGGAATTAAATTTCAAATAATATTGATTTGTTTATTTAATGCATTGAATGTAAAGTAATTAAAAATAAATTAAATGTTTGAAACATTCTTTTCTTTTACTTATATTTTTTTCATTGAACGTTACATTCGAAGATTATTTTGGGTATTTGTAGACAGATATTGAAGAAACAGTTTAAATTTAAAGTGACTTTGTTAAATTATTCTAAGCCAGATATTTATGATTTTAGACTTCAGTTCTCTATTTCGGTTTTCTAAGACATTGCTAAGATTTAACCGAAAGGATAAGCCATTAAGTTACACATGAAAATACTATTTAAAAGAAAATATTACAAAATGAGGTACGATAAATATTAAATACAAACTATCGAAAATAAAAAAATTCGAAGGAATGGAGCTTGTCATAAGAAAAATTCTTAGATCATTTCAAAACTTCACCAACAAAAACGCAAAAAAAGATATATATATATATATATATACATATAAATTTATAAAAAAAAATTTCTTAAGATTCGGAAGACTCTCATATATTGATAATATAGAAATCGGAATGTGATCAGAATAATTCTTATAATGTAAAACAGACACGTATGTACGCTTACTTCCAAGTAGAAGGTAGGCAAGTAAGCTTGTAGCAAATTACTGTCTATCGGCTTTTAGGAGAATGGAGGCTTTTACAGCTAAGATTTATATTCTGTATAAAGAAGTATGTAAGGAAAACAAGAAATATTTTTAAATCATTTCAGGTTTATAAGTTGGTTGATTGTTCAACTCAGAGGAGATTTTCGAATGAAAAGGAAACCACACGGTCAACGTAATATGCTTGAAAAGAAAAAAATCGACGGAACGGCAAGTACATTTTTTTTTCACATTATAGAAAATAACTATCACAGGATTATAGAGTTTGCTCAAACAGACAAATCGTTTGAGAGCGCAAACGAACATTAATACATTTTTCAATATGCTCCAGATACCTCTCTTATCAATTAGGGGACTGTTTTGAGAAATACCATTTCCTATAAAAGATAATAAAAATTAAGTAATAAAGGGTTATAACTTTGTCCTATATCTAAAAGAAATATGTGTGAAACTGCGTTAAAGAAATGAAAGTTAGTAAAAGATACTTAGACAGTGAAGTATCTTTTACAAACTTTTATTTCTTTAACCCAGTTTCACACATATTTCTTTTGTTTTCTATAATGCGCTCACTGTGTGACCGTTCTAGCAAGTGGTCATGGTTGCGGACGCGTGGCCGATGTTGTTTTCGTCGAGTCGGGGTTTCGAGGCCTGATGCCACTAAAGAAAGCTGTTGCACGTTCCATTTGATCGAGATCTCAAGTGCTCTCCTTGTTGTGGTGTGGAAGTAGTAGTAGGAGTTTCCAGATGAGGGGTCTTCTTAGTCACTTGAATGAGGTTGAAAATTACGAGATCTATCTTCAGTATCCCTAGTGTTGCTTATGAGTGCGACATTGATAAACAATCACAACATATCACATGCACATACCGTAAAGATCTAACCACATGTCCTCGATCTATTGATATACATTATAATAATGTATCTCGAGAGTTAAAGCTTAAGGATATCTCTCCAAATATCTAATATCAGGCCTAAGACATTTTTCTAAACTAAATAAAGTCTATTAATTTTCTTTCTAATAGGTTTCTAAGGTTCAGCTAAAAACACATTACAGCTTCTAAACTACCACTTCTGTATTATCTGGATCGCCAAGCTATATTTACTGGGAAGGCTCGTGATATTAACTTGTGGTGAACTATCAGGTATGAAGCCTTTTAGAAACCGATTTCATGAGCGAAATTTTCCACTCGAACACTACCGTCTCTCTCCGAGCCTTCAATTCAAAATACAGATACTTGATTCGATCGGAATTTATACTGCAGGCTACTTTTCAACAAGCAATCATAGTTATTAGACTGCTCATCCTAAGTCATTTGTATCAACTCCGGACAGGAGGGAGGACAGCTAGTGATTGGTCATTCAAAGAGAAACAATCCT
This sequence comes from Nephila pilipes, assembly GCA_019974015.1. Classification (NCBI taxonomy): domain Eukaryota; kingdom Metazoa; phylum Arthropoda; class Arachnida; order Araneae; family Nephilidae; genus Nephila; species Nephila pilipes. The sequence continues at coordinate 23,118 of BMAW01037563.1, forward strand.
GTCTTTAATCACTCGCAACTGTCACGTATTAGAATATTTACACTGCTCTTGTACAAACCAACATAGGATAAACGCAAATTATAAGGATTATAAGAACTTTTACTGGAATGACAAAATGAATAAATTGCATGAAGAATTGAAATTATTATAGCATAAAAATTATTAAAATAAGCCTTGCCTTACTAATATAAATAAGTATTAAAATAGAGATTTATTACGAATTCAAAATCTTCTCGAGTATTATTGTTTTGCTTAAAATCATTAAAGAAAACAAGCACTAATAAGATATATGATTAGGGTATTGGGGAATGTATCACACTTTATATATCGTTAAATGTATTTACTACTGTACAGTATTTATTTTTTAAGCATTAAAAAAAAAACTAATGTAAATTGTGACATTTTTCTTCTATATTACCTTACACCCTTGATATTTTACTTAATCTTTACGAGACAGAATTGACTATAAGTTCATTACACATGAAGGAGTACATTTAAAATCTTGAGAAAAAGTAATTTAGGTTAGTGTTTTCTTTTGTACTGTTAACTATAAGATACTTAAATTATTATTAATGAGTTTATTGATTAATTTTGGAGGGGTATTTCATTTTTAAAGAATTATCTACAATTATATATTTATCTACAGTTACATTTACAGTTTATCGATTACATGATATTTGATATTTAAATTTTGCAGAATATATATTTTTAAGGCTTTTGATGTAATTTCATGAAAGGCTTAAGAAGTTTTTTTTTAAATACTTTATAAAACTGAGTTCCGTTATATGCTAACCCAGTCATAAGAGTTCCATTATAACTTAGAGCCTTCGAAGATCGTTAATTTCCCACAATTAGTGTAACAGATTAGTACTTTAAACATGAATTTCATAACTAGTTTTGTGTTGAAAATGTCTTAGAGTTAGATTTTGCATCAAATAGATTTCATTCTGAAACTCGTTTAGGTTAAATAAAACAATATTTTATGTGAATAAGTAAAGTTTTTTACATGAGTGGAATTTAATACATAAACGTACCTATCTACAGCATAATATATGTTTACGTTAATTTTGCAAAATTTTTGAAATGTTCATTTTTGTAAATTGCCTTTCAAATATTCTATAAATAATTTTTTTTATTTAAATAAAAGTGAATTTTTCAAATATTCTACTGCGGTATGTGTCTTATATCTCTCTAATGAGATATAAGAAAAAATAAATTAATAAAAATGAATTTTAAAATAAGTTATATTCCCTTTAGTTATGAAACTATGGATACGCTCAAGTAATATAATTTACAATGATTAAATTTTTATCCCTTTCAGATTGTAATTTGAGATTCCTAAATTAGGAAAAAATTAAATAATCAGCAAAACGCTGTACTCAAAATTTGAAAAAAAAAGTTTTCATGAACAAGTTGAAAATCTAAGGTTTACACTAACAGATGCATTAATGCAAATACACATAAAATACAATTTAGCTAAAGCAATTCTGCGGAAAGAGTGATTTTCATTTATTTCGCTGATCAATTTGCTTATTACTTTTTTCAGCAAATTTAAGTTTGGAAATGTAAAGGTAACTTTTGGGATTTGGAGTCATATGAAGGAAAAAAAAATAGTTGATGCTCTAGCGGAATTAACATTTTCCCTCTGAAATTTAAAAATATTTTTATGTATCTCAGTGATTTATTTTTCAGATCCTTAAGGAAATATTTCAAAAAATTAAAGGAAATCACTTATTCTAAAGCATTTTTAATTATATTTACCCTATTATTTTTGATTTCTTGTAATGAAGTAAATGGTATGATTTAGATTTGATCAGTAAAAGGGAAATTCTATAAAAGTAACATTACTTTTATATAGATAGTCGAATCCTATTTTAGCTCATGCCCTGTTGATGGTAAACAAAATAGAGTCAAAAAGTGCTATAGATGGGCAAACTTAAGGAGAAACCATTGTTTTAGAGCAATTCATTAAGTTATTCGTTTCTCTCCAATTATTTTTGGCGCTTCATTTGTTTTGGCCATTGCTTCGTTGCCATTTTTATTTAAAACGTTGGTGTAAGTAGAATTTTGCCCCCTTAGAAATTCAAAATTACTAATAAACAGGAGCTTTAACTGGTAAGATTCAGTCAATATCAGTCAGATGGCAAGGATGATACCTGAATGTGGTGCTTACCTATCGTAACATTGAGCCACAACACAGGATAATTTTGAGACCCAATTTCCTGTTCAACTACTTCCTTTTTCCCTCAAGAGTTGTATTTCGTGAAAGTAAAGCGTTTATCCTTGACTCGACTTTAAGACATGAGTTAGGACTTTAATCACTTGAATTAAACATAAATAAAAACATACAGCTTTTCTCCGAAAATTAGACCTGACTTATATTACTAATTGCAGTAAAAAACTAATTATAGCTTATTTCCTGCGGATTTTTTTTCTTCATGTACAATAATTCAAATTTATTCATGCTCAAGGACCACATTTATTTATATTTTCATACACAATATCATTTTAAACCTTATAAAGCTAAGTTGTCATTTGTTGGGATATCATCAGAAAGCTCCAAAACCTGAATTCAGTCCTAAATGTTTTGAGATTCCATTTCCAGTAAGGTTCTAAGTTCTCATATCGAGGAAAATAGCTTTCCTCAATTGAACTGTTCTTGCTCTTGTAGTCTGCTAGCAGAGCATTAACAACATAACGGTCCATTAATTTATTCCACGAATTCTTCACCCAAGTAAGGACTTCTACCAGTTGACACTTCAAAATCCTTCTGTACATTTCTTATTTCTTAAATTTTATTTTCAGTGTATTTATATATTTCTGTTCGCAAATAGTCTTTGAACGGAATGTTTATTACAACATAAAGACTGTGGATATATGCAACCATTCATGCGTAAATAATTATTTGAACTATCAATCTCTCTGCAATGAACCTTCTTCATGCGTTTCGCACGATGAGTACTGGTCAAGAATCCCATACTTGTTTACATGGTAATAGTAATGCGGATACAGGGATATGAAAAAATTGAACATCCTGGTATTGGCATTAAGGCCTGGCCACCTTCTGGCTGACGAACCACAACTACAATTATTTTCATGATAAGACTTGTTGTTTAAAACGAAACTGTAGGTTCTCGTTTATAATTACTTCTAATAGTTCTAATGAAAAATAATTACTTCGAACTGTTACTTCTAATAGTGTTCTAATAAATTTAAATTATATGTATATAGAGAGAGGGTGGATATCAATAATTGCTTAATTATTTAGTTCAAAACTTTCATTTACTACATATACATTGTTAAGCATTTAACAATTCAGTTTATTCAAAACAATGAGAGATGCCTTGACACTGTCATTCCCGTCTTGCATCTGTCTGTCAAATGTTTCTGTTCAAGTGGAGACGCTGTTATAAATCTATCACATCATTTCTTCATATATTGAGAGTATTCCCAAAAATTATGTTAGGGATTGTATTTCAATTAGATCTTAGGGGAAATACGATAGAAGTAGTTTTTTAACAGGTAATTATGATTAGTATATATAAAATGGAGTTTATACTCAATTTTTAATGTATAACTAAATACAATCAAATGTCTCGTTTAAATGACTGTATGATTACATACAAATTACTCAAAAAAGTGGTTTGCGAGGCAAAAAACCATTAGCCGCATAAAACTTAAAAACCTCTTCATTGCAATTAGTCAGGCCCCTGGCTTCTGAAGTCATAAGTTGTTCATATACAATCTCGCTTCTATGAAATTAATAAAATTCAAATTTCAAATTTTTGTTTTAACAGTTCTTATTTTTAGATTAGCAAGTGTCAGCAGCATTTCAATCAAATACGGAAATATAAAAAAATACTACTTATAAAACAGGACATTCGTATTCTAAAACATTCGTATTTTAAAACGTTTTTCTGAATTTCACTTGGTGTGTGTGTGTGTGTGTGTCATCAAATTTTCGATCGTTAATTTAACCAACTTCCCATCAAGCTAGAGCTTTGAAATTTTCGGAATCATTCCTACTCGCCTAACAATGCAATATTTAGACGTTTGCGATAAGTTTTAACTAATATTTCAATAGTTTTAATAAGTTAAAATATTCTTTCCTCTCGGCGCTTTTAGGATTGAGGAAAACATTTCTTTCCCCCTCTGGGAACACCGGGCACTCCCCACACCGCATGAGGTATCGTAAAACCTTTGTACTCACAAAGGGGAGATACTATCTCCCTTTTGCTATCTCCGAGATAGTAAGGGTTGCTGACTTTTAGTCAGTAATCATTGGCAAGAAAGAAAGATTCCAATATTTGGCGCCGTGTCTTATCACAATAATTTCTTCTGAATTCTGGTTCCCATTTTTTTTAATAGAATGACTTACAAACTTTCAAATACATGTTTTGATTTTATGAGTATTATGAATTTTTTAATACGCTCACAAATGTCTTTTTTTAAGTAAATTTTAAAGTTAAAAATAACTAACAGTTTTAACTAATATTTCAATAATTTTCTTTAATAAACTTTGCCACCATATAAAAACGTTGTTTTTAAAAACGTTGGTTTTTATATCAAATTTTACAGTTTAAAATGACAATGATGAACACAAAAACCCAGCTAAGTTTTAATGAAAACAATTTTAAGAAAAATAAATGAGACGTTAATATCGAAAATTTAATTATTTATTTCAGACAAAGAAAAAAATATTATTTCTGAATTTTTTTAGGTATGCAAAAATAGTTTTATTTAATTATTTAACAATGTATGTCAAAATTACTTGAGAAAAAAATTTCGAAAGGTATTTCCATAACAAGGAAAACAGTTCTTTAATTTCTGCAATGAGCAATAAATTGTGTACCTTACGAACATATACTAAATGTAGCAGAAACGACATAATATTTCTATGATTTTTTTATAAGCATTAAATAAATAAAAGTTGAAAAACATCACAAACGAAAATTACACAGATTTAAAACTTATTATGATACATCGACAAATTTAACTCCCAAAAGAGCAGCAATGACACTAGTCAACCAACAAATGGAGAAAACGAAAAAGAAAAGGAATGAGACAAGATAAAATTATTTTTCTTCTTTTTAGTTTCCTATTAAAATGTAGAATGTAAACCTTAATTATGAAAATGAGCGCACATTACCTTCTTAATTAACGCAAAGGTTCTCAGAAGAAAATACAGAGGTAAAGTGTTAGGTGGAAATCTCGGATTCTCATTCCTTTGACATATTTATGAAAGAGATAAATTTTGTAGATTGTGTATATATATATTTCTCTGTGTGTGTGTGTCAAAATACATAAAAATGATTAACTATATGCGTAACTAAAAATTATTATTCACTGCACAGTAGGATATAACTAAAAAGGAAGAACAATATTTATTCCTTTCAAAAATATACCCCTAATTGAATTAAATGTGCGTTTGTTTTGAAATTTTATAGATGCGCATGCACACTCACATAAGGATTATTTTTCTTTTTGTATAATTAAGTTTAATTTTATAAAATAATAAAATTAATCTTAAAATTTACATATTTATAATTCATCTTGCCACAAATTTGTCAGAAAATAAATAAATGAATATTTTATTCTGAAAGACCTAATTATTCTAAAAATTAATTGTTAATGTGAAAAAGGCATCTTGATTTTAATTTTTACTTAATGTTCTTAAATGTGTATTAAAAATTAATAGAAAACCTTGCCTTGTGGTAACTAAAGAATTTTTCTCATATTGATGAAATTAAGCAAATAATTTGATACTAATAAATTTATTACATGTAATGTAATGAAAGACAATATTTCTAAAGAAAGAAATAATATTAGCTAAGCCATTATTTTCTGGTCCTCCTTGAAGAATACCTTATTTTGTTTAATTGTTATGTCATATATTTAATGTAGTTTTCTTTAAACGCAAGAATAACTAATGAAATTAACTTTTCACAAGAGATGAAATTATTAATATTATAATCCTTATAAATAATTTAATAAGACATTAATAAGATCATTAATATCTATGGAATTAATTAGGTTCTTAAAGTCATACATATACAAGTATACCTCACTTTACGACCTATATGCTTAATGACCACATTCACTTTCGACAGTAGAGTTTTGGCCTGCAATTGAGGAATCCCGTATTTATGCTTGAATGTCAGTCAGTGACGAATGCTAACATACACATTGAGCATCTGTAGGCTTGCTGTGCATTTTATCACCCAGTTTCTCTCAAACAAGTATCTCTGTGTGACCTCGTTATTTTTGATATATTTGTATCTCTAAAATAATATTATATATATATATATATATATATATAATGGAAAAGAAAAAGCATGGTATCATCTGGAAAAATTGTTAAGAAACGAAGGAAAACTATTCTCGACCTTGCAAAGGATGAAAAAAATCATACAAAACTATTTATCTGGTAAAACGATTAAAGAAGTAGCATACAATCTAAAGTTAGTATATTTAACAATTTCAACGATTTTAAATGTCAATGTTCGAGGGAAAGAGGCTGTAAAATCGTCGACAAGATTTAGACCCATGATAATTAGTTCGAAGAAAGGTCCTACTCATCTAACGGAAAAATTGTTGGTGAGTTGGTTTGTCATCTAAGCCATAGATAGTTTTGAAGGCTAAGGTGCAGATTCAACCTACATAGTTGGAGAATCAGATGTGAAGTGGAAAGCATAAATGTAGAAGATGCAGAAAATTTCATTGACGAATTTGATTTTCGACGAGCGGTATATTTTTGCCCCAACTTTGGAGTTTTTTATTCTATGGTAGGAAGGCTGGTTGACCTTGAGTGCCGACGACGTTTCAAACCTTCAATTTACATGTCGGAGGGAAACTAGTCCTGTCGCATTTTGCAGTGCTCTTATCAACCACGTAGAAAGGTCCTCCCTTGCCAGCTAGCTACCGATAGTTTTTTAACTTTGTGACGTTGGGCTATTCGTGGTTTTCTCTTCACTAACCTTGGGGACATTTAATTAAGATTGATTGCTGTAAATAACAACTTCTTTCCAACCAAAAAAGAAACGCGAGTATTTAAATTAGAGGTAGGTAGAAATAAAGTGAAGTGAGGTAGATAGGAAAGTATATAAGCAAAGCTAGAGACTCACGATTGAGGTCGAGTGACTCTAGCGTTGAACAGTTGTTCTAAAGTCGAAGACAAGGTCGAGAATTGCTACAAATTATCGACGGCATAGTGGAGCCTAGAAGTCGAGTCAGCCTCAACTTCGCCGAGTTGGTAAGACTTTTAATTTGATATTAGTGGAACAGGCAAATATACCTTTGGCGATACTTTGGAGAGTAGGTGTACATTTGTTGTTACAGCACTAAACTGTGAAATAAATACAATGTGTGAGATCTGTCTAACATCTCTTTGAGAGACTTATTGATTTTTTAGTGTTAGTATATTTCGTTTAGCTATGGTACAAGAGGCAAATAGGAATATAACTTTGTCACAACTTATACCTTCGTTGTTGAAGAGAGCCGTCGAAAGTAGAATAATTACCAAGAACAGATATTCAATGTTGATTAAACAGGAGTTTTGTTTGCGAAAAATAAGTCCAAATGGTACTGTATGTACCAAGAAATAAAGGCGATGTCCAACTTCAAGGTGTCAAAAGATAGGATTAGTTTGATGTGGGAGAGAATGGCTCTGGGTTCAAGCTAAAGACTACGCTTTGAATTTATCGCTCCAAAAGCCACGTGAATCAAAGAGCATCTGTAAAACGGTCTGAAAATTTATTATTGCGCAAAATAAGGTATGGGTGATGCAGCTGTTTTGAAGGTTTATTTTTGAACTGCTTTATACCTTAAATTCTACTGTTTGAAAGAAAGTGAGTTCTTTTTCAAATCAATCTTTTGCTTGATAAGGCTCCGGGGAACCCTCAGTATTTGGATGATCCATTCTTAGACGTAAAAGTAGTATTTCCTCCGATTAACGAGAACCTCTGTGCTACATCTAGTAATCTAGTGGGCTATAGCTTTGATAAAAGCCTTTTATTTGCTCAAAATGTAGCAGATACAGAAAATGAAATTGTAACACTTCGGTAAAGTAGCAGATAAAATAAGGCAAGACAACAATATCGAAACGTTTGACAATCTTTAAGTGATGTAATTTATTTAATTTCAGGCTTTACAAATGCGCTTAGTTTATATGTTGAAAGCAATCTTAATTCAATTGCTGAATTAGAAGATCATGATGTTGAATGCCTAACAAATGATGATTTACTAGAGTTAGAAGCGCTGAAGAAATTAGAAAAAAAGGAAAGAACTGAATAAGTGCATAAAATAAGTTGACATTACATGAGTTATCTATCATGTTCTCCATAAATAATGCCGCTATGTTAGAAGTTGAGGCTATGAATCCAAGTACTGAACGTTTTAATACAGTTGAACGTAGGAGGAGTCAACTTTTAAAATGCTTTAGAGCATTTTACCAAGGAAAAAAAAACATAGTAAAACAAATCACATTTCCGCGCGTCTTTTGGACACTTACATCCTAGACATCTGCCCTTGAAGGTAAAACTTGTATTTTATCGTCATCATCTCTTCATCTCTTTTAACTAAATCCTCTACACCAAGCAAGTAAAACACCCAGCCGTAGGAACACATGTGGCCTACAATGAATATATATATATATATATATATATATATATATGCGGCCCAACAACTATAACTGCATGTAACCAAAATTAATTAAATATATTTTAGTTTAGTCTTTGAAATTTTTAATTGTTCATTATTGCTAATATCGAGCCACAAAATTCGCCAATACACCATTAGTAATCGTATTGAATTGAAGCACTACATCCCCTATTCATTGTTAAGGAATATCTTAGCAGCTAACAGAAAAACATTGCCTACCACGCCATTAACATTCTACTAAATTATTTGATGCGCTTAGCGTAAACATTTCACATTCAGATCACAAGAAAAATAAGCGTATGAATTTGGAGAGCTATTCCACATCCAGTAAGTTAATGTTTAAAAACAAAAGTGTTGCCTTTACATGCTAATTGTGTTATTTTTGGTAATGATGATACGTCTACATTAGGCATAATATGCTTTTACCTAAACTAGGTGGTAGTAAAATCAAACGAAAAATTGTTCACGAGCATTGGTACTTCTATGATAAGTAAGAATTATTGTATTTTGGTTGATACGTTTGCTTTGGTTTGGTTTTATTAACGTCGCACTAGAAGCAACACGAGGGCTATTGGTAACGAACATCGTAATTTTGAAACTCGGTGAGATGACGAGAACGACACCTGAGCTGGGACTCTTCTCTCCTAACTGCCACACCTCGAAGACGAGAGATGGACCGAGAGATTTAACGTGCATCAGCCCCTTGATACACGGAGAGTCCTTAGTAACATCAGGGTTTAAACAGCGACTCGAAGAAAAGGGCTGGCCACGAGTCAGTCGCCATAACCACTAGGCTACCAGGGTTGAATAAATTCCGAAGAAGAAAAAAAAGATTTTTTTTAGTTTTGTGAGAAAATAGATTTCAGCTTACTATTGAATTGTAATATGTGTATAAAAAGAAACATTTTATTTTGGATATTTTATGATCAGTAGATAATCTATATATACAACATTCTTAACAATTAATTGTATGATAGCATATACTATCATTAACATACATATAATTACTTAAATTATGTATGATTCTTGACAATATGCTATTCTTAGTTCAAAATCTAATCTTTATATTTTACTAAAATATTGTTATTTATGATGTTTTATCCTTATGTTATCCTTTAAATAAATATGTCGAAGAAGAAATATCAAAAATTAGTGGTAAACATAATTTTAAAAATTAATATTTCATTCATGTAATCAAATGTTTTAATGAATTTTTATTAAGAAAATTCACATATTATTGTAAACGACTTTATCAAAAATGAAAGAAATTTAGGTATCTCTGATAAAACTACAAGTTAGATATATTTGTTTGGGTATACTGATGAAAGTATTTAAATAATTTTCAAAGTACGTTATATTTTAATATTATATTCATACGGCTTTCCTACAGTCTGAAATATTTAACATATAGGTTTCCAGAAATTTGCATACAACATATATATATTTCAAAACCATTCAGGTTCAAAAGCTTAGTTGGTTCATTCTGTCATTATTTTCACTCCACTTCACTTCTCATTTCAATGTCCACTCTTGGACTGTGGTCAGTTCTCGCGACATGAGAAAACTTTAGAAACTAATTCCGAGTCCTGAGTTTTATCACAAATCTCCAAAATCCCATCTCATTTCAAAATATAGGGTGAAATGTGACCTGCGAACTCCATCTTGACGTGCAATCACAGTTATTATACTCTGCTTTGTGTATAATTATTATCAACTCAGAGAAAGGAAGGGAGGACAGTCGTTGATTGGTCGCCGAAAGTGGAGCATTCCTATCTTTAATCATTCGCAATTGTTTGGGAAGGTATTTGTTCTGCTCGCATGTAAATGTATGTTAAATAATCGTAGAGTTGTAGATAGCATTAGGTAATTAATTAAGAGAAATTTCGAGGAATAAGTTTCTCATGAAACAAAATTCGAGTGTTTTACATTTATGAAGGATTATATAAATTTATTTAAATATAACAAAATTAACACTGTCCAAACAAATGGAGATGAATTGAAATATTCAATAGCATGACTTCTAAAAAACAATGTTTATTAATAAAATCGTACAATTTAACAACAATTAATGAGTAATATTATTAAAAAATTAATCAGTCAAATAAATCTGAAATTAGTCAAAACTCCTTACTAATTAAACATATTGATTTCTCTTTAGAAAGTTCGATATTTTCGTTTAAACTAATTTTATGTTTAAAAAAATTCGTCTTTATGTTAAATATACCTAGTTATGGAGAGCACATATTTTAATGTTTAACATTTAAGATTTTACGTGTTATGCAAAATCATCATGATCAAGTGATATTAAATAACAAAAATTTCTTATGAATTTAGCTTATAAAAACAAGTACAACTTTGTTTTCTCATATATCTCTGAATATTTTCAATCATTTTCGTCAGAATGGTAAACCCTTTTAAGCTACTGATAAATTCCTCATCAACGTATTAGATTTTCTGAATCTTTTAAATTGAAAAAAATATTGCTTATTTAATTGAAAAAATTATTGCTTATTTAATTGAAAAAATTATTGCTTATTTAATTTAAAATAATATTGCTTATTTAATTTAAAATAATATTGCTTTAGAAATATTTATTTTTCAAGCTCAGATCAATTTATATAATACACCTTCCAATTCCCCTACTATATGAGGAACGCTTCTAAAATAGAATCAAAGAACGAAGGTTTCATTATTTTACACGATTTGATTGGAGGAAAGAGATTCTTGAATTCGAGATGCTTCAACTACCTTATTGTTTTTCTGTTACAATAGGGCTTGATTTTAACTAATTTTACAGATTAATTCTCCCAAATGAGACATAATGGTATTATGAAAATATTTTTAGTTTAATAGAAACCTCTTTATCTAGGAATGTTCCATGATTGGTAAGTAACTAAACAATTTACTTAAGTGCATTTTTAAATGTATAAAAAAATCTCCGTTGGTAATTTATACAATCTAAAAATATTAATTTAATTTTAAAGAGAATAATCTGATTCTTTTGTAATGAATCGTCTAAGCTCTTTATTTATATTGTTTTTGGCAAGCAAGAGAAGGTAGATTTTTTAAAAATTCGTTAGCTTGTAGAACTCGTATTTTACTAATAGAAACAAAGTTTTATTAATAAAGCTTATAACTTCAACACGATGCAGGTTATTTTAGCTAGATTAAAATACGCATTAATAAATTTAACAATTTGTTTTCTGGTACTTGAAACCTCAGATTGATTCAAATTTTTCAATTTTAGATTTTGAAGTTAATAATCGGAAATTTCGCTTATTCCACAAATAAATTATTTATGATAATTTGATAAATAGAACGTTGTCAAATTGAATTACAAAATGGTAAATCAACGTGCAACGCCATAGAGAAAAATATCTGAATTTACTTTTTCTCAAAAGGTTTTTTTTTTTAGGATTCTGGAACTCCTTCTTCAAAATCAATTTATCCGTAGCACTGATATTCTTCGATATATAAAATAAAACTGTTTGCTATGTAATGAAAAAATATTTTTGTAATACACAACCTCAAATTAAAGGTTTATATCAATATAAGTATAAATATTATAGAAAATTTGATTCATTATAATCAATATCAAATTATTTTAATAAAATTTTATTTTGATATTATAATAATGTTTATTATATGGGGTATTATACAGGGTGTTTCATATTGAATGGGACAAAAAGAAAACATGATTGGGAACGTTGCAATTAATATATTTAGAAAATTCAAATTTACCTCAAAACTGCATTTATTCAAGTTTCTACAGGTTTTCAATATGTGCCCCTCCGGTGACACGACAAATGTCTACACGGTAATCAAGCTCCTGCTACACTCGTGATAGCATACCTACTGTGATGGAGTTCAACACTGCAGTTATCCGCTGCTTCAGTTCCTCCTGAGGAAGTTATTCGCTGCTTCAGTAAGTCCTGAGGAAGTGGACGCATAAACACCTTGTTTATAACGAAACCCCAGAGGAAAAAAAATCACAGGGCGTTAGATCTGGTGATCTCGGTGGCCAATGAAGACATGTCAAATCCTGTGGCCCAGCACGGCCAATCCTGCGACGGGGTAGACGTTCGTTCAGAAACTCACGTACGTTTTTATTCCAATGTGGGGGAATACCATCTTGCTGCAAAATGAAATCAGGAACAGCTTCCTCCAGCTGGGGGAGCAACCACTCAGAGAGCATGTCTTGGTAAATGTCCTCATTAATCGATTTTTCAGCAAAGAAAAATGGACCAAAAACACAACTGTTTGATAAAGCGCAGAAAACGTTCACCTTGGGAGAATCACGCTGATGTTCTAATGTTACATGGACATTTTCCGTGCCCCAAAATCGCAAATTATGGCAATTAACTTTGCTACATAAGTGGAACGTGGCTTCATCGGTAAAAACCAGTGTGTTATCAAAACCATTCACTACGAGCTTTTCTTGAAATTTCGCACAAAATTTCTTACGCAACGGTTTGTCAGTAGGTTTTAAAGCCTGGACCATCTGATATCTGTACGGCTTGAATTGGAGACTCTTCCGTAAAACACGCCACACCGTTCTGTGAGGGACAGTCAGTTCTGCACCTGCACGTCGCGTTGATTTTTATGGACTCCGTAAAAAAGAATCACGCATTCTTTCAACCACTTCGGGTTTTGTTTCTTTTCGTCCTGGACTTTTGTTCTTGCATAAGTAGCTGGTATCCTGGAACTGCTTCATTCACCTGCTTATGTTATGCCGATGCGGTGGTTCTTTACGAAATTTAGTGCGAAAATGTCTTCGCACAACAGTTACCCAGGAGGTTTTGGCACATTCGAAAACGCAGTACGCTTTCTCCTGCATGGACGACATTTTGTTTAACAGCGCCTCTAGCGGCGAGTTCGTCATTTGATAATTTCCCCCTGTTGCCAAATAAAACTTGTATAATTGTAGTTCCAGAATAAATTTGTTTTGACTGAATAAATCCATTACGTCAGTCACACTGCTCTATTCTTTTTGTCCCATTCAATATGAAACACCCTGTATTGTGTTTATAAGTACTGTGCAAAATTTTCAAGCCAGGAATACATTAGAATTTATGGAAATCGTACGTAATGTAAGTATGCTACTTAGTAATGTAAATGCAGCCATTGATTCATATGTGCTTACACACAATTATATATATATTAACTTCAACATATTTTATATCTTAACCATAGTCTTAAGATCATTCCCTCACATACTTCCTTTAACACGATAAGCTGAATAGCTGAGCTTTAAATTCAGTGAAACTTAAATTCACACACATGTAGTTATCTTATTTACAAATTACATAAATCCAGTTCTAGGACAAGTTCATATCTGTAACAGAATGAGCAGAGTAGGCAGCACAGAATGAAGCGCTTATCAAATTAAATGCTTCTCATAACACTCGTACACGAGAAGCTGTACTATTTCGCTAATGGGGCATTATCTACGCATATTCTTGAATTCTTAAGTAAATGAATTTTGAATAGCTAACATTTTACCTTCTTTCAACTTGGCACTTGATAAAAAATTCACTGAAATATTGATTAAATGTTAAAATGTAAGGGCACAGTCATGCATAGTTAATTTCGGGAAAAAATGTGCCTTTCTATATAAAACTGAAGTCTTTACACTTCGCATTAAACACTTTTTATAATGCCTCAGACAATTTTATCGTTGAAGAGATTCAGAACAGCGTCGACAACGAGTAGCGTGTGAATTGTTTATTGTTGGTTCTCCAAGAAAAAATATGATCTGTAACTTTAACTAACCCATAATGTAACTAACCCTTTTTCTTATAAGATATTATTTGTAAATATAAAACTTATCGTTACGTTTTTTGTTTTTATAAACTAACAGAAACATTAAGGTTCTTTATCACTCTTTTTAACTTGAAAAAAGACTTTTGAGAAAAAAAAAAGTAATAAACACTATACATTTTCAAAAGTTTTTCAGAAATATCATCTTAAATTACGTTTTCAGATTATTATCTTTATATATTAATCAGAAATTCAAAATTCGGATGTTTGTTTTTCTCATTTCTCTCTTTAATTTTTATAGATTAAGTAATAATGATGTTCAACAGATAATTCATTTCGTTTTCCCCCATGCCTCCAGAAATTACTTTTAATTCTTTATTCATTTCTTTCAGAAGTTTTTTGGTTTCAATTACTCTATGCATTCTGAATTCATCCCGCAATAACTTCGTTGGCTTTTTAAACATTATATATAGACGTTTTGCCCAGAACCGCTTTTGTTTCAAAATCCTTATTTTTGAGATGAACAACTAGCTTTTCACTTGAATAAGGAATATAATTGTTAGGTTTGTCTTCCGAGCACGTAAGAGCTTAACAAATGCGATAGGCATCTTCGGTCCTTACAATAAGCTAAACACCGTGAAACGTTGTTTTGATTATTATTTATTTACTATTTCTGAGTTTACGAAATTTGTTTGTTTAGTTTCTTCAAAATTTGAAGAAATTTGTCAGAAATTAGAATGACAGAAAATAGAATTACTTTATCCATATTCACACAATTTTGTTTCGGCTCATAGTTAAATTTTCTTATGATTGATATTACAAATATACGAAATTATATAATTATAGAGTCATAGTCATCCGGAATTTTTAAGACTAGATGATCATTTTATACTTGCATAGCACATATATTGTCATGAATTTGAAACAAAAAGATTTTTTTAGCTTAGTTTTTATAATAGAAGCAACACGAGGATTATTGGTGACAGACCTCGTAATTTTTAGCCTCGGTCAAGTGATGAGAATTACAGTTCAGCTGGCACCTCCCTCTCCTAATTTCCACACCACGCCAATGAAACACAAAGATAATGATAAGCTAAAATGTAAAATTCTATCAAGGATTGCCTATCTTTTCGCTTCAAAAATCATCGTTTCCGTAGAAAGATATTCATATGTTTAAATGTGAATTGTCACTCAATATTTGACTTTTATTTCAAAATTTGGTCATTATTTGTAACATGTTGTAGCACAAAAATATGAATTCTCATTCAAAATGAATGTATCGTGACATCTATTATTTGTTCAGACACATCTTTTAATGTTTAGGTTAACGTAATTATTACAAAATATTATTATTTTTCTAATTTTATCCGTTGATCGAACTCACTTGTTTTATTTCAGTTAAATACCAAAACATTGTAAACGCATGATGAAAAAAGAGAGTTTTCAAGAAAAGATCGAGTTGAGATTGTTCAGATTCTGATGCATCAGAAATAAAACGAAATGTTTCAAAAAGTAGCAATTACGTTAACTGCAAACAACAATTTAAGTGCAACAAAATGATCATATCAAGTATTTGGAAATGGGCTTTCAAAAATAATTTTCAAGGTGAATCGTATGCTAATGTTGATTCTTTGATAAAACAATACTATAGGCATAAATGCAAAGACAATGGGTAAACACTTGAAAAACTTAGACAAATTTCTCTTATGCCAACGAAGCTCCCAAATTTACATCATTTGGGATTTGAAAGATAAAAAAAAAAAAAGAAAACTCTATAAAGCTAGTGTCAAGCACCCTCAAATCATTTCATACAGGACAGATCAAGAAAGTTAGAAAGGAATTTCGACTGCCAAACATACATCCTGACGGAAAGCTTATGGTTTTAAGGTTTATGTTCACATTGATGAAAAGTAATACTATTTGACAAAAGGCAAGAAAAATTATCAAGTACTTTTAGACAAAGACACGCCACATATAACGCACAAAAGTAAGAGATTTTTATCAGACGTTATCATTGTAGTAGTAACTCACTCAAGATGGGATTCATAAAAAAAAAAAAAGTTTTTTTGTTGGAAAGATTGGCATATGGTCATTCGTTATGCAAACGCTGGCACACAGAAACAGTGAGATCCGAACGATATGATAGCATATTTCAATGCAAAAACAATGGAATCTGTTATTAGTATAGAGATAAGAAAAATACTTTTAAGGAAAAAAAACCTACCAACAATTCATAAAACACAGCCGAGAAAATCAAGACATTGGCCAATAGTTTTTCACTAGGATAACCAAACCACATCTATTAGATGGGCAAAATGTAAGATGAATAGTAGATAATAATTCTTTTAATAGTAGAAGACATGTTACTATTAAAAGAGGAATTACGTAGTGGATGGATTATACAAATGAAATCACTGTCATCAAATTGTCAAGACTGCAAGGTGTTAGACTTGAGTTTTTTTTTTAAACTCATTATAATAGCTCTAACATTAAGTCTCGCTGCAACTGTTCACGCAATAATATATATTGAGGAATTGATATAAAAGACAAACATATAGTCTTTAATAATATTTATCCGAAATAATAGATTACACATTTCTGTCACTGCAACACAAGTAATGCTGGAAGCAATAAAGAATGACGTCATCAGTAATTTTAAGCTCATGTATAAAAGGGAAGCAAAGCTTCGCAACCGTGGGATGTTATCTACATGTTTAAAATTCAGTAACGAGAAATTATTGAGAAAATCCAGAAATTATCTTAATACTCAAAATAAAATTAAGCATAAGGTTTTTACTTTCTTGTCTAATTGAATCTAGTCTTTTTATAATAAATGTTACGTTTCATGTTTATTTTCTTTTGCTACTATTACTAAGGGAAAAATTAAATTCATCAATTGCTACCATTATAATGGTACATGAGAGTACAATTTATCACATTTAATTTACAGCTCTGTAATGAAAAGTCTTTATTATGTTATATCCTTTTATTGAATATTTTCATATGAAAATTCAATGATTTTCAAACATAATTCAAATTACACAAGAGTTGTTTGAATCATACAAAAAGCTTGTTTTTGCAGATTAATATCTTCTGATATACATAGACAACGAGTGTTAATCTGATTTCGATACATACCTCCAGATGGCTTGGGAATCAAATTGTATTTCTGAGCCGAGATGACGTACACGCTGTTCCCATTTTGGGATTACGCTACATAGAACCCTCACTGTAACACAAATATTTAACCGATGGTTGGATCGAACCAGGTTAACGATTTTTTTTTATATGACATCCGTTTTTGACGTAGAAGGTTGACTTGGGTAGGAATAATCTTCTATGCCTTATAGGCTATCTTGATAACCCTTAAACTACTCAAAAATACCCGCACGTGATACACATTCATTGCCATACACTTCTAACAAATCATTTGAAAAGTCCCCGGCCTGACACATAGATGGCACAACTAGAATTAAATCCATATGTTTTTTAGTTACCCCTAACCCTCAAAAGATGCGTGTATAAATTTGACAGCTGTCGGATCCTTAGTTTGTGAATTATAGCATTTTGAGTGAAGCAACTTTTGTTATTGTAAAAAAAATTGATAAAAAGGAATTTCGCGTGTTGATAAAATATTGCTTTTTGAAGGGAAAAAATATAGTTGAAGCAAAATCTTGGCTTGATACCGAGTTTCCTGACACTGCCCCATTAAAATCAAACATCAAAGATTGGTATGCTAAGTTTAGACGTGGTGAAATGAGCACCGAAGACGATGGACGCCCAAAAGAGGTTGTTACCGACGAAAACATTAAAAAAATCCAAAAAATGACTTTGAATGACCGTAAATTGAAATTGAATTAAATAGCAGACACTCTAAAGATGTCAACTGAACGTGTACATCATATCATTCACGAATATTTGGGTATGAGAAAGCTCTGTGCAAAGTGGGCCCCGCGCGAGCTCACTTTTGACCAAAAACAACGACGAGTTGATGATTTGGAGCAATGTTTGAAGATGATCAAGCGTAATAAACCCGAGTTTTTACGACGATATGTGACAATGAATGAAACACGGCTCCATCATTTCACTCCGAAGTCCAATCGACAGTCATCCGAGTGGACTGCACACGATGAACCCGCTCCAAAGCGTGGGAAAACGCAACAGTCGGCTGGTAAGGTTATGGCGTCTGTATTTTGGGATGCGCCTGGAATAATTTTCATTGACTACCTTGAAAAAGGAAGGACCATCAACAGCGACTATTACATAGCATTATTGGACCGTTTGAAGGACGAAATTGCCGAAAAACGGCCGCATTTGAAAAAAAGGAAGCGCTGCTTCACCAAGACAATGCACCATGTCACGTCAGTGAAAACGATAGCAAAAATCCATGAATTGGGCTTCGAATTGCTTCCTCATCCACCGTATTCTCCAGATCTGACCCCCAGCGACTGTTTCCTGTTCTCAGATCTCAAAAGAATGCTCTCTGGGAAGAAGTTTTCGTCGAATGAAGAGGTGATCACCGAAACTGAGGCCTATTTTGAAGCAAAGGACAAATCGTACTACAAAAATGGTATCGAAAAGTTAGAGGGTCGCTGTAATCAGTGTATCACCCTTGAAGGGGATTATGTTGAATAAAAAAAACTAATTTTGCCAAAAAAATGTCTTTTACTATGGTAGGCCGGGGACTTTTCAATTGACTTGTTATTGTTACATGCATCATTTTTCTGTTGAACCAAAAAATATCTCTTATATGGACGAAAGCTATAGGTATACCAATTTGTTTACAGAAACGAGAGGGACTGCATTCGAAAGAGAAGGCTTCCCGTTAAACAGCTGTCGGTCGTTGGATTTTGGAGCATACTTACTTTTTTTTGTGGTTTTGTGCTAGCGCCAGTCTCGTTATTTAATAGCAAATCTTGTATGTAATTTTAATAACAACTTTTGGCAAATTGAGATTGTTTTTTTATATTAAAGTAAAATTTTTATAGTATTTGAAAAGACTTTCGTCTATACTTTATTAATATCATAATATTAACCAACTTGAAGGTAAAAGAATAGTGCTTCAGAAAAACTGCTTAAATTATTTCTGTTTAAATTTATTAAACTCACCTTCTCTTACATTCTATGAAATAATGAAATATTTATTCTTCAAATAACGATCACAACTACACATTTTAGCTCCAGGTACGCGAAAGAAATTATAGTATTTGGATTTCACACACACAATATCTTCTTAATATCTCAAACTATTTCGGCTTAACTTCTTATATTGCCAATAAACTAACAGATATAGAAATCATACATGTAATCAGTCGATATTTAATGCATACAGATTACCGAGGCTGCATATATCATTAAGTAAATATTAACAATTAGTTTATATATGCATTAACAGGGGAGTTTTATTTGATCCTTCCTTTTCTGTTATTGTCTTAACCAATGGTATCAGAGAACAATATTTTGAAAACTAATCACTATATTGTTATATTTATTTATGAAATGAAAAAACACATTCTTAAAGGAATAGATCACTTATATGCATACAAAACACCAAAGTGCATTAAAAATATTCTTTCTATGAAATGAAAGTAAATGTCCTGAAGTAAACAGCTTTAGAGTCTGACGTCATATAAAGCCAACATAGGAAAGGTATATACTACGTAATGACATAATTTACTAGCATAAACACTTACAGTGTAATACTTTGCATTCTGTAGAATATCCATTCAAAGTTTGGATCTAGTAATCACTCTGACTTTAGCGAAGATTATTGTAAATATTCGCATCGAATACACGTTGCATTCAGGTTGTTAATGAACTCTTTACATATACAGAGACTTCTAGAATAAGGTGACATCTTGCTCTAGCTTGAAAGTGCTTGTAAATCATAAGCATTCGAATAACATTTGCTATGGAACTTCTTGGCGCCAACATCAACACAATCATTATATAAATTATCTCGCTACTTCATATCATCTTCCCTTTCACTTTCTCTCTCATCGATATTTCCCTATATTAACTAAAGAGGATGGTCATCATCATATTTCGACTTAATCGGCCTCCAGTCGTATTCACTTATGTCGCTGCCAAACATTGTAAGCAGATGGATGATTTTCCTATGGCAGTGCTTGAAATTTTACTGATTCAAATATGTGAGTAGATAATCTCTCATTAGTGAAATATTAACACTGCGTTCTACATATTCATCTTATGCTCTTCATTGGATCAGTTCCCATTTCGTACTTTCAGTTTCATTATTTGATGTGTTATACACAGGAAACTTGATTTATGGATATGTAAATATTGTTGGTTGTTAAGAAGAATCTAAATCGGGTACAGAAATGAGATGTACATCCTAATATGAAGAGATTCTTAAAAGGTTAGAAAAATAAATTCAGTAGAGATTGAAATACATATGTGCGTGTGTGAAGTAGAGACTAATGTTTCAATTAAATTAGACATAAATATTAAAGGATATGAAACATTAAATAATAATTCTGTAATAAAGAGCTTTTTGGATAATTTGGTAACTACCAAGTTCAAATTATATTGTTCTCCAAAACAGTTAACAAATTGAGTTTCCAAATGTATTGATTAAAGTATAATAAAAAAAAATTATGACAGTAGAAAAACATTTTAAAATAATAATTAAAATTTGTTTAAATAAAGTAGAATAAAATCTTAAAATGTATGATATAAACATTATTTAAAACAAATAAATTAGGTTACATTTATAATTTTTAGTCTTCAGTTATTCAGCAATCATTCCTCTTGAATATCTTTTTATTATTTTTAGTAAAACTTTATTTAAAACCCTTGCATGATCAATAACATATTAGAAGGATCAATAGGTCTATGGAAAATAACAAAAATATACATTTTAAATACGTTCTTTGCAAAATGACTTTTACAAATGTGTATATTCAGACACAAAACTCGACATACACCAATTAAGACCGTGATATTTAAGAAATTATAAATATTTAGAGAAAAATAAATTTATGGGAAAGTTATGTTTTATAAATGAAATAATAATTTTGAAGGTAGATGATAGAATGAAAATCTCTCCCGAATATGCAAAAAAATGAAATTCATTTCACAAAAATCTATGTATAGGAGGAGATTTTGAGCATTATACGATTTCACACTTTTAGTTAAACAAAAACAAAGCAACATTGCACTTGATTATAGTAAAAATAAATCTTGAAAATCGGTTAAGCAATTTGCATTCTTACTGTTGTAGTAAAAATGGTTTAATGAAATGAAAATTCTGTTGATGATTGGAATTTGATGATTAAGTTACGAAGATATATATATATATATATATATACTGTGTTAAAAATTAAGAGAATTTTCCGATTTGATCGATTATCTCTAGAACTACTGGGCAATTTTTAATGAAATTTTTTGTGTACATAGGGTTGATATAATACAAGAAAATAACCATTCAACAGTTATAATACACACCCATTATCGTGCGTAACACTAATAGGAGTCACAAGAGGGGAAACAGGAGTTGCAGAATAGAACAAAAAATGGTTTATCAGGGGATTTGGTCTCCTCTTACAGATATATATTGGCCTGGAAACCTGATTTTATACTGCAAATAAAGGAGTTTATGAGTTCTTGTGTGTAATTGGTTCCATTCGTCCTGCAACGCCGTTTTCAGGTCTCGGATGGTTCTCGAAATTACGAATTGCAATTGCCCTCCGCAGGGCATCCCAGGCCTGCTCTATAGGATTGTAGTCTGGAGACCTGGCTGTCCAAAACATCCAGCAAATATCCTCACTTTCCAGAAATCCAGCTGAGCTCTGTATGACCTCGCGTTGTCATCCATCAAAAGGAAATCAGGACCGATTGGACCCCTGAAAAGGCGGATATAGGGCTCCATGCCCTCTTCCCTATACTTCTTAAGAGTCGCAGTGCCTCTTCGCAGTGCTTCTCAAAGACTTGGAAGAGTGTGCGGGTATCCAAAAAGATGCCTTCCCAGACCATCCATCCGCCGCCACTATAATGGTCTATTTCTTGGACATTGGAGGGCAGGTAGTGGGTCCCTGGTTAGATGGGAACGGGACTCATGAGTGAAGAGAACGGTCCGCCATTGATTCCTGTTCAATTTGTATGATCTCTACATCATTTTAAGCGGACTCTCCTGTTCATTGAACTGAGTGGGACGCAAACAACAGGTTTGATTGCAAACAGCTCTCTCTTCTGAAGTCTACTGGAAACAGTCATCCTTTAAACTCGGGTTATTGTGGCTACATGTAACTCATGAAATACTTGATAAGCTGTAGTATGCCTCTTACGCTTTGCTGTAATGGACAAATGGTGATCTTCTCTGGCCGTCAAGTCTCTTGGGCGACTTTGCCCATGATTTCGCTCAAAGGATCCGGTATCTTTAAAATGTTTCCATAAGTTGGACGCGATGTTGGGCATTACATCTAATTTTCTGCAAATCTGGATGTTACAATAGCCTGCTTCTAGCCTACCCCCCAATTTGCCACCTTATTCCATCATCTAAAAATTGATAGTTACACACTTTTACTGTTTGAATTTTAATTTAAGTGATTGCTACAAAAAAAAACACCAAGAAATTCGGCGAAATGCGCTAGCGAACGAAATCAGGATTTCGGTACGTGCGCTTATAAATCCTATTTTTCGACCAGTTCCACCATCATGCACGTATACGATAAAGTATCCGATGCTCAAGATTTGTATTTTTGTTTTTAAACAATAATTTTGCATTTCATTCAATTCTTTTCATGAAATTCCACAGAATATTCAAATTCTCTTAATTTTGAACACCAGTATATATAATATTACGCACGCTGAAATACCATAAATTGTTGGAAAAAAACCGTGTACTGTCCAAATTATTTTTAAAAATTCTGAAAAAACCTAAACGTATTTTTAAAATCCTTGTAGTGGTCAGCCGAAAATTTTGAATTATCGAGATGCTCGAAAAGTAATGAGAGGAAAATTAGGTTAAGTTTGAATTTATCCATATTTTAATTAAATAATATGTTGCTACGAGAACTAGCAAAAGTATTAATGCGGAAACAAAAGAATCGACTGATCTGATTTGGCCAAATTCGTAGAGCGAAACCATTTACTATATCGCCTTAAACCAAAAACATTTTTAAAGATTATATTTACTCATTACTTCCACGTTGGCAAGTTGCCATAAGTAACAAAGAAAGTTATATTGTACAATCAATAATATTAAATACATGAAAAATATATTGTTTTCCTTTCCTTTTCAAAGGTACAGAATTCTGGTACGTTTCCTGTATGTAACATTGGGCTATTCGCGGTTTCTCTTCACCTTTGCCCAACCAAAAATGAAACGTGATTATGTAAAGCAGGTAGAAATGAAGTGAAGCGGGTGAGTTAGGAAATATATGAACTCCGACTGAAAGTAGCGAGAAAGAGGCTGAAGGAGATGTGAAGCTGAAGCTGAAGTTTTGGATGAGCGGAAGGAGGAGTGGAATGAGAAGTTGAATTAGAGGATTAAATTAAGATTGTTGCAAGAAGTTTAATTACTGCTGTTTTCAACAGTTGATCCAGAGTCTGAGTTGCAGTCGAGGAAGGATTAGTGGTAAGAGTCTGTTTGATTACTATTGGTGGGTTGAATTGAGGTTAATAGAAATATTCCCCGGGAGAGCATAGTGAGTTGTTGTCATAGTAAATATATGTTAATAAATTCCGTAAAGATTGTTCTAGTGTATCTTTGATTATTGTGTTGTAGTGTTTAATAATTGAATCTAGTGATAGCACAAGATGAAGCCCGGGACGGGCGGGCCTCACATGTAGATATATTATTTTTCGAATCAAACTTATTAATATTTATATTAAAATTCAATCTATGAATTATTATTTAATGTTATTTTTGTTTTGTAAGATGCTTAACACAATAAGTAATTTATTTTCGAATTGAGGCTAAGCATTTCATGAAAATAGTGTAAGCTATATTTATTCGGTAATACCAACTGGCGCGTAATTTACTTGAAAGTGATGAAAATGAAATATTTCTATAATAATATGAAAATGAGTATAGTATAAAAGAAAATGAGTTCCAAATAAATCTTTTTAGAATAGAATTTTTTCTAGTTCCTCTTTTAATTTGTAAGAAATTCATTATTAAAAAATTACTTTTTACAGGATGTTTAACTATAATAAAAGTTTAAGAAAAAATAAAAAAAAAACATACTATCCGTTTTTTTAGCCTTAAAAATAAGAATGAAATCTGAATATATGTTTTTAATGCATTTTCTATTTCTTAGACTTAAATTTTATTAAAGAAAATGGATAAATTTCCCATAACACAAATTGAAGGTAAAAAGTTGTTTTATGTTTTAAAATTAAAGTGTAATTGGATTTCATATTAATAAATGAAATTTAGAAAACAGAAGAAAGTAATGCAGAAAACATTATGTGAAAAGATAATAAAAAACTGAAAAATAAGAAATTAAAAATTCATCTCTTGAAAAGCATTATTATAAAAACTAAATTCTTTTCACTCTTTCTGGAATTTCTTTTCAGTTAGAAACAGGATATTAAAACTCATCCATCACAAGTATTTAAATACATATATTAAGGAACACGAATAATTTTAAATTAAAATTTCTCATTCTTGCATGGATAAATATGCTAACACTTATCATTAATCTTCCTCTACTCATACTGTTAACTTCATGAGAAAAAAAACCAGCAAATGTTGTAAATATTTATGCACTACAAGTTCTTTAAAGAATCATATTAATAGAAGCATCTAAGATCTACGTAATTCACATCTGATGAACAAGCATTTACCGTCAATTATGAGTAAAAATCAGCAAAGATTCATTAAAAACATAATAACATGCGTCCCGGATAAATTAAAGTAACAATTTCAAACAGTGAAAAAATATATTTATATTTTTACACTGACATTTTCAATAAAGAGTAAATGAATTTTTTCTTTTACCTAAATTTAATTTTGTTGACACTATTCCTTCATATACTTGAACTGTTCAAAATGTACCCGTGTTGAAAGGAAAAATGGAATCGAAGTAATTCACTGAAGTACAGTCCACTGTTGTTTTCCCTTCTCTAAGGAGACCATGAATATAAAACACTCAGCATTCCAAAACATCATTGCCATCCCAAGACATCACACACATCCGGCCGATTAAACTGTCTTCACCATCGTTGGATAAGATTTACCTAAAGCAACACATTGTTTGGATTGATGCTTGAATAATTGTGTAGGATAATAAATCCAGGTCTCATTAACACTAGAAACTAGACTCAAATGACAAAGATTTATCATTAATTTGGCAGAAAATTTCAAGCGTGTAAATACAGTCAATTTTAAAAAGTTTAAATAAAATCTAATTCGGTTAGAATTTCATATATATATATATACTCTCATATAACATCGATCAATAACTCCAAGACTAACCCAGGATGGCGCTCTTAGTAAACCAGTAAACAGGTCTTTCTAGAGTACAACCTTTGCTTGAAACGTGTCAAAATTTTAAGTCGATCGGACCAGAAGGTTTTTGAAGTGAAGAAAAGGTTTTTCAAGGTGGTCTCGCGATTGCTCGATGGAACAAAACAGCAACGAGTCGATGATTCAAGTTGTTTATCGCTATTTTCTCAAACAAAGATTTCTTGCGAAAAAGGAAAGAAAAATTTTGGAAAACAAAAATAAAAATTGAAAAGCGTTGGAACGATTGTATCACCTAAAAGGTGATTAACAAAGATGTTATGTTGATGAATAAAAAAAAATTTTGCAAAAAAAATGTTGTTTTCAATGTTAGACTCGGGAGTTATTGATCGATGTGTTATATATATATAATTAGTACTGTTAATTAGACATAATTATAAATTATACTAAATTACAAATTTTAACCACTGAAAAACAAAATTAAAAAAAAATATTAGATCTATAAAACATCCACTACTAATTAAACTACAAATGCTACAGAATTAAATAAATTAATAAGAATATATCAAAATAACCAAACACATTCAATTTCAAATTATTATCATAATTTAAAACATGAAAACATTATAATGCAAAATCACCCACAAATTCACTTAAATCCGTTATAAAAATATTCAAGATCACATAATATACATGATGATTTTAATTAAAAATATATGTGGTTAAAAACTACAACCAATTTATATAAACACAACTTCCCATGAAACCAAAAAACACTATCAAGAGAACAGAATTAAGGAAGAGACAAAAATAGGGATAATGCAATTTAAAAACTGTCCTTTAGTCCTTTTAATCCTTTAATTAATGAAATTACACGATTTTTAAAAATCCTTAGATTTGCTTTTCCTACGCTCTGAACTAGTAAGGATAATCCTTACCAGACAATTAGACTCCTTATAAAATATCTAACAATCACTATATCGTTTACCATGTGGTCTGAATAATCTTTACTTTAATTTCCCAAACACAGGAAGTATTTTGTCATTTCATTCTTAATGCTTAACTGACAGGATGTACGTCCACCGCTATCCCGGTGTATCTCTCTCTCTTCTTGTATAATATTAATAAATTCATAATTCAGTTATTAAAACGATAGTCTCAAGGAATCATAAACTCTGTTATTTTTAGAATGAATTGGCGTTGTTAAAGTTGTATATCTATAAGACGGGAGCATACTGCCTATGGAACCAATTTTGGAATTTTCTTCCATGGGGATCAATAAACAAGAAAATTCATGAGTACTCTAATTATGGTACGGTATTTTATTTATTTATTTTTTTAGTATTCAAACCAAATACATGACTAATTTTATGAAAATCTATCTAGTACCTCTGAAGATATTCAACTAGAATTAAAAATCCTCTTAATTTTAAACACTTGTTTAAAATTACAATAAAAATATTTCAAATCACATAATATTCACTATATATATTTAAAGAGTTGTGACTTTTGGTTATTCTTGCTTCTCTCTTCACTGACCTCGGAGACATTTTATAATTTTAATTTTTTACGGTTACAACTTCATCAGGTAAATTAAGATGAAGATAACAAGCGTGGTAAACTGAATTAAAGATAGTGACATACAAGCAACGTAAAATTTAAATAAAGGAAAAGGTAGACAGATGATAATATAAAATTGATAAATGCTTGTAAGTTGGCGTGTTTTACTATAAGTAATCCTTTGGATTGGATTTAATTGGTAGTGACTGATATTTATAATAATAAGAATAGAAGCTGTTACAAGCGAGAAATTTTTGAATAAGATGGAGGGATTTGGTAAGCTAAGAATTTATTATTTGAATACAAACTAGGATTAACTGAGTTAATAGCGATTTGAGACAGAAACCTTATGCATGTTCTGCGATATTAAATAAACTGTGTTGTCTTTCCATATCACATTTTCATTTGGCGTTTAGAGCTTATTGACTATTTAACTAGATTTTATGATGGTTGGGGAGTTATAAATAATGCAGGACTGCCGTCATACAGATTTCACACTTTCAGTACAAATTTGAAAGCCGTCATTTTATATTCATATATTCGTCAGATATGCCAGATTATTATAACATCTGTGGAAAGGATGAAAATTAATTGTATTAAATAATAATAATACAGAATTCTGCATTAAATAATAATAATACAGTCAAAAAAGCTTTCTTTTATGTTGTATTTGGAGTATAATATTTTAAATTCTGCAGGCTTCTTAAATTTTAAAAACTGACTTCAAATTGAAAATATAGTACTTATAAATAGCAATAAGAAACCCAAGTTAAATATAAAATTACATTTATGTATTCAAGTTTGATTGATTGTTTGGTTTCACTGGATATAGAGAAACAAAGGTTATTATACCAGTATTCGAGTTCTTCGTAAACATAAAATGCTTAATGTATTTAACAATCCATTGCCTCAGAAATTTCATGGTTGCGGTAGTCTAGTGGCTATAGTAGCGGACTAAGGGGTTCGAGTCTTAAAGCAACAAAAGACAAGCCGGGACTGAAGTAGGTTGAAATCTGTCATGACTCAAAGTCATTCCATTGGTGTGGAAGTTAGAAGAGAGGGGCAGCTCAGTTGTCGTCCTCGTTATTTGTCCGAGGTTCAAAATTCCGAGGTCCATCTTGAATAGCCCTCGTTAGCTTCCAGTGCGACGTTAATGAAACCAACCAACCATTCATACACTTCTTGTTCTTGAAATTGGTAAGTGTCAAGGGGGCAGTACTATAAAAGTTAAGGTATAAAATTTAAGAACTCTATTGAAAATACATAATTCTGCGTAATATAACATAGTTTTGACCTCTGGATTTTAAGGTATGACTTTTCTTTTCTGAGAATAATTTTAATCGACTTTTAAATTCTGAAAATGCATGAAAAGAATTCATCTCCTTATTTCTGCATTTTTTAATATTTAATATTTCTGCCACTTCCATAACAGTCAAGATTCACTCTATCGAAAATTTAAGAAAAGTATCTTTTTCTTTCATTTGATGCAGAAAGTATTCTTATCAGAATTTCCCCTTATCTTTTTTTTTTTTTACTTTTCAAATACTTATCCAATTTATTGCAAAGTTTCATCTGCAATAGATGACTCGTGCCATTTTTATTTCCTTGAATCTCGAATGAAATGCATTAAAAAATATCTTACAGAATATTATATCTTACAGATAAAGTTACATAGAAATATCGAAAGCATTGGGAGTTATCTGTTGAAACAAAATATATTTCTAATATTACTAAATAATTTTACACTAATCTTATTTTAGTCAGAAACTATTATAGCTTCTTTTTATAAGTCATTTCGAGTAGAATAATTGGATCTAAAAATTAAAATCCAGGAACTATTCCGAAAGTAAGTTCCATTATTGTGTAGAACGAAGAGATAGGAGTGGACAAAGTAGCTTGTCTCGCATTCTATGATAAAATTGATTTGCCCCTCATTTGTAAAGACCTGTTCTACTTTTAGGCTTTAAGTATTGATAATTTCAAACGCAAACACTTTTAAATTAATTTACTTAACATGTTTAAATTTTAAAGAAAATAATACTAACAACAATTAATTAATGCCCATAAAAGGATCGGGTAAAATACATTTTAAGGTCTACTAAAATTCTGTAATAAGAATAGTTTTTTAAACATAAGTTTGAATACTTTATAGTTTTGTTTCTTATATATATTTCGATATTATACGTAAATGATTCAGGAATTACATCAGAATCCTAAGAATGAAAATTATTTAATTAATACCAAATTAAAAATAAAAAAAATGATATAATCTGAATTTTTAACGTCACATAAATTGCGTAAATTAGGTGAGAAAAGTGTACAAATATTCATAAAATAAAAAAGCAATAAAACAAGATTTTAAAAATCAATGTAAAATTGTCAACATTCACTTATCCTAGCAAGTTAATAAATATGATTGATTATAAAGTCAGAGAAAATAAAAAGGAACAAAATTATATTTAAAAAAAATATTTTTCTTCCAAGAAATTAACATAAAAACAGAAACATAAGCTTCAAAAGTGGAAAAAAAATATCTTACCTTCCACGATCATAATTTAAGATTAAATTAAGAAAATAAATTACTAAAAGAAATATAAGCGTCGGATTTTTTCCCCGTGACGGAGAAAAACTAATAAATAAAAAAAAACTCAAATATGTTCAAGTTAAAAATTGCATTTTAATCATGAAAGATAGGAACACAGTAGAAAGTTCTTGGAAGTATGATAAATAACACAAAGTAGTACATCTTCCTGTTAATTAGAGGTTATTTTAAGATAAGACTTTCTTATTAAAAATCAAAAATAGTATCTTCTTTTTAAAACATAGTGTGACACACTAATTTGAACTAATTAATTCAACCACAGAATTTAAATTTACTCCCCATGGAATTAATTATAAGAATTGTGGATGAGTCGTGTTTTATTACCTGCAAGCGAAAGAAGATAATCGGGTTCTTAACTGCTTTCCTACACTTATATTACAACACTATAATTCACTGAATATGATTAAATAATCTTTTAATTGCAATATTTTATGATGGAAGTAAGGATATTAAACATTTTATAGATTTTTTCTGTACATAAATATATTATTAAGGTTTATATTAAGGGTTTTTTTTTGGAATTTATTTATAATGTTTTAATGTGTATATGATACCAATTCTTTTGTTGACATTACGCTATCAATCTTCCAATATTTTCTCTCTTTAATTGTTCATATTAAGTATTTTTAACATATTTTTAAATTTCCTATGCATAATTTGGACAAAATGTATCAATGAAAATTGATTCTATTCGAATAATAATACCTAAATTATAGTTTTATCCAATTACAAGTAAATTTTTATAAAATGACAATGGTATGTGGCACCTAATCTACTCTTCGAAGAATTGTAATTTACTTCATCAATATCTCCTTGTGGTGTCTATCTTAACCACTTTTGTATACAAAAAAAGAAAATATAGTTCAATTTAACTTTTGGAATACCTACATGAACATGTAAGTATGTTACATTTTATCTATGATCTTCTACAAAAGTTAAACCTCACAGAGTATAATAAAATGAAATGTAAGATTAAGGATGTAAATAGAACTCCAGATTATACAGAAATATTCTTTTTTATTTAATGCACATATTGTTCAATCACTGTTTTAACTTTCAATTACCTTATATTCAATTAAATAAAATATTGGGATGTAATTTTTGATAACATTTTTTTAAAGGTTTTTGAAAGAAAACGCGTTTTATTTTCAATATTATTATAACAAGTTTAAAAAAATATTTGTTAATGTGAAACTGTAATCTCTTCTAACGTACATATACCACTGAAATGTATTATTAAAATCCCCAAAAATATAATATAATTTATAATCTAAAATCAGAGTTATTTTCAGTTTAGACTGTCTTAATACTACTATTTCACGTAAGGTAGTTGAGAATTATACTGTCAGTGCAGGTGACACAGTCATTTTCCGGTTTCTGTATTAATTTTTATTAGAAGATGACTCTACTGCTTTGAAATAGAAATTAAAAAGCGAATGCAGTGAACTTAAAGGGATTAATTGAATAACCTTTCTGAGAACGAGGTTATTGTTTACATGGCTTCTCAGGATAGTCGTTGATCTGGTAAGTTTACTTTTTGGGGGGTAGTGAAGGAGTCGAAAAGTGGGATGTAGTATTAATTCTGTTAGTTTCCTTAATACTTTTCATAAAATATGTGAGGAATTTTCTGAAGTCGTTTATTGTCCACGCATGAGTTATTGTGTTTTAATTAACTTATAGCTACAGATAATATTGCCAGTGATGACTTCATTTATTTCATTAAGTAACTTCTGTATGAGAATTTTTTGTGGTTTTATATGTTTATTATATACAATATTACGCTTATTCTACTTTTTGCTTTAATATATATTTCTTTTTTTGATGTTCTGGGCAATATACCATCAAACCTGACATATAATTAAAGGCAGCAGAAGTAAAAAAAATAAAATATTAGTTTATTTTCTTATTTACATTCGAATAATTTCAAACTTAATAACAGTTCTTTAAATAAAAATAATAATATGTGCCATTTTTAGTCACTCATTTTGCTTAAGTGCATCAACCTTTTGTAGATATGGATTTACCGAAGAAAAATAGGAAAGTGCCCTTAATACCTTCACTCACCCTATTACCTGCATAAAAGACCCTTCGAAAAATATTATTTCTTAAAGGGAAAATCAAAAAGTGAAATTGAAATTGCTTTACAAACTTAAAATAGAAACATTTACTGTGATGTAGTTCCTTCCTTATTTAAATTTACAATCATTTTAAAGTCTTATTAAATATTCAATATGTCCAAAACTGTAAGTGAAGATACATAAAATCAGAATAAAACTATTTATTAACTACCAAATAATATATAATGTCTCTCTAATTTTTGAACTCTGCTTTCATAGCTTACATTCGAATAATAAAATCTTAGCATACCAAATCACTTTTTTCACTTTCTCGATTATGGAAGATTCAAATCTTAGTACTTTAACTAGGAATCGCTTCAACCCAAACGATTAATTACAATGATTCAAACATATATTTTCAATTATACATAAACTTGTGATCTTTCATCTCTCCTCTCTTTCTTTTTAATTTTATATATCATTATCTCTATTTCAATTCACTACACTTCATATTTTCCCTTAATTTTCCGAATCATGTTTCATTTTCGTTGAGAAGTAATTGTATTTCTATGCAATTCAGTTTTAAAAAACGTCTCAGAGGTTGGTGAAGAGATAATTATGAATAGCCCAGCATCACAGTATAATAGCTACATGCTAATTTTTGAACTTCATAACAGTCATTAAAATTCCAGTTCGAAATAAGAGTTTCTATACTACCATGAAGTACCGTAATTCTTATATAATTATAACTCAGATTAAAACTTTCAATTTAGATTAAGACAAAACTTTAAGTTATTCTCTTACATATTACAAGTAGCAAACCCTTGAGTATCTCAATACCTTGAACAAAATGTTACAAAATTGGAATACTGATAAAGGTATCGTTCAAATTAGTTACTTCTCTAAGATTCCCTATTCGTGAAATACTATTATTTCGATACTGAAATATTACGATTTTCTATGTCTTACCCGTGAATTAGAAAGCAGTTGAATTTTGAACATCCATGATATAAAATACCCACACGGTCGTCTTTAAGATGGTACTTCGTAAATTAATCCAACGAGAGATCGAATACATGTAAATATGACACTAACCATCACGTTCAATTAACACTGAATAGTAACTGTGTTATTAGTTAATGAAAGTGAAGACTTTGTAGAATGAAGAAGAAATTGTTAACATAATGTATTCAAACAAATTCTGTTGCGAAGGGCTTTCGAAACGTGAATTACTTTAAAAAGTTGATTTCCAAAATAAAGTATAATGACATATTTTATACTCAACTCAGTCATAGAAACAGAATCAAATATAACATAGCTATTAAGTGAAAGAACTTGAATTTTTCAAGTTCCAGAAAGTCAACTTTCTGAAATTCATGAAGTTTCGGAAGTCGAATATAGTGATCCTTGTAGAACTGAGACAGATTGATTCAGTTTTATCAACGTCTGAATTAGAAGTAATACATCTTCAGAGCGGCTCACAAATATCACACATTTGATGATGTGATATTTGTGAGCTGTTCAATTATGTACAGAATAGAAAATTATTAAAATTTCAGAAAAATTGAATGATTTATTTCAGAATAACATAGTTACAAAGTAATGAGTTCAATAAAGTGTTGATCCACCTCTAACCTGAATGCAAGCTGTCACACAACGTGACATAGAGAGATAAAGCTCCCTGATGGTCTCCTTCGATATTTCTTCCCAAATTTGCTATAATTGTCGGGCAAGGTCATCAACATTCCCTTGTAGATGCAATCAACTTCCCATCATATCCCAGACATTCTCGAATGGAGAGAAATCAAGCTGGCCAAGGAAGTGTTCGACAAGCTGTAAGACAGTTCATACGAACAGGTGGCCAGGCATTATCTTGCTGAAAAATAAGGCTAGGATATTGCAAAAGGAATGGTAGCAAAACATATCTCAGAATGTCATTGACGTACCCCTGTGCTGTAAGTGGGCCTCTAATGATGAGCAAAGAGATCAGGCTCTCAAAGAAAATGGCACCCCAAACCATAACTTCTGATTGAGGGTTTGTGTGGAGTACAATAGTGAAAACAGGATTGACAAGCTGCCCTGAGCGTCTTCAGCTATATCTCCGATGATCGTCAGGAGATAATTGGAAACGGAATTCGTTCACTAAACACTATGCGTCACCAGTCAGCATCATTCCAACCGGATAGAGCCAAACACCACTGTAATCTGGCTCGACATTGTACAGGCGTGAGTATCAGGTGGCGTAGTAGTCGATACGAGGGTAGATTTTGCTCTCTTAGCCGTCTGTGAATGGTCATAATGAGCACTAGTATGGGGGCGCACGTGTGATGGTTGATAACGCTACCATCATGACGCTGAAATCTGCGATTGTCCACCCATTCTTGCCAGCATCTTCTAATCGCTGCCTCTCTTCGACCCATATGACGAGCGATTATCCGATATGCCGAATCATCCTCTTACAATCTAATGATAGGATCTCTTTCAATCTCTGACAGTTGTTTATAATGAGCTCGAATCCTTCAGCGAGTCATTTTTTCAGTCGTTGAAGTGTATCCTAAATCGAATGTAACAGAAAATTTGACCATCACATTGAGAATCGCTTCTTACAAACACCTACTGCGCTACAGCGCATCGGAAGTGCGCAAATGTCTTTGCATACGAAATTTCATTACAATCGGGCTGAACTCTTTCTTGGTGCGTCGATTTTTTTTGTTATAGAGTGTATGATGACTACATTACAACTGTAAACAATAACAACGCACTAAACGCTGTACCTTAACGAAAACTGTACAAACTGATGCAACACGTTTGCTGCATTCAGATTTCTGAATTTAGGCAGAAGATTCCTCATGCACTGATTATGTGATATCAGTCTTAAAGACTTTCAGCTACATTATGTGTAACCAAAATTTATAATAATAACATGTTTATATGCCACTAAAGGGGCTTTTGCTTTAGTTAAAGAATAAATACGTCCGATGATCCCTAAAATTTTTTGGTCGGTGTTTATTGCTTACTTGCATAAATAAGGTACTTAATTTTCTTAAACATGCCAAAACTGTAAAATACTTTTATTAGATTTATTATTGGCCCGAAATGAAACTTACGAGACTTGATTGAAAAGTAATGCCTCCATCTTCACGCTATCTTTATCTGTCCCACGATTTTCTCAATTCTTATTGCAACCGAAATCTGAAACATAATGTAGTTCTTGTTCTTGTTTCTAGTTTTGTTGGTGTTTTTAGAGCTGAAGAACTTTGCTTTCCACTTGAAGTTGATATTGAAGCAGCGAGGCTTCATTGCACTTGGCTTTGCACTTTGAGAAAAAGGTGACAAGATGAACTCTTTTCCAGCTGGCTTTCCCGTCTAGTTCAAGTTTATGCAAGAGTGTGGAATTGGATGGAAACTGAGTGACTATATAAGTATGTAATGCATTGCATATAGAATATATGTAGTTTCAGGCACGACAAGAATTAGGAAAATTCATTTTTTAAATTAAAAAGTTATGCTCATAAAAACGCATTACTTTTCAATCAAGCCTAAAATAAAAATTAAGTATTATATTTCATCTCAATTGAAGGATTACTGCGAGTCATATGCGTTCAGGAATCCGAGAAAGAAATGAAACTCGAGTGGAACTGTTCAAAATTGCAAGACAGTTGTGAGGCAACTATCTTTCTCTAGAGTTTAAAAATATTACTTTTCAATTAGGGATCCTTCTTTAAAAAAAAACAAGCAACATTATTCATTTAATGAAGAAATAAAATTTAATGTATCAGGAACTACATCAGCCATTTCTGCTTGTGTTGCATTGGACTTGTTTAACAAATAAATGGAGCCAGAAAAGTTCTTTTTAATTATTCTGCTACGAAATATTTTATGAAATTCTTTTTCTATTCTTATTAGTATGTTATTTTGAATGAATAAAATCTTGTAAAGCTTGAATGACAATTTATTTAAGTATTACAGTTTATTTAAGGATTAAAATACAATTACATATAAATACGGTGTACAAAAATTACAATATAAATGCACAATTTATGGAAGAAAAAAATATAATTTGAAGCTAAAATGTATAAAAATATTTTCAATTTGGAGTTTTACTAACATATCCAATTTATTTTGAGATATATTTATTAATTTGAAGATGATTTTCAGTATTTTTTAAATTACATAAAAAAATAATGTAATTCCTAGTATTATTTAATAATTTTAAGAATGTTAGTTCTCTTAATTTTTTCAAACTACTTACAGGTGATGACACTTGTTGTAGATAATAGTTTTTTTTTCAAAAACAATTTACAGTAAAAAAAGAAAATTTATAAAAATTTTTATTACAAGCTATATTGATGAAACATACTTAATTACCATTGAAAATAGTGATTTTAGCTGCTACTTTCACATTTCTTTTTTAAGAAAAATTATCTCGAAAATAAACTATTCCAACAGTTACAGTCAACTCTCAGAGTCATTATTTTGAAATTCCTTACTTTGTGAGATAAACATTTAATAGGAAAAATCATTTTATAAAAATATTAAGATAATGTATTCAAAATAAAATATGAATTATCATTTTCTATTAATTCCTAAATTTTAATATTTATAATCGTTATAATACACCATCTTTAAAATTATTTCAAAAAATTAATCTTATTTGCAAGATTTGTATAACTTTAAAATAGGGTAGTAATTCTAAACGCCATTTATTCTGAGGTGATACTGAAAACTTATAGATTAAAAGGTTTTAAATATTTTTCTTAACAAATAAAAGCAGATTATTATTTTTATGATGAATGGCTTTTGGATTGCGGCTATTTACGAAGTTTCACTGTGAAATTTTGACTACTTGTAAATATGATTTATATTCTCATATGTAAATGTATATGACAGTGAAATTCTTTGTTTTTAATATCAGGATTCGTGAATAACTACAAGATTTTTAAATAAATACTACATTCTGCGTTGCAAAATATGTTGTCTGTGCAAAGAAGTATGTTAAATAATTTGAATGGAAATAAAAATGCAATTAAATGTGTAAACAATAAATTAAATAACTTTGTTTGAAAGGCATTTTCTATTCATTGCCCCTATTTAATTTGTTATTATTAAGAAGATTATAAAATTAATTCTCATACTTTACATTTAATTAAAAACATTTATTTAGAAACTTGAATTAGTTCCAAATTATCAGTTATTTCAAAAACTCAGGCGTAATTAAATACGCAAGAACATATTTCATGAATATTTCTATACCCATTTAGTTTGCTGTTGCAAGTACATTAAAATAAGAATAATGAAATAAAAATTTATATAATCTGTATTTTTGTTTTTGCGCACTTCACAAGATGCATAAATTTAATTTAATTTGTTTTAATAAATTATATAAAAAGTGTTATATGTCTAACTGGGTGGTAAAAACGCTTATTGGAAAATATATTACTCGCTTTCAGAAAAATAAAAGAGGCTGAAAACTTTTTTAAGAAACCTTCTTTTCTTATATGCCTGTGTTTGTAAAAGAGTAAAAAGATTATTTTAAACATACAGTTTTATTCGGATGGTTTTTTAAATATATTTTTGCATATTCATTTGAAAATATTCATAAAAGATATATTAAATTTTTTTCTAAATAGCACGCAAACGAAATTTTTTTTTAAAAAAAGCTTATGAAATAAAGATTACTTTTTAAACAAAAAAAATGATGATTTGAATTTGAAAAAGTAGAAAACAAAAAAGCCCCACTTATACTTCTCTTTAGTAATTTTTTACCTTAACTTTTCGTTGAAGGATATCATGTAACAGTTACTTGTTATGTAATCAAAATGAGCTTTTATGATTGAGTTAGCGTTTGGCACGAATATAATTTGCATGTAGACTTATTCTTTAAGCGATTATTAAAATATTTATTTACATTGAAAAATTTATTCCCCTTACATTTTAAGCATTTCTCGCTCTCGATAAACTAGAAGCATTGTGTAACATAAGCATCTTGGGGTATTTACTTTATTTAGGTAAGTATAGAAATTATGATCTCAAGAAAACCTAGATCGTTTTCATGGAGTTTATTGTGTTTGGTAAACATTCGTCCCCCCCCCCCCCTTGGATATTCAAGCAATTCATCTCCATTTTCGACTATTTTTCTTACCATCTAATTTTTTTGAACATTTTTTTACCATTTTATTAAAATGTTCCTATCATAAATACACATTGATTGACGCAGCATAGACACACCTGGCTCTTGCACCGAAGCCCGCAACATTCACTCTATAATAAAACAAGTTGCTAGATTATGTATTTAGATAAAAAGAAATCTATTCATATATTTCTAGAATTTTCAATATTCAAAATTATATTTGTGATACAAGTTTAGTAGCTCTATTTTGTCCATAAATATTCTATGAGAAAAATTACTAATGAAATTTATACAGTTTAAAAATTATTTTTCACTTAGAAATATTGTAACTGTTTCACTGTCAACATTCAAATGGTTTTGTATGTTAATTATAATTAAAAATTGTACTAAAAATAATTATCATTATGCTACAAACTAGACATTTTGATTAATTATTATTAACATCAAACCTTAGTCATTCTACTCAACGTAACTTTATTGAATTGCGAATCTCGAAAAAATTGGAATGTAAGTAAATTTAAAGTATGTCGACTGTACAAATGTACTAATTATTCATGCATGCGTATTGCTTTCAATAAGTTTCCTATAATGCATAATTGATGAAATACTTTTTATAGTGTATAAGTGATAAAATGATATTTCCTTCGAATTTATTTCGCAGTAAGCATAAATGAAAGTTTTGCAAGTTATATCAAAATTATTATTGTGATTCCAAATGGCAATATGGCAGAATATGCAAATAAAATGATAATAACTATGCAAGTTGAATTTATGAATTCCTATTCAAAAAGGACAGAATTTCTGGAAGTGTAAAATAAGATTTCAAAAATCTAGACTTATATAAGTTCGTCAAGACTAATCGTTTTAGACTCATCACTGATTCATTGGCTCTTAAGTAATTATAATGTTCATACATGTAAAAGAAACTGAGAATCATCAATAAGGCACGGAATTGAAATAGAGTAACATGAATTTACTACAATTGTTTAATTTTGATCAATTGAACATAACTTTTCTTACAGTTTACAAGCTATGAATTTCCTTTTTGAATATAATTTACTTCTACTTCAAAACTCTTTAAATGGAAATTGTTTTTCCTTTGATATTTTCTCTTTTACTTCTATATTTGTGAATATTCAATGTATCTGTCATTTCCAACGAAATCGAAATATATTCGATGGAAAACTGAAGAAGTATTTCTTTTTTTGCGTTTGACACAGAAAATTTTCTTTTCGGAATTCCCACTGTATTTTACTTTTCAAATGCTTATCCAATTTACTGAAAAGCTCTATTCTCAATGGATGCTCCCACTTTTTTATTTTCTTATGTCAGAAACAAAAAATATAAAAAGTAAAAAGCCTCTGGAATGTTAAAACCTTCATGAATATGACAACTCTGAAATATTTTATCGGAGTACTAGAAGCTAATATTTGAAGAACCTTTTTTTTTAAAAAATTTTTATTAATAGCTTTAAATTCAACTTCTGGAAACAAAAATAATACTTCAAAGCACTTAATTAGTAAATTCCATAAGACAAAAATAATTTATTTCTGTAAAAAATTAGGATGTTGAACAAAAAGATGTAAGTCATGAGGTATTGCAAACAATATGGTAAAAAAAATTAAATCGAAGATGATATATCGAAAGAAAAATAATTCCTAAATACCGCCTATTCCTAGTTAAATGTAAATTACATAAGTATGTTAATAGAAATTGTCCACTATAATTGACTAGATTCCATAAAAAATGTGATATTGTAACATTTTCTTCTACTTGTTTAAACAAGTATGTAAGAAGCAATTTTTGCAACAATGTTTCGACTTAATGATCTTCCAATCCATGTAGTATTCTTCATTTTCGGAGAGATCATTTTTTGAAGTATTTTTCTGTTTTTGTGAAAGAAACCATGTCTCATTAACTAAATATATGCTCATGGCTAGAACCGTTAAATGAATTAATTCAGGAATTCAATACTTTTCCAGAAATCAATAAAAATTCCGTGCTCTGCCACTAATACCCATTGTTGTTGCTTCTAAGTATTTTGGTGATGAAAATTTTATCAATCAATCAACCGACACTAATTTTTTTTCCATCTTTGAAATTTATCTAGAAATTATTTTGCTATGTTGTTTTTGACGACAGATGGCATTAGGTTAGTTGATGTTACCATTGTATATTTCCAGTTAAATGACGCTGAAACACTTTATTTATGGCTTAATTATGGCGCAAGAGCCGAATTTGGCTATGCTGAGCAAAACACTTGCTGATAAGACCACAAGTTTCATTTTTTCTACAAACCGAATAGATAAAAAAAATAGATTGGTAAACTATAAATAAAAGTTACTGGTTATTAAGAATAGATTGATGAAATTGGGTTAGATTGGAAATAGATTTCATTGATCACTGAAAAAATCTGAAAGTGTTACATTGTGGGGGAAGTTTCTCCCCATCAAGTCAGTAAATTTAGAAGAAATAAATTTGAAAAAAGTGTAACAATGATGATGAATGACCGAGAATACAAATTAAATGTAATAAATGGAACATGGGATATGACAGGAAGGACACTCAGGATCACTCTCACAAAACAAAATATGCTTATGCTTAAAGAGAGTATGTGTAATGCGAAGACACAAGTTAATTTGACATTCTCTCTCTTCATTGGAACGTTGGGCTATGATCTAACTGTTTGCTGCAATGGGTGAAGCGAGTTATGACTCTGGAGACTCAACGTTTCTTTGCACGGCATTTTAAAGACTTATAAAATGACACATTTCATATCAGAATTTAAGACTGTTAACAGCAAAGGATTCATAACCAAGAATTCAGCCATGTCTGCTAGTTCATTGCTTTAACTCCTAGATGTCTGGGTATCCAACAAAATTTGCAGTATAGCCTTTGCTGTGTAGACGATATATGATATTCGCTGTGTCCTATATCAGCCTCCATAAGGTAATTTTGATTATCCAGATTTTCTACTTTTCTTAATACATTCATATTTACAGTATATTCAATGATCTTACATAATGTGGAATTTTCAACCAACTGAAGGACATAGTAAATAGCGATAGCTTCGACAATAAAGATACTGCATTTAGTGTTCAGCTGATGACTATGAGTAATGTCGTTACAAATGACTCCAACGCTTTCTGTACGTTTAGAATCTTCCGCGTGTGTGAATAAAATTCTCATACTTAAGCGTTGGAAGTAAAACAACTAGGCTTAAAAATATGGTATACTTATAGTACGTAGCAAAACTGATTATACTGATTAGATATTTAAGACTTGGAATGTTCCAAGATGGTAATTCAAAGATAGATCTTTGTTGTCTACACCCACACCATGCGTATATGTTGAGTATGTGTGTATGTTATATATGTTATATGTTACATGGTGTATATGTTGTATATACACCATGCATATATCATCTTTCTTATGACAGACTCGTTCGGAGAATAGACGGATGCAAGACGAATGAACTTCGTACAATTTGAGCAATGAGGAATTGATTTTCATATTCTACATTAGGAAAGAGGGTGTGGATGATATTCGGAAATAATCATTGAATGACAATTCCTTCCGCCTCAAAGCCAATGGTAATTGGTTGCCCTCAATTTAGACACTATGTACAAGTAGCATTCGAAACGCTCCATAGCCGTTTCACTGAGCATTGTGATAGATAGGGTCAAGTTTTCATAAGGTAGAGTTGCAGACAGATCCACAAACTATTCTTCCGTAGTCGATCCGAGACAAAATGACTGACTGTACACGTAGACTAATGAAGCTGGATCTGCTCTCCATCTGACGTTTGACAAACCCTTCAAGATATTTCCGGATTTCTAACGCTTAATCGACAGTTGCAAGAAAGGTGGGAGGAAAGTGAATTTGTTGCCGAAAATTACACCGAGGAAGCTGACATTAGGGTCAATGAACATTGATGTATCACATAAGCAAACATCAGGATCGGGATGAAGAGCCCGTTTTCTACAAAATTGTGTACACCAACTCGAAGAGATACTGTAGCCATTTAAGTCACATCGTTCTACCCTAAAATATGGTTTGAAATAATATCTCAATTATATTTATAGAAGACTAATCGTAGGATATCTGCAAATTGTTGACGTGCAAAATTCGATATGGAGATGCTAAATTTTGGAGAATTATAGGTGAAATGTGACATGAGAATTAGGCTTAAAATAATTCCACGAGGAACTCCTTCAAATTGAATAAAGGAATTGGATTAATTATTTCCAACGTACTCTAATAGATCTAAAATGTAGAACATTTTGAGTAAAAATAGAGAAGTTGCTTCTAAAGAAATAATGAAATAAAATATGAAGAACTTCTTTGCGCCATTTACAATCTTTTAGATATCAAAGAAAATTGAAATCAGATGTTTCATCTGGGCAATAACTGTACGAATTTTGCTTTTGATCATTAAGATATTATCAAGAGTTGATATTCCTTTACTGAAGCCAATCTGAAAGAGTGGAATACATCGATTCATTTCCAATATGTGAGATGGGCATTGACCATATGTTTTAGGGTCTTGCAAAGGCCGCTGATTATTACAATTGACCTATAGTTAAGAAGGTTCTTTTGAATTTAGAAATTTACAAATCTGATTTTAATTAAGAGCTTAGTTTTGATTTTGGCTGAAAATGAATTTTAAATCAAAGTTTAATTTGTAACTGTCGAGTTGTTACAGTCTATGAAACCTTGATTCGTCGTTAAACACTAGAAATCAATCAATGATCAAACCGATGGCTTTTTTCTAGTGAATCTTCTCCGACAATGGTGTAGTCGATCTCATCAGTTGGAAAAATTATGATAATGATTTGTTGGGATTCAAAGGGTTTCAAACTCATGGACTTCTTTGAAAATGGAAAAATAATTTCTTTTTTATGCTACATTGAATTCACCATTTTCCATTCCTAAGACCTTATTTTCCATTTTTAACGATGTTACTTATTCAACCACCTTCAAAAGTGGAAATCTTTAAAGATATTTAGGTTGTAAAATATATACATTGATGTTCTTAGAAAAATCTTTAAGGAACGCAGGGGACGTATCCTATAAACGATGAATTTCAGAAATGTTTTATATCCATTATTAATAATGGTGAAAATTTTAATATTACTTTAATAATGATGAATTGATTATTGCAAGTATGTGTTCTTCAAATTCAAATTTTATTCTCTTGAGATTCGTAATTCCATTCACCAACATAAAAAATTTGCTTAATTTTATGAAATATATGAAGTCAACTAAAGAGTTTTTCTGTATATCTGACTAATGTATAATTACAATCTTCAAATCAAAACTTAAAACTTTTGCTAATTAAATTATATTTTGTTCGTATGAGTAACCATTATATAGAATACTTGTTTCAAAATACGTAAATCATGCTGTATCAATAAATATAGTTCATATCTTAGACACGAGAACCAACTTTTTATACCGAACATTCTGTATTCCAAAGTCTCCATAAGGGACTATGCTCTTTCTTATGTGTAGATTGTTGGGACATGACAAACTGTTGTATAAGAAAGAGTATTGTCTTGAACTGCAGGAAATAAAATATAAACTATTCTACACATGGAATTTATTTCATCTATCATCCTCTTATTCAGTAAAAGTATTGTGCTTGAATAAGCGTAGTGAGAAATCTTGCCATCTGTCTACTAATTACTGAGCTGGTACTTTCACTTTTTGAAGCAGGTTCTGTTGTTTGACGTCAACTGTAAAAGCTTAAGAAAGAGGAATTTATGGATAATTTTTAACACAAAGGAAGCAGGAAATTAGTCGACTTGTTAATGTCTTGTAAGAGAGTTAAGTTTGTTAGGGCACTTTAATGTTACTTAGCATGATATTTGGATTTATGTTAAGGAAATGTTCTCTAGTTTATTAGGAAATCCTTAGATTATTTAAAGAATATTTAATGCGCCTGTGTATAGCTTGACATAACAGGAAACTAGGTTAATAGTTAATTATAAAAAAAAATAATACAATCCATGGCAAATTCAAGCGAAATGAATGTATAATCAGTTTTTGATTTGTAAATCATTTCAGGATTTATTTACTTAAATACAGATGGATAAACTGTATTAACTGTATTATTTGCCCATACTTTGTTTATTTAGGAATCAAAACATATATATATATATATATATATATGTAGTTACGTCTAGGTTTCGTAAAAGCATATATTTTCGTATTTAGCATATATTTTCTTATTTTTAATGAAAGTAAGTAAATCAAAGAAAATACAAAAATTAACTATTTTTCTTACCTTTTGTTACTCTCCGACTATGGGTT
Organism: Nephila pilipes; assembly: GCA_019974015.1. Classification (NCBI taxonomy): domain Eukaryota; kingdom Metazoa; phylum Arthropoda; class Arachnida; order Araneae; family Nephilidae; genus Nephila; species Nephila pilipes. The sequence goes on from BMAW01037563.1 coordinate 67,631, forward strand.
TCTGTTTGGTATTAAGCTATTAGAAGCTATCTCTGAACTTATCATTTATGCTATTCAAAAAAATTACGCTGCCTTTTTTTGATAGACCATTCCTTCCATACCCATAGGAAACAGAAACTGTTCGGCAGAAATGATAAATTAAAAAAATTTCCTTTCATAGGACTATTTTAAAAGAATATAGTTACATTTTATATTCAAATAATGTTCAGTTCAACATAATAACCGTAAAAGATTTCTTATTCCAAAATAAATATGCACTGGACATAAAAATTTAATTTTATAATTGTACTTCTTACTATAACTAATTCTCTATATTCGATGTGCTCTTATGCAAGAATATAACAATCTATTTTTAATCCTTGTTAATTATATGTACACGAATAAATAATTTTATGTAAAAAAAAACAATGATCTTCAAATACATTACATTCAACTTTATTTTAACTCCTATCAAAGTTTTCTGTGAAATAATGTACAGCAATGCAAATTCATCATAAGAAACTTTGGGATTGTCCTGTTATTGAATTATTCTTATAATTACTGCCTTTTTATAATTAAACGCCGAATTAAAAAGTATTCTGCTAATCATTCACTAGTCAAATAGAAAGTGTTTATTTTTTTTATTCCTACATAATTTTGTACGAGAATTGTCGAAATATTATGTATGGTATTCTCTAAATATCATTTTTTAACTAAATTTATTCTTTAAGTGACTAATATTTTCAGTTCAATGTGGTTAATAATTAACTATTTCTAGTTCTGGCATCGACTTATTGAAATTTCTATTGAAACAAAACAAAATTGAAGTATATTTTAAATATTTCTTTGAAGAAAAAGAACTTAACTTTAATTATAGTGTATACTCCATCTAAAGAGTCTTTTTTCAGTTAATTGATGTCAACGTCATTAATAGCCATAAAATCACATATAAACATCGAGGAAACACTTTAATAATATTTCATTTTAATTAACTTTATTCCGAATAAATTCATTTGCTTAGAAAAAGCTCTAATACTTACTCCGAAGATCCAAAATCAAAAACATTCTCTTTTTTCCTCTCTTGCAAATCCTAAACAAAGAAAGTTGTTGTTCTTTTTTGTATACATTTTAATATTTCACTGTTATTTATTGCCATTTTCTTTCACATGCGGACGTACGTTTTATGGAAAATGTTCTTTCTGTTCTGTCAGCCATCCATTTCTAACGACGTTTATTTCCTTCAATCGCTTCTTATCAGTTGGGAGCAGTGGACATTTATCAAGAAATGCTTCTGTTCAGAACTGTTTGAGAAAACAGTTTGAAAAGGAAAAAAAAAAATGAATTTTAAAAAGGTTCCGAAGAACAAACTGATAAAGAGGAGAAAACAAAGTTAAGAATGACTCTGCATTTGATTTTCTTTAATATTCAACTCTGAACTCTTGAGACTGATTATTAAAACATATGCCAACAGGTATGGATAAATCATTACAGTACGTGCTATGGCTAAATATGGCTAAATCATTACAGTACGTGCATAAGGATAAAAGTAAAAAAAATCGGGTGAACCTATATGAAAGGAATGAAAGTTCAAAAATGATTCTTGAAAATTAAGAGAAAATATAGTTCTTTATTGCTGATTTAATAATAGACTAGACAATCATTTTTTATTTCCAAATTGTAAAATATGTAGTGTTTTCTAAAGTCGCTTTTCCTTTTCATACGGGCTTCGTTGACACTGTGGTTTCTTATCATTCGCAAATCACACGATGGATGACCAACCTCTTTAAAAATTTGAGATGATTGAAGGGTGTTCAATTTTTTTTACTATCTCTCTCATATATCTTATACATAATATAAAATTCAATTGCAGGAACATCTGACCCCAGAAAACTGTCTGATGACAGTTTAGAAATATAAGTCTGTACCTGAATATTCCAATTTTCATTGCATTAATGCATGTACCTGCAGTGAAATCTTTCAAACATCAAAAGTTAAGTGTGTGGCGGAACCAGACAATATTAAACTACAGGTAGTAATAAGTTATTGATTGAAATGTATTGAAAATATATTCATTTAAATTATTTATTTAAAATTTAGTACAGACAAATGTTTGGTATGATTTGTCTTTTTGACTATTACAACTGTTAAGAGGACAAGTTAGTATTTAGAAGCTAGTAAAGCAAGGGTACTTGCTCTAATAACTTACGTGATTCTAATTAAATATTAAAAGGTACATCGGACTTGACCTATTATTCAATACGAAGATTGTTCAAAAAGTATTGGTGTTGGACATCAAATGGTATTTTTAGGGCAATTCGATGTTTTCACTGTGTATTACCATATATTAAATTGTACCATAACAAACTTGAAAGTGAATCACAAATTAAGTTCGATTCTATAACCATTAGATGCCAACTCAAAGTTTAATTGCTGCCTCATCGAGCTGTCACATCCTTTTTTACAACAAAATAATAGAGCACTGTTATTCAAAGTAGGTAAAAACGGTTTCAGCGACTGGAAAATTTACGGCTCCGATATCTTTTGGGATGAGCAGCTGGTCGAATTTGTACTATGGATCTCTTAGTAAAACGTTTTCTATTGATTTTTTATTAACTTCTCACCACGAGGGCATTTGGTGACGGACCTCATAATTTTGATACTGGGTACCTGAGTTTTAACTTCCCATTCCAAATTTTCAAACCATTCACCGGGTGGACTTGAAGCCTCGGCAGATTGAACGTGCATCAGCTCAGTTTCAAGGTGGGTCTCCAGGAACAACAACAGCAGGAATCAACTCCTGACACGACGAAAACTGCGGCCACTAAGCCATTCTAACAACTTTTAGATAAAGGAGAATTGATCACTTGGCACTTCTCACTATTTCACTGAGTTACTGTGTTTTTATTTCCCATTCATATCATAAGTACATTTACCTGTATCTAAAATTTATTCATATAACTTTTAGGCTTAAAAATTATCCTGGGAACAAATAATATCCCGGCATCGGGTGTCCAGTTCAGCAGGTGTAAATTCTTCCCGTGTTGCATTGCTCAGGACCATTAGCTAGTTTCTTACCTTCAGCCATCAAAAAAAGAAAAAAAAGGATTATGTCTCATGGTTTTGAAAGAGGTCGGGGTCGTTTTCATTCTTCCTAAAATTTTCAAGAGAAGAGACTATTAGAATTCTACTAAGCGTTTGAATAGAATGTCGTGTTCGATGACATTGCAATACCATTTAGCGTACAAGAACTTTACCTTATTATTATCAACTAAAGAATTTTAAATTGACTGTAACAAAAACAGTCAAGACTCTGAAACTCAGAAATTTTTTTAAAAAATTACATTCGAATTTGCATCTTAGAGATAATAAAATCTAGTTTCTTGCTTAGACAAATGCGAGATCTCTTGCTAAACAAAGCAACATAAGATATCTTAAGAAATCTTTGGATGCAATGGTTACTGCCTAATGATCAAGTGATATGTGCTTCAACAGAGAATTTTATGTAATTTGTGCAACTCAAAGCCAAAATTTATGAAGTTACATATGATTCACAGTCATTAGTTTGTGCAACCTCACATAAAAAAAAAATGCCCAATCAACTGATGTTATTTCTGTTTTAACGAAACAAACAGAAATATTGACTATTCCAGTTGTTAGATTAACTCGTGAACATTACAAGCAAAACATTTCCTATTAAACGAAATCATTCTGGGATCAAAAGTCACTCATTTACTTCTAAAGTAATTTGAATCCTTCATATTACTTTTTTCATGGCAGATATAAGAAAAAGTACTCATAAATGTGTTCCTCCATGTAACTTCAATTCTGAAAACTAAATTCTGATGCTATTCTAATACACATTTCAGGAAGAGGAATAGCAGCTAAAAATTCTAATAGAATATATGAGTGTGATGTGTTTATATGAAATGTTTGGTTTCATACTGGTAGCGATGTTTCATATATTACGCCTCCTACAGATAAACGACTTAATAACAGTCACATGTTATAACATTTTGCTACAAATAATACACTAGAATTAAAACTTATGACAATAAATCAATCAATTTAAGTTTCAGCCTTAGAAGAAAATTTAAATGGGATTTCAAAGTTTCCTTTATCGAAATAGGAGTAGATTTCTTTATGAAACTTTGAATTGTTTGGTGATCTTAAAAAACGTAAAGTTATAGATACGCTAAAAATCTTATCATTTGAGGCAGTTTGGAATAAATTAATCAAATAAACGTCAAAACTGTTTCTGAATTTTCTGTTTACAATGATATTCTAAAACAATTTCCAGAACAAACAAATCCTTCAACTCATGGTCAAACAGTAAGACATGACACCGTTCATTTCATTGTAACTAAAGGACAAACAGTCCACGCAAAACTAAAAGATTTCGATCTGAAGTATTTAAAATGATAAAGGAATAATTTAAATAAATAATAGAACAAGGAATTTGTCGGCCTTCTAAAAACAACTGGCCAGCCCTTCACATATAGTAAACAAACAGCCACCGGTATCTAAGGTCAACTACTTTCTCTTCCCCTCCTCTAAGAGTCGAAAACCCATTCTGCACCGAAATGCTCCCGACGCTGAACACTTCCCTGTGTGTGTCTAACTCAGACAACAACACATAAAAAAATCACAATTAGTGATATTCCGGCTCTGGTACTCAACTCGAGTACAACTGAGACCAGCTACTCAACTCGAGACAACCGATGACTCAAATGAAAACTGCCCAAAGCAAAACTCAATTCAGCAGGGAGGGATAACATCTGATAAACAGATGTCATTAATACACAGCTCCTCAACGGTGGTGTACCCCGATCACAACTTCTTCTATCTTCCACTGTCTCTACCTCTCCGTACGCTCTCTTTATGTTTCGAATCTAGGAGATTAAAAATATAAACTACCTATTCTGTCACTTCATCATCGAAAATAAAGAGACTGTTTAATCTTAAAAATAAAGTGGGTTCTTAGTTATAAGACTTAACACTAGATACATCGAGATTCTCTCCCTGTGTGTAAGCCTATTTCTACCATAATCATTCAAAATGATTGGCTTATGAAAAAATTGCTATCCGTAAAAATTACTAGTTTTTCAAACGTTAATTTTTAATATAATGAAATTACCAATAAAATATCACTAGTTTTTAAAGAATACTCTTTTTATCGACATTAGTGTCCATTGATAAATTGGTTTAATCAGTTTCTTCTACTTCTCTGAGTGATGATTTATACTCGAAGAACAATCGGTCTATATTTTCATATGATTCTGAATCAGAGTATATCTCATTTGCACTGATTTTCCTTTCCAATAAGGAAATGTTATTTGATTTTTTTTAACACATTCACAGATAGTTTTAAAAAGATGTTCCTTCTTTGAATCCCTTTTTAGCACATACAAGTATCCTGATAGGACAGTTTATTCGTCTTTTCAAATATTCAAACATAATACTGCGATTGCAAAAGCCATCGTTCATGAATTGAGGAAAATAACCATGGTGGTAATACATGCGTACGGAATAAATATTTGACTGCTATAACCACACCGTCTATTAAAATGTGTTAATTATTGTACAGTTACAAACACTTCAAAGATATCAGAAATTAACTCTAGAATAAATTAATGAGAATTAACAAAAGGGAGCTAGATATAAATTAAACTTATTTTGCTGTTGAATTTCTATATATTTATTAATTATAATGAACTACCTGTAATCCTTTCTTATAATTGAACATTGATATTCAAACATAATACTGTGTCATACTCACTCATCATTTACTCATATAAACATATCCTTTTTCAATGATTATATGAGTAAATTCCAGACTTTAAGGCCATCTATCCTGTTTTATCAACGATAGCTTTATATTTAGCAGCTTTTTATTCACGCACTTAAATGTCAAGCACAGATATCAAATTTCAATGGTTTAATTACATGGTCAGAAATTATTTTTATCTATTGTTTATTTTTATTTCTTTGCTAACGGAAAGCTTATTGAAAACCTTATTTACTTATGAATCTTAGAATGTGAAATACTTCAAGTAAATTTGTGTATGTGTGAATTAAGATATTCCATAAGATTCTTTTTGTACAGTTATATATTTAATGAGCAATAATTTGAAATTAAGCACAAAATAGTTTTAAATGGAATTATTTATTTTTCTTGTATCACGGACTACATTTTTATGCAGGCAATAGATTTGAGGAACAATGCAGATCTTTCTGATTTCTAATTGAAAACTCCATTTGTGAGGAAGGCGGAACTAATCCAAAATTCATCATGATGTGAAATATTCAGCAAAAAATATATTAATATTGATAATTATATATGCACACCTTTGAACAAGCTAATTTTAAGAAATAAATTACAATTATTTTTGCAATATTGGTAATAGTAACTATAAGATTTTAAAAAAAAACCATTTATTATAAAATTTATTACAATTTTCTTTCTAATATGTATAGGTACATTCGCTTAACCGTTCAAAATAACTGTGCCTTTTACATTTAAACCACAACACTTTTCTAATCCATTATATTGTGCGAGATATTCTCAAAGAGTACATGTGTTCGAAATTAAATAACTTACTGTAATATTGTCCATTGATTTTTCAAAGAGCTTCATGAGATTGATGCCTTTCGCATCCCAAACAAATCTCGCCATAACTTTAGCGGCAAATGTCTTCGGCTTCTTTGGAACAGATTTACCGGGAGTAATTTGTTGCTTTGACTGTTGCTAGAAAACCGGTGTATAATGATGAATCCAAGCCTCATCGACAGTGACAAATCCACGCAAAATGAAACGGAAGCAATTAAAACGAACCTATAAACTACTGTCACATATCTTTTCGGCCCTTTTAACAGATCGCAACAGCCAATGTGATATATATATATATCACATTGTATATATATATATATATATATATATCACATTGTATATATATATATATATATACATATATACATACATACATACATACATATATAGAGAGTTATATATATATAGTATATATGTGCGTGGGTGGGTGAGAGAGAAAGAGACTGATTTTAAAACTTTCTTAAATGATATGATTCTAAGATAAAAACAATGTTCAAATTGCTAACAATTTGATTCAAAACTATGTCAATAGCAAAATTTCTGCATCCGTAGATTAAACAAATAAGCACAAAACAATATTTCTTTTATAATGCATGAAAGGTAATTTTAATGTCAATCAGTATGTTTAAGTGAAATTGACGAGATAGTTCTTTATATTAATCTTTTAATAAAAATTACGCTTAAATGTATATTTGTACCTGTATAAATAATATTTTTAGGCAGATTGCGACGTATGAATTTAGTTTTTTGAATATTAAATTCAAATTTATACTAAAAGAAATATATTGGAATATCAACAATTCGAATGCTCACGGACCTAAATATCAGTTAACCAGAGATAAAATACAAAATTTCAAGCCATGTAGAAATTCTACAGGATATTTGACAGCCATTTTGAACTTGTCGAATTAGATTTTCCGATCGCTCTGTGGCCATTTGGATGACGATCCAGAATATATACAGCTCTGAGTCCTTGTCACTTTGATTCACATTAATCCTAAGACACATTTACAATTTTTTTCCCGTGAATGATCCATTTTCCAGAATATCATTCATCAGAACATTTGTAACCAATTATTTCACGGAATCGGGAATCTACTCTATGTCTGTTTAAAATGTCTTGGGTAAATTTGCTGTTAGATATGATGTTCTTATATATACATATACAATGTGATATATAATGTGATATATACATACAGTGATAGCATATATACACAATGTGATATATACAATGTGATATATACAATGTGATATATATATATATGCCATTAATGTGATATACAATGTGATATATATCGTGATATATACATCGTGATATATACAATGATATACAATGTG
>BMAW01037563.1:75579-93213 GCA_019974015.1 Nephila pilipes
ATATATATATATATATATATATATATATATATATGGGGATGATTTAGAATTTGAATTAAATGAATAACACGAGTTGAGACGAATTTCAAATTTCCTCGTGACTTATTCCACTTTAAGACAATATCCACAGAGCTGGAGATAAAACTTTTGATGTACGAGTACAAGAGGGCAGAAATGAGAGAATGTTTCTGTACTTTTCTTTTTATAGAAGAAATTTTTCTCTTTTGCACGTAATAGATCACATGGTATAGGTGTAAGGATTCTGAGGGATATACATGGCCTCCAACAGCTTAATAGAGTTTATCTGTACATGAATTCAATCGTGAGAGCTAGAAGCTCAGCAGATTCTTATAAGCACGTGATCGCATAAATTAAAGAATAATTTGGATTTGTGTCAGGAAATGGAAATGAACTTTTTACTTTTAAGTGAAAAAATGGGAAAAATAAGGAGATTAAATTTTTTTCAGTGAAACTATTACATATTTAAGTTGAATCATCACACACATATACGTACACATATATATGCTTCAAAGTATTATTTGAGTGTGATGGAAAATAAGAAAATGTTTAATATGAAATTAATTTTCTGCGGAATAATTTTTTTCTAACTGAGAAAATTGGAATGTCTTCTTGATAGAAAAAATAATTTATCATATATTTAAATAACATTTGTGCGTTTTAATATCCATATATTAAAATCTTGGAGATACTTCAATAACTTTCATAGCTGATATTTTCATTCAAAATCATAAATAATACTAACCTACAAGGTTTACTTGTATAAGAGATACTTATTCTTTTCCATCCACATTTTGAATCATACTCAAAACTTGAATTCGATGTACAACATAAAATATAATGCTGCAAACAAGAGTAGATGCTTCTTTTATAAAAGGAAAGATGGACTGGCAGAGATGTCACCAGTTAGGATAAGTTTAAGTAATGACCTCTTCAACATGGTGACGGATTTGTTGATCAATTGGCGATATGGAGAGAAACTTGGCAACTTTGGTGACAAATAGAAAGTATTCGAAGGTTCTAGAACCGAAACAAAAAATTGACAAGGAAGAAAGTTACGAAATTTTCGTGAATTCACTCCTGTCCCGAAAACGTATAAATACGCCAAGAGCTGCTGTCGAGAGATCATTCAACCTGTGTACGGAATCAGTTTGTCTGTGAAGTCTGCTTCGTAGACCGATCGGGGAATTGTGGCAAAGTGAGTCTGCTGGAGGTTCGGCCTGAATCTAGAAGAACTGTCGGAGACTGTTTTTGGAGTTTCTGTTGCTGTGATTTATCAGGGGATTGACTGAAAGCTGTCGGCACTTGAAGTGGAACATTCCGGGTGAATTTGCGAAGAAGCAGCGTGTATCTGCAGGAAATTGTGGAATCTTACCCTGGAAGTGTAGAATCTTACTGCGAAGGCTGAAGTCCTAACTCAGTGAGGACTATTTATCTGGTGACCTGAACATTGCTTAAATAATTGTGACTATCTTTTAAGGTGGGTTTTGTTCACAAATCTGTGTCACAAAATTGTGCAAGTGATGTGTATCTGTTATTGTCCAAGCTGTGCTACCTGTGTGTTGTCCTGAAGACTTACAAATATAGCATCATTTCTTGTTATTCTCCGAGTTGGACTTGATTATCACTCCCGCACACGCCCAGAAAAAAAGAAGAAAAAAAATTTCATAACAATATGATAATGAGATGTGATGAACTCTATTGTTAGATATATTCGTATATTTAATTTATATCTAAAAAAATACAAACCGAAATTTACCAGTTATATTGAAACATAGAAAAAAATTACAGCACAATATACTTAATGTTAAATTATTTTTATATTGGAGAAAATTTCCATTTATTTATTTTTACTTTTTGAATTCTTTTTTATTTGTGAGCATTTTTGATAAATTTAAGCTCTTCAGCTATTTATGAATTATCACTTTACTTTTTATTTTTGTTTCAGAACCTTTCAAACTTTTATATACTATATTTATTCATAATATTTTTTTAGAAGTATTTCATGATTTTCTTTTATTTTAATAATTTTTGTATTATTCTAATTTATTTAATTATTTTATCTTGTTACTTATTAGAAATGTGTTTTATTGCTAGTTGAGGAAACAAATTTTGATTAATTATATTACTTTTGACCTTTTAAAAATACATTAAGAATTATTTCATTTATTATTATTGTTTTCTATTTTTTGTTTTGTTTTACTTTTATGGGCATGGTACACTGAGTGACTTTTACTGCTTTTACTTTTGCGGAAATTTTTCTTAAATGTTTCAATAACTGCTGAGTCTGATGTATCTTCCTGTTATTGGTAAATTTCCTTTCTACTTCTTTTTACACCGTAAGTTAAATTTTTCTTCATTTTAGCTCTATTTTCTGTTTGAATTCATATTGTGATTATTCTACTTTCTGATTTAATTATACTGAACAGAAAAGTTTATACTTTTCTGTTACTTTTTTTTTTATTTTTATATTTTTATCACACTTTTCCATATTTTTACTTGCCTTTTTTGATTCTTCACAAATCTATTTTCTTATGATTTTATTCAAATATTTTTCATCATATCCTTGAACAGAATTCTTTTCATCTTCTTTAATTTTGCAATCTTCCTCTGATGTGATGTCTTCTGCCTTTATTACGGAATCTTTAGTTTATAGTTTGAAACATTTTTCTGGAAAAATTAAAAAGTGTGGAAGTTTGATTAGTATTGAAAAAGAAAAATCGAAAAGTGAACCACACACAAAGAAGTATAATATTTCAATAATTACTTCGTTTGCCATTTGCAGAAACTTAGAATTTTTACAGAAGATTAGAAATGTGGAAGAGGTTTTTTCGGAATAAATTACTAACAAAAAGTAGAAATTAATCAATAGCAATGTCTTACGACACAGCATTGTAATGTTATACGTACTTTATCATAAATATTGTTCTTAAGATCTATTATTGTAAAAATCAAACTCTATGTGACTTTTCATTACCGGAGTTCCTTATTTATTGTATTAAAAATAAGCAATATATATCATGTTTGTGCATTAACATTACATCAGAACTATCCAAAGGCACAAATTGAAGGCTCATCAAACATATCTTAAATTTCATATGAAAACTAACTTATGAATCATTGTCATACTTGGTTTGGAGCAATTCCACAGGTAGAAGCGCATAATGGAGATATCAACAAGCCTATCGTCATCCATCGTCAAGAGCAGAAACCAAATTGCTAACAACTTATATAACTTGTAAATGCGTCTTGGATTGGGCATAAAGATGGTAGTTTAAATGCTAGATGAAATATTTAATTCTGAAAACATTATTGAATAAAAACAAAGTAAAATATGAAAATACTGCAAAATATTTTTAATTTTATAACTCTAATTTCTGACTCTTTTATAACTCTAATGAAGCTATCTGTAACTTTCTTAATTAGAACCTCAATATAATTGGTTTATACCAATGTAACAGATTGAATATTACGTGAATTGATTCCGAGCCACAAACATCGTTCATAGTCATATTAATTTTAGTGGATTATAAAAAGGATATATTCTATGGGGAGAAAGAATATTTTGGAAAAGGAACTATTTCTACTCCACATTCGTCTCTAGACTATGTCTAAGAATTCAGTTATAAAGTAAACAAAACTATAAAATGAAACTCATTTCTGCTGTTCCTTTATTTGAACAAACAACTCTGCAAAATCAACATTGGTTCGATGGAAGATATAGTAAGATATAAAGTGAAAAATCGCTTTCCAAATGTGAAGTAAAAAAAAAAAAAAGAAGAAGAATGAATCTTACACAAATTCATAAAAACTTGAAGTTTTCTGATAACTGTGAATATTATTCATTTAAATAATAATTTTCTCTCCATATGACCACCGAGACATAAGCTAAGAAGGAAAACATCAAAAATGCACGGTGAGTGCCAGAAAAAACAATCAAGAACTTTCTGTGATTTTATAGTAATCCCCACCTATCATAAAGGCATTCACTTTGTTGTAGATTCAGAAGAGTTTTTGCCATTACTCGGTTTTCTTATAAATTTGAAAATATTTCTCAAATAATATTATTTTCTTTAGTATAATGACTATATTGACTCCATTGTTATACGTGTATTAAAATTTTTTAATAAGACTTTTTCACTTCTGAAATTATTTCATATGATAATTACATTTAAAAACAACAAATAAAACAATAAGTTTAAAAATATTTATGCATTATTATACTCACTAAAATAAGTATTAGGTCCAGTAATATGTGAAATGTCGGATTACTTAAAGAAAAAGAGAAATTTATTTTTAAATTTAAACAAATATTTAGTTAGTCAAAATATGTACCATTTGTTTGAAAAAACCCTTTTCAAGCGCTTCCAACTGATTAATGAACCTTAATAAAGAGTCTTTGGAGAACATAAAGTCTGTAAAGGATTTTTCGATTTTGATTCTATTACGGAAGGTCGTACATATTGTTCTAAACTGTAAAATAAATGGTAATTCATTGGAGATGATTCAAGAAGATATGGAAGACATAGCAGGATCTTCATTAAACTTTTTAGGCTTATTAGTGCCACGTGGAGACATTCATTGTCATGCGTATGGATGGGAACATTAATGTTCTTGTGGTCGCGGTAGCCTAGTGGTAGCGAACTCACGGCCAACATTTTTCATCGAGAAGTGGGTTCGAGTTCTGATGCAGCTTTGAACCAATGTGTATCTGGGGTTGTATCTGGCATGTTAAGTCTGCCGAAGCTCAAGCTCATAGTTCTTCGTTGACGTGGTATAAAAGTTTGGAGTAGGGTGCCAGCTCAGGTGTTGTCTTCGTCACTTGATCGAGGCTCCAAATTATGAGGTCTGTCGCCAATAGCTGTCGAATTGCTTCTCAGATTGACGGTTATAAATAATCCCTATCCCTTCAATATTTTTTAATGCAGTGTCCATTTAGATAAGTTTTCTATGCATTTCCTCAATTTCGTGGCAATATGACTCTGCAGTTATTGTTGGCTTAGGAGTTAAAAATAATCATGGAGAATAATAAATGGAAAAGTAATAAGGAAGAGACACGATACATATCCTGAAACTTCACTGTACCGATCGCTTGTTTTCATTGCTAATACATTTTTTGTGGAAAGTTTCAGTCCTTCTGTGAAAGAATATTATGTTCTTAACCGCAAATTTCAAACTTATGCTGCGTACTCTGTTCGCTCAATTCTTGTGTAACTTATTTATTGGACTTTTTAAATTTTCCGTGTTCTTGAGATGGTTTCTGATGGTAAATTTACAACTTTTAAATTTACATTTTACCATTTTAGCAATATATTTGCAAATAATAAGAAATTCGGCGTTTCACATATCATGGCCTAATAACTGAAACTGAAAAATATATAAGTAGTATTCCGGATTAAAAGTCGTGAAATGAAAGTTTAAAAACTTACTAGGTAGATATTTTCTCAAAACATTTTACTATAATAAGTAATGTAGAAACATGCACACATATATAATAGACTGTATTTAAGTGCTATATCTGAATTATATGGCTGTATCTGAATTTATCATGAACACTAAGCCTATCGACATTTTATTTATATCTATTTCTACATGTAGAAAAAAAGGATACTTTTTCAAATAAACATTACATTTTTTTCCATCTTTAATAAAGATTTTAGCATGAGAAATATAACACAAAATACACTGTCGTGCAACAATTAGAAAACATTTTTTTAATTATTTGAATTTTAGCCATACACGTTTTTAGACAGTAAACTAAATTTTCAAAAATTATTACATCTTATTTCAAGAATTTTGCATAGATATCTATATATATCCAAATTAAAATAAAACGTATTCTCCGTCGCGTTTCTTGCAGATGAAAAGTCTTTCCCAAAAATATTTTTAACGCACAAATTTTTTACTTAAAGAAAATTCTTTGTGGTTTTAATTATTTTGCAATATCTAGTTTGACATATCTTCCATATTTCAGAAATTGTAGTGGCTCCTAATCGTAGTGGGGAATAGGGATGCACGTGCAAACTCGTTACAAACTTTTCTTGTGAAGGACACGTAATTTGCAGCGGGGTTCAAACGACACATCGAGAAATTACATTAAATATTTCTATGTAAAGGGGATAACCTAGCTTAAAGGATTTTGTACTGTACTTTTTAGCCAATTGATCCGTCATTTATGAGCCAAATTTAGTGTTACTATAAAAAGCAAGTTTCAGGAATACATTTACCTGTTTTCTAAATTTTTAAATATTTACGTGTCTAAATAAGTAAGAAAACTCTTTCGTATGTTTTGTTTTTAAATGTTGTCAGAGAACAATTATTAATAAAAATTTACCTTGTTATCTTTATTTTTTGTATCAAAGGTTTTGGTAACTCCCTCTTGTCCATAGGAATGGTTCCTACTTGGGAACTGTTTGATCTTATATAGAATTACTACACTTAAAATATAAACTAATAGTGTGTTAATTTTCAATATAAGTAATTTTATAAAAATTCAAAAAAAAATTACAGGGACCAAAGTTCCTCTCATGAAAGATAACGGCAAAGTACGTAAGGTTATCAGGAACAGAAAAAAAAAAAAAAAAAAAAAAAAGAACAGAGATAGTTATTGAAAAATTAAGTAGATGTATATTATAGTTAATGTTGTGCATTAAGAAAGAAACAAAGATCTCGAAATTAGCAATTTTAGTCATATCTTCAAAAGTGGTAATTTGCCAGTACTGATAGTTTTGATGTTATTATATAAACTTAAATCAATTTTGCATAAAAATAGAGATAATCGAACCAAATTTGTGAATTGTTATTGCTGTCGATATTTCTGAGGGTAGGAAGTATTCACTAAGGAAATAATAGCTCACAGGGTCAGAATATATTACATGTTTGTTTCTCAAAATATGTATCGACACTGAAAAAGAAGTACCCTGCTCATAATTTAACCAAAAGTTTTCTCCTAAAATATTCGTTGCTCGTTTTAACATCACCATCTGATAGATTAAACTCGAATCTATGAAGCAACAAGTACTTTTATTCAATTGATTAAAATCTCTGAGAAAATTTAAGATTATATTGAGAAAAAGGCTTTCCTTATCCGAGGCTTATAACATAAGCACAAAAGTGATGAAAAAAGCTATATATACTCCTTGAGAATTTAACATTAAGAAAATAAATCACCAAAAAAGCAAAATATTTTAATTTTTTTTTTCTCATCATCAAAGAAGGTACAAGAGTAAATAATTAAATGACTAAGATATGAAACTTCCAATTTACGTATTAATAATTAAAGGTTGGAACACTCAAGAAAATGCTTAGTATCCGATAAAAACAGGAGTGATCCAACTTGCGGTTAATTACGAACGATTTTATGAAAAGAGAGACACTTCTGTTATAGATCGAAAAAAGCTTTAACATTTTTTTACCGATTAATTTTTTAACTGAGTGTGACACATTACCTTGTACTAATTAAGTCGAACAATAATTTTTAAATTTTGTTCCCAACGGAGAATATTTGAAGAACTGGTTGAGACAAGCCTTTTTTTTTTTTTAAAAAAAAAAGGAAGGATTTGTGCGAAGGAAACAAATTTATTGTGACATGCATAATCTCGCGACGCAGTGCACTGAATAAGATTTATTGAAATTTTTCATCGTTGTCATTTATAATTTAATTAGGATATTGAATGGTGTAAAAACCCCTCATTTATCTGGAAAACATTTTGAATAATTAATTTGTAAAATAAAGAACATATTTAATTCATTTTCTGCAGTATTTTTATACTGTAATATTTATAAAATAGAATACCTTTATACATTATACATGCACATTAGTTGTTATAATAAATTAATAAAATTTCTTTGAAATGTTCCTAATCTGAGTAGATGCTATATTTTTTAAAGTGGAGTTGTTATCTTTTTTTACAATAATGAATTAATATATTTTTTTCAGAGATCTCTCTATTTATGCATAAGACTTTAATTAAAACTTTCTCAAAATGTATGCAGGCTTATTGCTATCTAGGCAGAGACTTTTGTTTCTATATATTTTTATTTTGTATTTTTGAATGTCACTTGCATAGAATTTGAAGAATATTGAGGTATTTAGAAATTATTTATCAATTTCTGCTACTTGCGTTTTAATTTACAAATATCACGTATATCTCCATAAAACCCTACCGTCAACTAAAAAAAAGACCCCAGTTTACAAATATTTTGTTTTGTTTTCCATTCCGGCAATAACTGTTCTAATTCCCTGCCAAATTATTTCAATGATAAAACAGAGATCGCAACAATTCTGACTTGCAAGAATTGTTGTGAGAATTTTACAACGGTACATTCCTCCGTAAGGTTTCGTCAAGGGTACAGTAAAAAAATAAATCAAAATGCTCCGATTCACACAGAAATTCATCGATGGCTTGAAAAATGGTTTTACACATTATTGATGTAAAAAGTCTCTTTTTTTTTGTTTCGAATTGTATTGAAATACAGACTTTGATTTTCAAATACATCAGAATAATGCTTACAATTTTTTTAAACGTTTGATTTAATTTCTATGACGACTTACTAGGTTTGAAGATTAAAGCCTAACATTATAAAAGTAGGAGAACATGCTCTTAATTTTGGTATATCTAATGCCATAAAAGAATTTACAATTTTGAATAATTATCCAGTTATAGATTGCGAAAATAGAAGGAGTATTTATATACATACATACGTACAGTACATACGTTAATTAAGAAAAGTCAATAATAACTTCCAGTTCATCATCACGAACCGGAAAATCTTACCTTACAAATGTAATATCTTTTTGTTGACGAAGACTGAATACAACTTGTTCACATCAATAAGGTCATATTTGCGACAGATAAATTAGGTGATGAGCGTGCATCATCAGTTTAAGAAAACAATTCCCTAAAACCTGCAAAACGGATATCGATGATTGATCCTCTTAATTCTGAAATAAATTGATTAATAATGGAATGCATAGACAGTGATTATATAGCATTACTTCAAGTAAATACGAATTGTGGATATTAAATAACGAGGCTTAAAGAAGTACTCGTATGCATGTGCCAAATGTCAGTGATATATTGTTGCTTAGCGTGAAGCATTCTCTTTCGAATGTAGTTCCTCTAGCTTCTGTAATAAAATCAGAATAGCTATAGCCTTCTTTAGCATTAGAGTTCCTTTTTTTGTTTCGTAGGGAAAATAATATATGTAAATACAGAGCAACGAAATGTTGTGAAATTTCCTCTGAAACTTGGAAACCCGCAACAGACCCTTATAATTTTTGGAAAGAAGTGCATAGCAATGAATGGTTATCGCAAACACGTGTTTTTGAGTGGCTTAAGCGTTTTCAAGATAGCCGAGATGTTGAAGATAAATCCCCCAGGGTCGCCCTTCCACATCAAACACGGATGACAATATCAAAAAAATCGGTAATCTGATTCAATCTGATCAACGAATAACATTCGTGCGATTACTGAGACTACAGGAATTGACAAAGAATCCACGCGACAAATTTTACGTAACAATTTTAACATACAAAAAAGTGTTTGCCAAAATGGTGCCAAACATTATCTTGTTTGAACGACAATTGTTCGCAAAATTGTTTGTATTGACACTTTGAATGCAATTGAAAATGACCCAAATCTGTTGGAAAGGATAATAAAGTGTAACCAAATGTGGGGTTTTACTTATGATCCTAAAACGAAGCGTCATGAAAGAGCTCATGTTCTCCGAGAGCCAGAAATGCTTGAATGAGCAAATCAAAATCAAAGCAATGATAATTGTTTTTCTCGATATTCATTGAATTGTGCTCTTTCACTGGGTTCCTTAAGGTCAACATTACTGCCTTCACGATCTTGTTGAACTCCGTGAAAGAATAAATGAGGGAAAACGACCCGAATTGTGTAAGGATAAGTAATTCCGCATTGTCTGTCAAGTGTTTTGTAGATAAATATAGCATATCTGTGTTAAACTATTCACCTTATTCTCTAGATCTTTCGCCATGTGACTTCTATCTGTTTCCTAAAGTGAAATCTGCATTAAAAGAACAATATTTGAGTCCGATGATGATGTGTAAGAGATACGGCACGCGTCTTGAAGAATCTGAAAGACTTCCAGCACTGTTTCTAACAATGGAAGATACGCAAGGAGCGTTGTAAGGCGTGTATTTTGAAAGTGATAATAAGTAAATATGTTTTTGTATTATCAACCTTAAAGACTTAAGTGCTTTACACGTTGCTGTTTTCTTTCCAATTATGTCATATTCCATGAAAACAATTTTAAATTTGTAGAGTAACTAAAGATCTTTCAATAAGGAAATATGAGCCTAAAAATCAGACTTTTTAAAATTAAAAACACTTGAAATCATATTTTATTATTAAAGTACCTATATATTTATATATTTATTTATTCACAAAGCCTTTCAGGGACGTATTTTCTATAGGTATGTACGGAAATCATAAACCGAAGTGATCTTTTTCTTTCTCTTCAGGTTTACTGTCTATGATAAACACGAGAGAGGTGCCTTTGGAGTACTATAGCGATCCTTCTCTATATTCAATATTTCTTCATTTTTTTTATCCTTTTTAAAATTTTTTTCAAACGACTGGACCAATGAAACATATTGCTTGGCGCAGCATAAACATATTTGGCTCTGGGGCCGTAAACCTTTACAATCACTCGGTCATTTGTCTTTTCAAAGAAAATTCACATTTACAAGTGTAAGTAATTATATATGTGCAATTAATGATATTAATAACTAAGAGCTATACGCATAATTACATTTGCAAATCATATGTTTAACTTTGGGTTTGGTTTGGGTTTTTTTACGTCACACTAGAAACACACACCAATAGAAGACGGACTTCGTAATTTTGAACCTCCGTCAAGTGACAACCAATTTTTGATACATCTGGAGAAAAATTATCTGCATTCGTGTATTTAAAAATGTGAACAGTACTTATAAACATAAATTTTTTTCACTGAGCGCAATTTCAATTTCAAAAGTTAAGTTTAATAAACTTTTAAAGTATATTTAATTTTATTATATAAATTTGTCATACTAACAGGAAGTAATCGTATTTTATAACGTAGAAAATATCCAACACTATGGACAGGAAAGTTCACCAGAATACTAAATAAAATACAAAATCATATATTTGGAATTATGACTTTCCACGTTAGCTTATAATTTTGAAATTTTATTTTAAACCTTTCTATAAGTTAAATTCTCATAATTAATTCATGTGCAGCAAAACTTAAAAAAATACAAATTTTAGAGAATTTTAGCGTTTAAATTACATTAGTAGTGCTTATTTTTTTTTCAAAAATACTGGGAAGTCTTATTGTTCTTGCTATCTGCTATTAATATACAATATTTGAAAAAAAAATGAACCACATTAAAAATGTTTAACTATATTTTCTTAACATGAATTCAATAACATTTAGGATCAATTAGTAAAATCCTATTTAATAATATATAATTAATATTGTTGTTCCATCTTAAAATGTTTTTGCCCTATTTATCTAAATATTTTCTCAAATATAAGATTATATTCATGAATATCATAATAATGTATTACATCGTAATTTTCAGTAGCTAATTTTGAAATATATTATCCTATACATGTGCATATACCAGTATATCTTATTTTCACAAATTAGGTTATATTCGTAAATTTCTAATTTATTTTACTTTTCAAAGAGCTCCATAAATAAAAAAGAGTTAGCATTTAATAGTTGAATTCTGATAATATATAATTTATAATTCTAGAGAAATTTTGATTTAATTATTAAAAAGTCTTCACAAAAGTTAAGCAGCATTTTAATTGCTATGCTGCAATTTAAATGCTGCTTAACCGTGAAAACAGCATACATTTTCTATGAAGAAAACAATTTTTAATAAATTGCTGGATTTATTTTTGTGTCGGAAGATAATTATATTAAATAAGATGTTTTAAATAAGCCATGAAAATTTATACATTATACGGTTTCAAGAAATTTAACATTATTTGGCAGCATAAAAAATTCGGTATGTAATTTATTTTATTCAATTTTCAATAAAATTCTATTCTGATAACGCTTAGTGTTTTTTCTTCTTTCTTAAATTAAGTTGAAAGAAACGTTTTCGACAAAGAAAAATGAGTTTATTTTATACACCAAGATTAAGTAATCCTCATTTTTAAAAAGTAAAATTGAAAAATTCTAAAATTAGATTTCATTTGAAATCTAATTTTAACACTGAGACATATGTATAATTATTCATCTGTTCATATAATTTGAAATTATTAATGTATTATTAATGAATTATTAATTTACTTACCTTTAAGTATATTTTATATAAATTACTCTGGATTTACAACTTTGAACATTTGCAGAGTACTTATAAAGATGACATTCTGCACAACGAACATAGTTATAATTTAAAAATTTGAATTTATTACAAAATTTTAAAAACTTAAAATTATAGATTGAATTTTACCATAATTGTTATGCAAATATTTTGAAATAGATAATATTTTTGTTTATTATGAAAAAACGCTTTTACTAGTAAAGGAAATAATCTCACTTTATAGTTAGAAAAACATCGGCTCTAGTTTATGAGGAAATTGTGCCCAAATCGTGAAAATCACATTTTGAGAAAAATACTAATAAGAATATTTTCTCATCCACGTGACACGTTAGTTTATAGTTTTAAAATTAAATTTTTCTAACGTTCAACTTATCAAATTCGGATAAATAATACATCCACTATATCAGCAAGGGGCTTTTTAACTATTAACAACAAAATCAAAACATGCAAAACTTTCGGCATTTTAAGGTCATATTTACATTAAAGTCGCTGTAAGGTCTGAAATGTGACTTTTTTATATGTTATATCCTTAACATTTTTATTTGTTATATCGATTAATTAACTTCCACACCTTCACAGTATTTGTAGTTTGAGGGTCAGCTCGATTTAATTAGGAGAAATACACTAATATATTACTCCTCACGAGAGCTTTTAATACTTTATGAAATATATGACAAGAAACAATTGATTTCGCTAACTTTGTGGCGTTCTTAATTTTTTTTCTGCTTTTCTTGATGGAGTGTAAATAAAAGGAAATACTACAATTTATAAGCTCAAAGATCTGTGATTGAGAAGCAATCAAAATTAATTTTTACTGATGATTCGATTCCCTCATATATACAGAGAATATTTCATTTACCACTTTATTGTAATGTAACACAAATGTTGAGAAAACATAATAGTAACGCAATGCATTGGTAATAAACTTCAAAATATGTCATAATGCCCACACATAATTTGGTGGTCTTTCAAACTCCTTTCATTCTTGACATTCTTGCTAAATCAAGGTTTTCCCGAATCCTTTTATACCAATTTTCATGCACTGTTTTGAGAAATAACGCACAAATACGCTTAATTAGCTTTCTTTATAATTGTTTTTAATATTTTGCAACTTATTTCTTTAGAACCATAGGTATAAGTGCATCAATCGATAATTACGTGTTGTTCAATTAATATCTAATCTTAACAAACCCCAAGATCTCTATTCTAAATATATCTCACAGTATACTTTTAAACAGCAGGATAATATGTTGATTTATCAATCAGGCTTTTACGAAATTTCTGTGTGCCGCATTCAGCATATTTATACATCCAAACCCTGTCTTGAATAAACGAAGGACCAAAAATTAAATGATGTCTTTAACAACAATGGAAGACAGGCACCAATATTTCATTCTGTGAATTTATAAGTATTCGAATTTCAAATAGTCCTAGGAGAGAATTGTATCCCTGACAATTTGAAAGCTAGGAGTTCAATCTGTCAAAAGTATCGGAATTAATAACTGAAAATAAACTTGTGCATGTAAAGGAAATGGATCGTTTTATGCAATGATAAGAAACTGATTAAATAATCATTATTTTAGCTCTGACGCTAGGTAATTTAGCTGTAAAATACAGAGTGTTTCGAAACACATGGGCAAAAATTTAAGGTGTGATAGAAAATATTTAAACAAGCAACAGGAGCCATGACAACGTACAGTAATCAGAAAAATAATACGAACAATATATTTTTTCTAAAAATTATTATTATTATTTTTCTTGAGAGAAGTTTGATATCTTATTTATAACAGAATCATAAAATAGTGAATACAGGGATAGTGATCATAAAATAGTGAAAACAGTAAGGATGCGTCAATTTTTTGTGATAAATATCATTTTTAATTATAACCAAATTGTGATAAGTTCTCACGTGCATTTCTCTTTTATTAATCTTTGGGAATATTTTATTACGATGTTTGATATCAAAACATTGCCGTGAATAAGCCGCGACTTAAGTAAATTAGCATTTCTATATAAGAAGTATAATGAAAGACAAAAAAAAAATAGATGGAAGACATCTAAGGAGATTAGAGAGAGAACAGAGAGGAATGTTTATGAGGTCAGTATATTTGGTTACTCTATTGAGAAGCGAGAATGCTATGAGAGTGTACTTGGTTCGGCTTCTAAAGCAAGAAAAGTCTATTGAATCATATACAGTTTATTAAGTTTACTGTATGTATGTTTATTACGATAATTAGAATTCTTCATTATAATATTTAGTTAAAAATGTGATTAAATAAACTCTCCATACTATTCATGTATTTTGATGTAATTTATTGAAAATTGAAAAAAACTATTTAAACGTTTTATAAACACATTTTTACTAAGTGACTATGTCTAATAAGCATAACGACACCAATTCATTACATAAAACATTTAAAATATTCTATACTTCTATTTGAAATTAATTATATTAATAAATAATAAAATTTGCGCACGCGCGCGCGTAACATTGGGCTCTTCACAACTTTCTCTTGACTCACTTCGGTGGCTTACGATCATTTAAATTACAATTTCGTTCCAACCAAAATGAAACGTGATTAGATAAATGAGATGTAAGTAAAAGTGAAGTGAATTAGATATTATGAAATGTAATTGAAATAGATTGAAAGGAAAATATGAAGGGATGTAGGGAATAACGGCTTGCTGATATAGATTTATAATTTAGTTTTAAGATCCTTAACTAGTCTTCTGGATTGAAAAGAATTATAATTGAAGTATTAAAATAAGAACCAGCTGTTTATAGGAAGTGACTGTATTAAAAGAG
Source organism: Nephila pilipes (assembly GCA_019974015.1). Lineage (NCBI taxonomy): Eukaryota > Metazoa > Arthropoda > Arachnida > Araneae > Nephilidae > Nephila > Nephila pilipes. The sequence goes on from BMAW01037563.1 coordinate 90,753, forward strand.
TGGATTGGTGAGCTATTAATTTATTAATTGTTCCTAATATAGAAATGATAAGTTAATTCCGATAAGAGAGAAATCGACTTTAGCTATCCATCAGGGACAGTTAAAAAAAGAAATTTGGTTTGTTCTCAAATGTCTTCCATTGGGGAGAGTCAATATTTATTGATTGATATCTTCAACTATGATACACAAAAACAGAGTAACCAAGAGCAGTCTTTACAAATTAACTTACCAACCAAGTCATAAATGACAGTTACTTACATCATTCTACGTGAACTGCTTACACAATGGTCATATATACTTTTTCTATCATAACGTACTAAAATTTATAATTGGAGAGATATTCAAGCATTCAAATATATTGGAATCTCGTCACCATAATATTACCGTTCTTTTATTGGAAAAATTACAAGTTTATTTATGTTTGAGTTATTTTGAAAAACTTAGCGTTCTTTTCGAAAATGATTCGATTTCTCCTTTTAGATTCCGGAAAAGCAATAAGAACAAGTTCCGTGATTTCTTTTAAAAGATTTCTCTTTAATGGTAAAACATTCCTAGCATTTGCCTCGGGAAGGAGAGACCGAAATTACGCAATTAATAAACATATTAATGAAACCGGGTTTCTTCTGTGAAAGGCCATAAATTTTTAAGCTCCATAAAAGTTTTGTTTACTTCGTGTTTTCAAAATGCGCTTTTTTCTCCTTACACGTGCAACCCCCGCAGATGGTAAATAGTACAATAATAAAAACTGCTAAGTAAGGTTTACGTGAGTAGGATTTCAATTTTTTGAATCAATGTATTTTAATCTCTTTTCGTGTTTTTAACTGATAACACTCGAGAGAAAAGTTTAGATTTCTGTCTGACATGAATTATAGACGCAAGGTTTGTAATTCATAATACAGCGACGTCTTTATTCAACGGTGGATAAAATTCATTTTTGGTGAAGTTTATTGAAGAACGATCTGAGGGGAGTTTATGATTTTCTTTTGGCTATAATCATTTACATCATTTCTTTTCATTGAATATGTAAGGGAATTTCTCGATTAATATAGATCAATCATCATGCAATGTGACAGGTACTGACACGTTTACAATTTTATTTAGAGAAAAATATAACTGTTATTTCATGATGAATATCAATTATAGTTTCAGATAATATTTGCAGACTAAGGTATCCCTTTCAAATTATGCAAGATAATTTGTAGGGGCTTGGAGATTCTGAAAATGAAACCGTTGTTTAAGAATTAAAGAAGTAAAACTACGTTTCTATCTGATATATTATGTTATTTATAACAAATATTTTGATAACAACAGTAAAAAATATTCTGAAAAATTAAACCTCCCTAGTTTATTAATACCTATCAAAGTTCTTAAATTCAAATCGGAATGCCCTTACATTTATTTAAGAAGTGAATATTACTTATTCGGGAGATAAACATTTTAAATTTTTAATTCAAATATGAACTTAAATTTTTTGAAAAATATTTCTACAACAATAAATACTACAAATATTTTAAGGAACATTTGTGAATAGTTTAGTTTTTTATTAACGTCGCACTAGAAGCAACACGAGGGCTATTGGCGACGGACCTCGTAATTTTGAACCACGGTCAAGTGACGAGGACGACACCTGAGCTGGCACCCCCCAACATTTGTGAATAATGATCACCAGAAGATAATCGGTTATTATCTTAAAGTAAATTTTATTCAAAATTTTCTTAACCTATATACATTTAAAGTAGTTCAGAATACCTTTAAACTGTGGTATAGTCATTAGAATCTGATGGGAAGAATTTCAAAACTTTTTTTCATTCAATCAATATTTTTTGGCCTTAATGATATTTTACACACTTAAAAGTACATGGAACAAACAAGCCAAAGTCGAAGCAACGCAATCGTACGGCAATCCTAAAGCAAGAAGAATGAGTTGTAGGAAACACACAGTTTTTAAATTCCAAAAAAGGGGATTTTCCCTAATTGAAACTCGGGGAAAATTTATTCAAACACAAAATTTGCGAGACTCGAAAGTGAAAGCAGTGGTATGTTTTAATGTGAAAAGTGATCTACGTTTAATATAAAACAAATTAAAAAAGAAAAGAATAAGTTATCACATACATGCATTCCTTTTGACACAAAATCGTTTTAACGTAAAAACATATTATCAACTACATTAGAGGCGTATTATATCAACTAAGCTTAAGTCATTAGATAATTAGAATTTGTTTTTTTTTATTTTTCAATATACTTTTACATAAAAAGTAATTTATAACATATAATTTACATTCTGGACTATTTTGGGAAACAATATTTTTCTAGAAATGTGTAAATGTATATTAAAATCGAAACTGAACGGGCATTTGGAAATTTAATCAGAGTTCTTAGCAGAGTTAGAGAGAGAGAATTTTGAAGCGCTATTGAAATATTTTAAGTAAACAAAGAATAATGAACTGTAATGTGTCTCATA
>BMAW01037563.1:112449-144575 GCA_019974015.1 Nephila pilipes
TTTTTTTTGGTTAGTATAAGAAGCAATAGCAGCAATTTGAAGATTGATATTCAGATCATTAAGATAATTCAGAACAGATTTGAATTGTCTAATGGGTGCAGGAATGTCTTCAGTACAAAAAGTCTTTTAGAATCGATAAGGGACCAGTAGGGCATCGTCCATATAACATCGGAAATGGACTAATACCTGTTATTTCATTAGGTATTTCCCGATAAGCCCATAATTTAAAAAAAGTCTTATTCTTATCCCACAATCGTTAGGGTTTTCCCTCATAACACGATGTATCATATTTTTCAATACACCATTCCGTCTTTCGACGAGACCATTGGAATATGGGTGTCCTGGAACAGAATATCTTGGGGAAGATCCTATTCTTGTAATAAATTCTCTTGCGAGACTGAATGTAAAGATAGTGCCTTGAGATCGGAAGGAATTATTTTTGGTATACCAGTTCTTGAAAATATTTGTAATAATGCATCGAGATAAAGTTAATTTTGCAGTGATATTCTTTAGACAGATGGTTCCAGGCCATCGGGCGCACTGATCTATTGCGCACATTATAACTTTGCCTCCTCTATTACTAAGTTCAATGGAACCTATTATATCAACATTTATTACTTGGAACGGTTCATTAGATCGTGTTAAAGGAGTTATGGGAATTTTATCATATGGTTTTCTTTTGAGCTTGTAACTGGCATGAAACACAAGCGTCACGCATTTTTGGACATCCTTTTTTATGCTAGGCCAGAAAAATGAATATCTTAACCATTCTAAAGTTTTCTTTTTCCGCTGGTGCCCACCCCATACTCTAGAATGTGTTAGAAGTAACAACTGCTCCCTGCGATCCCGAAGAACAACTGACTGGCAGATGGGTTCATTTAAAATCTTATCTTTATGATATAGGAACTTATTTTCGATCATAAAACAATTTGAAGAATTTTAGGAATCAATCTTGCCCACATGTATATAGACATTATCATTTTCTTGTTCAATTTGAAATTTATTTGAATCTGAAACTAAATCATTGTTGACACTACCTCTGTCCATATCAACACGAGTTAAATTATTTACAGAATTAAATTATTTAACGGGTTAAGCATAGTATTCTCAACAGGATGACGAAAACGTACTCATGAAATAACTGGATTTCATCAACATTAAGATTATTTACATAACTTTCAAAATTATTTTTAGTTGCAATCAAATCGTTATAAGCACTCAAACTTAATAAGATATTACGCACTTAATTATCTACCAATGCACACATTATTGTAACAGTTGTATACACAATACTAGTTTCAAAACTTATAATTACTAAATTCACATTTATTAAAGCTGCTGTGACCTAATCAACAAAAGCAGATTTTAAAATAACCTATCCGGAAGGATTTTGATAGTGTTCAGGAACCTTCCTTTAACCATCAGGAAAAGTACTGGTTTTAACTGCAGATAATTGAGTTGCAGTATCCTCAACAGTAGTTAAGGATTCATTATCGCATTCTACATGTTAATAGTGATTAAAGAATTTAAACACGTTTTATTTTTATCCGGCATTTTCGGTAAACCGCATAAAGCATCTGTTGTTATATAAGCTTTCAGTGAATGATTTTCGTTCATATTATTCTGTTCATTAATTTCCGAGTTCTTTTTTTCAAAAGTACACAATAATAACTGTTTTATTATGATTCCTACTATTGCATATTTTGTAATTCAGTTTATTTTTACATTAATAAGATAAGTGCTTTCTACCAAATCAAATAAAGCATCTATCCAGACTTTTTAATTTTTCTTTTTTCACTGAAACATCCGCATCGAAATTCTCCGATGAATCATACTTTTCCAATTTGGAAAATAAGCAACTCTTACAGATAACTGCTCATGATGAAGGAAGGATTGGTCTTTATTCAGTCTCGTTGTGTGTGAGTATGGTTTTCATTTAGGTCTGATACTGATTTAAATCTTTCCAAAATGGTTTAGGATGACTGTAATTACATTGTTGATCTTAGAATGGTGATTTATCATTACAATTACATTTATTAGTTCTTTCAAGAGATTGTATTTCATATTTCTGAGGAAATCCAAAAATTTATTAATATCAAAATATGATTGGCCATCGTTATTGCGACTATATTCAAATACTAAAACGTTTGGAATAATTATGAATAATACAGAAATTAACATATTATTATATGATTCTGGATTCACATTTAAAGATGATAAACTACGAACTTGTATCTCAATTTTATCAAAGAGCTTTCTGAATCTAAAAAATATCTTTAGAACGTGAAATAGGGGAAAGATTAAGAAGTTTCTACATATGTGTATGTATAATGATGTCACGTCTTCTCTTCAAATTTAGTATTTAAAATATATATAGTAGAATCATAATTTGTATCTAAAATTGAAAAACCTGCTATCTCACAAGTAGCAGCTTCACCTAAGTATGTTTTTAAATAATTAAATTTCTCTACTTTCAAGAATGAACTATTATCGTGAATTGCGACCTTAAATAAGTTCCAGAAACTAATACATTGACTAATTTCGCAGTAAAATTTAGAAATTTCTAATTTCAGAAGTTTCACTTGTTGATTTTCTTTCTTTCGTGAAACTTCAGTTGTTTTGAAATCTATACTCGTTTTATACTTTCCTGTCTCTATTTCAACACCTATTTATTCTTGATTTTGATAAAGTTATTTTATCTTTATATGTCACGGCGTTTTCGATTTCAGTGTTTGTAATTTTGACTCATCATCAAGTGAATTTTCAATTTCTGCTTCGAGCTCTTTTTCAATGATTAAAGCTAAAGAATCTTCGAGTACATCAATTTTCACATAACCTTTGGCTTTATTTATGGTGTTTGTTAAAGAAGTTCTCAAGTAACCTCTTTTCTTAGTAAACAGTTTTTTTTTTTTTCATATTCAAATAACAAAAAAAAAATATCTATCTTGAGCAGTCTTCAGATACTTTCGCGGTCTATAGATATACAAATAGAAATTCATTTTACTTTTTTTGACACAAGAGAGTATCTATTTACTTATATGCTCTTAATTACACCATCTTACTTCTGACACCAAATTATGATCTCGGATTCTTATATGGTGTCATGGAATTAAGATAATTCATTTCTTATTCATTTTTTTTATTCCAGGATGACACTTTACAAATATTAAACACGCACAAAACACAGAAATTTAACATAGAAGAGACTTTAGTCCTTCAGCAAGCTTAACACTCATCAAGGCATCTTATGCCTTCGGGGACTTCGTCTTTTCTGCAACAGGCACTGACGAACTCTACACAACTAGAGGGCGCTAGTGCCTAGCTGTGTGTAAGACGTCTCTTTACATTCCAAGGCGATTGAACGTGACAATCTCTCATAACGTTAGAAAATCTAGCTATATTCTTATTGCTAGAATTACTGAGAGTTACTTGTGCATCTGCAGACCTCTATCTTCCATGCCCTGTCATTTTTAATAAGTTTTAAAATGAAACGATTGATGTCAAAAAGAGAAACTGATAGATGTAGAGAATTCGCAGCCGATCATGAAGCAGAGTATACTTGTTCATTGCCAGAACTAACTGCCTGGTTAAGTATTCAGTCAAATAAACTGGATTATTTTATGAAACAGAAATTGTTCCTGTAATGGTACCGTCAGTTTATACATAAAGTGAATTGAAAGAAGAAATCATTTTCAGAATACATCGATAATATTTTTTTCAGGGAAGGAAATTTGTCTTATTTCTAGATATGACTAGTTCACAAAGTTAAGATTATTTTGTAACCGAACTGTTTGAATATATCCTTCTAGTAATACTGTTATTAAGAATGATTAGGACTGTTACACGTAAGCGGTTTCTAAGTATCTAATTACTGCCATGTCGGTGAGTAGAAATTAGAATTTCGAAGAAACATAAAAATTAAGTGCCTTATCTGTTCGTGTCCTCATATTACCAATACGCAATTCAAGCGTCGACTTCAAGTCTCGATTCCACAAGAGCTATGTTTGTAAATTATCACATCATGTAAACGAATAATTCGAGGGAAAACGCGTGAAATTAAAACCCTTCTTCCAAAGACCAGCACACGGAAAAATAGGATCTGCTTAACTTTATTTACTTTTATGCCTCGAACTCTTAACACATCATAGTGTGGAGGTGAGAATATAGAACAAGCAATTTATGTGTCATCTTTGACGAGAACTTGCAGTCCGTGATGTTCAATTCGAGTCATAGGCTCGAGTTATTGATTATATATAACATTTGTGTGTGGAACGAAGAAGTTACTAAATATTAAACAGAACTAAAACTTAATATTCTAATATATTAGAAAATGGAAATAATAAGTAATGAATATTAGATGTCGTCTTCAACATTGTTCTAATTTATTAAATCCGTCACCAACAGCATTTGTGTTGCACTAGTGCAGATTAATAATAATTCACATGACGACATTGGTTAATAAGTTAGTATAGAGATGAAAGTCACATATTTCATATATAGTTATCGCTTTTATATTCTTAGTTGAGTGATTTTTCAATAAATGCCAGTGTAAAGATACAAAAAAGGCTATTAGAATTGAATCTCGTAATTATGAGTCATTATCAGACAACAAAGATGATGCTTAGCTAGGAACTCCCTCTTTTAACTTATTCACAACATCATGGAAGGAATTCGAAGTGTAACGATTAACGAGATATTCAATTAACAAACCACGAGGTACTTGACGTATTCAATTAAAAAACAACAGCCCAAACATTTCCTCATAAGAGTTCATTCATAAATCAGGATTCGCGGCTGGACGGTAACATTTCTGCAGTTATCTTTCTTTTCCTTGAAACGAGATTCCTTGAAAAGAAAAAAAAAATTGAAATAATAATAAACATTTTATTAAATTAATTAATATTTAAAACTTTCCAGGTTCATATTATCAAGCAAAAATATTTGGTCATTGTTCTATGCTTTGATGAGGTATTATGGTTTTAATACATCTATACATCATATCTAATATTTAAGATAATTCGATTCTTTTTAGGTCGAATATAGAACAAACATAACACATTCAACTTTTTAATCTAATAATCCTAACACAGGATTTTGATATTTTAATTTTAGAATATATCTCTTAAAGGAATACCAGAAAAAATCAGATTGAGATTTTCTCCTTTATTGTATTTGATAATATGTTATCTAGAATTACTTTTACCAGATGAGAGAGAAATAATATCCATAGACACTTTTCGTTGCACAAGATATTTCTTACCTCAAACATTGCATTGAAAAATTATTGTCAAATTTTCAGGAATGAAATGGTATTTAGGTTATATAAAAAATTGTTATATATTTAAAATAACACAAGTAAGATACCTTAATACGTAACGACACGTAAGTTATCATAAAATATACATTTTGTTTTACAGAATATATCTTTATTCTATCACTAGTTTCCTTCTTAAGATGTCGATGTTAATGTTTAATTATATTTTATAGTATGTTTCATTTACTGAAATATAAATTATGCGTAAAATTAATTTACGTTTAAAACCAAATGGTTGCAAAAGAGTTTTTTTTTTCAGTCACTGACTAAAATTTTATATATAGATCATTATGACATACAGAATGTATATATGAGAATAAAAAGTATGTAAATTAAAGAAATAAATAAAATTTAGATTGTGATTATTTATTAACTTCTCACTGAGAAACAACACGAGGACTTTTGGTGATTCACCTCGTAGTACTGAACCTCGGTCAAATGACCAAAATGACACTTGAGGTGGCTCCTCCCTCTTCAAACTTCCTCACCACGCCGATGGGAGAATTTGGTACCTCGACACGATGGAAACAACGCTGGTTGTGAGTTCGTGACTATGATCTATAAGCTAACATGGAAAAGAAAACTTAGATATGTATTTACCAGATGGAATTTTATTAAAATAATTTTTTCTAATGGCTTTTATCCGTAACATTCTTCAAGAAATTATTTTTTCAACAAGAAGCTGACGAAATAAATAAATATCACCTGTTTTTCTCGTAAGTAATTAAAAAACATAATTACGAAACATTGATTGTTAAAAAAGGAAATATTTTAATCCTGCATGGCATAATGTATAAGTTTCATTAATTCCTTAAAGTATTCAAAAATCTAATTGTTGAAACCGCATTAAAAACAGAAAATGATATTAGTATTTACGTACTATCCTTTATTTAGCTTTTGGCATTTTATAAAGCAACAGAAATACTCAATATGAGTTTTTAATTCCTTAAACACCACTAGTAATTTAGCATTCTGTTAAAAAAATTCTTTAATAAGCTGCAACAAAAAATTATTTTGATTTTTAATGTAACAGAACTCATTTTCTCTATTTTAGAAAATATCAATTACCATATTCATAGTTTATTTGTAATTAAAAGAAATCAAATGTGTACATTTTTTGAAGGAAAATCTAATTTTTTACACTTGATAAAAATTTGTCTTCTCAGAAATAAGTTAAAAAATAACTTTTCTGGTATTATATATGTGTGTTTTTTGTACTTTATTTATAACTATCTAACATTTTACTGTTATAAAGATTTTAGTATCATCAGATATATAAAGTACAGATCAATAACTATTAATTATATGTGCATTCCATGCGTAATTATATGGCCCATTCATTTAAAACTGATGATCCATTTTAACTGTTTTCTCATAGCAAATATTTGTATATTATATATTAAAGCTTTCAATAAAATTTATTTAATCTCACTATTTCAAAATATGAACTTAGTACCGGCATTTGAATGAAAGAAGTGTGGACGTCAAATAAAGACATTATACACTCCTTATGTATTAGATATGGCTGTTATAAATACTTCGAAAATTATTTACCTCTTGAATCGTCTTCACGATATTCTTCATTTTAATTGATTGGTTGTTTAAAAACAATGCACAGATTAGCAATATCAGGAATTTGGGTGACGAATCTCGTAATTTTGAGTCTCAATCAAGTTGAGAAATACATGAGCTAGCATCTCCTTGTCCAAACCTCTCCCCTCCACTCGAGGACTTAGATCCCTACAAGATATAACGTGTATCAGCTCCGCTACACAACGGGTCTTAAGTGGCATCAGAGCTCCAAACTAGGACTCGTTGGAAGAAAAAGTCAGCCTGTAGACCACGACCATGACCTCTAGGCTACTGTGGCTACTCATTTTAAAAAGGAAGTCAAGAAGAAGTGATTGGAATGCACAAATCGGAGTTTGTTGGATAATTTTAAAGCGAGAATTTTAATTGCATAATTTTCTAGGATAAAGATTATTATTTTAATCTAGTAGGCTTATCTTTCTCTTTGATGGTTAAGGAATATAAATATCATTCAGTAATATGTGACACATTTTATCAAATCATTTATGGTAAATACATGAATAACAGTGGTTTTCAGAAACACATAGTCACCGTTAAATCGGACATCGATGGCTATAATACCTTCAATTGTGTTTGTAATAATTGCTTGTGAACTTTATTGATTCATATGCTTTTTACGTTTGATAATATAGTTTTAATACTTTTTCACAAAATATATTTTTTTCCTTCTATATATCGCCTGGTTATTATGTCATGAAACTGACAAAGAATTTTAGGAAATGGCCTGAGGGTTTTTTTAGGGGTTTATCCTTATTTACATTCAGCATCAAATTAAAAAAAATTCTATTTATAAAAATAATAAACTTGTGTGCTTTCTAATTACTTTATTTGCTTAAAAGAAGTAAAAGTAATGAATCGGAGTAATGAACACATCATCTTTCTGATACCCCCACAGCCAGAAGTCACACGGATTAAGATCAGGTAATCGGGGCCCAGGCTGTAGAGAAATGACGGATGATAATTCTAACATTTATGAAATCTGCTTCACTGGATTTGCAATGTGAGGAGGAGCGCCATCTTGCATAAAAATGAACCCATCGACACATCCATGCAGTTGAAAGTTTGGAATGACGTGATTGCGCAAAAGAGACTTATAGCGCTGACCAGTGATGGACACAGTAACAGGACCGAAGTACCCATCTCCTCTAAAAAATATGACCCTGTTATAAATGATGCCGTAAGCCCGCATCACACAGTGAACTTTGCAGGATGAAATGGTACTGATTGAGTTGCGAGTGAATTGTCTGTTGCCCATATTCGGTAATTATGGGCATTGACATATTCTGTCAGATGGAAATGGGCTACGTGTGTCCACATAATTTTGCAGGGTCTTTCATTGTCCACTTCCAAGCTAGCAAGAAATTCTAAAGCAAAAGTCTCTCTTGCTCGCAGGTCAGATAGAAACAACTCCTGCACATGTCTAATTTTGTAAATATAGCAATGAAGGCTGTTTCGCAGAATTTTATGCACCGTGCTCACAGTCAATGTTCGGCAATGTGCCTGGCCAATGTTCGGGCAATTCCCGTGCACTGCATGGTTGCACAAAATCCTCCTGCACTGCTGTTGTCACTTCTTCAACGATTATCGAATCAAATTTTTCCCACCCTCTACCGATTACACATCAAAAGAACCTGTGTTTTCAAATTTCTCAATCATTTTCTCCAGTCAATTGGCAGTCATTGGTCCAACGCCCTTTTTAATACCCTTGAGTGTCCGGAACTTCTGCAGAGCTACTGGAGCACATTCATTGTTCTTGTAAAAAAACCTTACAGGCAGAGCGTGGTCCTTCATTTGAGATAGTCATGGCAAACTTCTCAAACTCAAAACGAGTAAAAGCTGTGTACCCGTTTTTTTTTTATAACAACTGAAATGAGTCTTAAGCATTACAGGTATTTTTATTTACATATTCTGACGTTTTCAGTGCCATCTGTTGCTAAAATTTGGAACTATTTTTTTCTTATGCCATACGTTTTCCCCCTTCTTCAATAATATTCCGCTCAAATTTGACATAATTCTGATTAGTCGTTCTTTTTTTACAGCGTTTTGAAACTTTAATTATTGTAATCACTCTGTATATATATATATATATATATATATATATTAGTAAATTAATTATATTTAAGGGAAATCTTACACGCACACATATGCACACACATATACATATATATATATAAACAGAAGTCAAAAGTTATTGCTCGCTTAAAGCTCATAAATGAAAAACAAAAGTAACACTCTTTAGCATTAAAATCATTAAATATCAAAAGTAAATAACATTTAAAAGGATGGGCGATATTAAGAATATTTTTCCTTGATTTAAATAAAATAAACTGTAAAAAATAATCTTAAGCAACCCTAATCGGAAATATCACAACATGGTATTAAAAAGATTTAATATATATAGTACACAATTTTTTTTTCAGTATAACAAAAATTATAATAAATTGGAAAGTAATTAAAAAAATAAAAAAAGCTAAATTAACTAGGGAATTAATTTTTTTCTTAGTTAAAAATACTCGGAGCTAAAAAAAAGTGGAAAATGTAAAGTAAAACCTACCTAGATCATAATTTAAGATTAAATTAAGAAAATGAATTATTAAAAAAATTAAAGATATCGAAATCTTTCCTTTCTGCAATGGAGATAAACGTATAAGTAAAGAGATAAGATACTACGGAAATTGTAATTTACATATTAATAATGAATATTTATAACATAACAGACTACATAGAAAGATTGGAATTAACACAAAACTGTACATCTTGGGGTTAATTATCTTTTAAGATTATTCAGTCACCCTTTAATGATTAGAAACAGCTTCTTTCACTTTGATCCCATTTATTTTTTTAAATCTTAGCTTGTGACTCGTTATGCTTCCATTCATTAATTCTGACAATAAACTTGAAATTTAATTCCCGAGGGAGTTAATTAGAAGAATTAAAAAAGGTGATTTTTTGAACCCTTAAATGAAATGAATGTAGTGTAAAATTGAAAATAAATTTGAAAGTAACGTTGACAGACATCCGCCATTATGGCCACTCAATAGATTCAATTACAGAATTTAATCATGACGAACTTATGCATGCGTGTGGATAAGTTTTGTGAAATTTGCCTCTATTTAAGTTTTCCTACATATCAAATAATTTAGAATAACTGATATTTAGTAAATTAAAAGCTTTTTCAATGATTTATACTTATATACTAGCTGATACACGCCTGCTTTTCTGGACAGACGGTATTATAATATGATGGAACCTATACGTAAGATATCAAGAAAATTTTCAATTTTTAAGATTTTAATGATAATTTAAATTTAAAATCTTAAGAAATTGATTGTCTGTAATAACGGTTATCATCGACATTCAAATATATAAGAAAAATAAAAAAAAAATTAGTAAAAAGTGTAAATAAAAAGGATAAAATTCATTCCACCGTATACATGTTACACCTAGTATTGCCAAAGATGCAACCTTTTGTCAGAATATTCATCATGTGCTTAGCTTTCAAATGAAATACCCTCGCAATGGTCGAAAAAAAAAGTCGTTCAAGTAGGAACGCCTGAAATATCTTACGCATATCATAGCCTCTTCAGTTCGTTCATGCATGTAGCGAGGTCATTCAGTAAACGAAGAATGTCTTGCGTGTGTGCTGCTCCGTAAAAAGTCGCCATTTTAGTATTTTTAAGAACCGCGCTAAGTTTTGGAGCTAAACTACATTTAAAATTCATTCCAAATTCAGAAATCAATTTATTCCAAACTCAATTATTTCTATCGCTAAACATATACGTTTTCTATTTTCGACATGTACGAAATTTCACATAAAGAGCCCCTTTGCCAAAATCTTGCCAATCCTCCATCAGCCCTTCAATATAAAATTATTCTATATTTTTCCATTCTGCAAGCGCAAATCTCACCAAGTTAACTTGATTGGTGACAATACACAGCATACATATAAAAAAATTTATTCTGTTTGGCGTCGGTCATATCATTTTTGGCGATAAAGTCGCCAAAATAACATAACCGACGGATAAGAGTAGTTTAACGGATGAAAATTACTTTTTGGATAAGACTTCCGTAAAATCCGTTCTTGTCAGCATCTACATCGCAAAATGAGTAACTATGCTAAATTTCAAGTCAATCGGTTGTATAGTCTTTGATATATATATATATATATATATATATATATATATATATATATATATAGATAGATAGATAGATAGATAGATTACTTAACTGAAAAAATATTTATGGAGATAATGTCAAAATGAAAAAAAAGAGGAATGCATAAACCATGTGAGTAAAAGGTTAAGTACTGCTTTACGGAATGCTGTGAAGGAATCGAGAGATCCATCAGTTTCTACTTATCAGTTTTAACAATCTTGTTTTGTGACATGATTCTTAATTTTAACTTTAAATTGTTGAACTTAAAAGCACAAACATCGTTGGTTCGATTACTTCAGAAACTTATTCTGTTGGAAGGTAAAATATTCATTCAAAAAGAGTTCCTTCCTCTAAAATGTAATACATGTATCACTTTCTTTCTTTCTTTCTTTTTTTTTTTGGTTTGATTAATATATTATTAAATAAGTTTGATTATGTTTGAATTTTTATTTGAATAATGGGTGATTATGAATTTTTTGAAGAAGGAATTAAGTGAATGATAAAGAATTAAAAAGCAAGGGAGGAAAACAAAATCCAAATAGATTATCGCTTTGAATGAGTTGTTAGTAACGGATAGCTTAAATTAAACTATTATTAGAAAAAGAAGTAATACTTCATCTGGTGATTCCTCTGACAACTTCTACATCATTTCATCCGAAGACACTTAGTTGTAGTTAAGTTTATTTCACTGAAGCCCCATTATTTCTAGTTACACTTTCTAGGAACAATCAGGACTCCTAACATGAATTCGTCTTAAAAATCTGTGGTCTAAGATTTCTCGACTTTTATCATTAAGAGAAACAGTGTTCAAAATTAGGAGAATTCTCACATTTGGTGTAGGTTACCTCCAGAAACACTAGACAAAATTTAAAGGCATTAGATATGTTCACACTTTTGTATAGCACAAAACATTACTCTATAACAGTTTTGGTGTACAAACAGGATCATGCGTACAAATCCTCAATGGAAGAAAAATTAGGAGAAAGGTTATGAGATGGAATAAACAATAGGTGTGCTACATCGAACGAAAGGCAAAAATTGAGGCGTGTGTTTACGAAGCATTGTACTCTAAGTGCACAGTACTCATACACGTGTACTTTTACTTAATCAACACTGAAAATTTTGTCTTTATTTGGAAACATTAGTTTTACCTTTCGTTCCGTACTTTTCGAGATATTGAGAAAAACACTCTAGAAAAATTCTCTAGTTTTCAACCCTGGAGTACTTAGTTCTCTGCGATGGAATCAAACACCTCACAAATAATTTAAATTTTACATAGAGTCAGAGTTAATAATACGATATTTTCAAAAGGGAAGTTCGTGAAAAGTAAAAGTAAAAAATTTATTTATTTGTGACCTTAAAATTTTTTGCTATCATTTAATCATTAGAAATTTTCTGATATTTTAGTTTTAAAAGTAATATCTCCTTAATTTCATATTGAATAACTCGTTAATTTCATTTTGATATTTTGTGTTTTGTGCTTATAAATTTAAGAGAATTACTGAAACAAAGAAATTTAAATTATGTACTGTAATTTCCAGTACATGAGATCACTCTAGAAATTTAATGCAGTTTTCTGGATCAATACCTTAACTTTAAAGTATGATTACGATTTTAGAATCAATGGATAAAATAAGAAGTAGGTTTTAATAGTAGACTGATTCTTCAGAAACTTTCAAAAATGTGGTCACTGTCTACTGGCTGTTATCTATCCTCATCAATTTCATTTAGGTGCTATTAATAGCTTACAAATATCTTGCAACATTTAAGAGGGAGTGTGTATGACTTTAACCAGAGGAAACCTTTTTTATATAAGACACACCCCAATTATAAGATGTATAAAGGTGAATAATGCATCTTATTGTCCAGACTATACGGTATGTATATGTTGATGGACTATTATTTGCTGAAAAGTTGTCTATATATATAATATAATATAATATAATATAATATAATATAATATAATATAATATAAAAAAAGATATTTATATTCGTAACATTTAACGTAAAGCCTACATGATGCGATACATTGCAACATTTCGTCATCATTTTCCCTCCAGGCACTAAACCTTCCCTGTAGACTTAGTACCACCTCTGTATAGAAGCATGGAAGCAGTTAGCGTCCTGGAAAACACCATAAATCATGGCATTTATTGAATATGCCTATTCGCTATCTCTTCTGACTTTCCCTATTTAAATATCGTCGTCCCCCAAAGTCGGGGTTCATTTTGACTGTTATCAAGCATTGAATACATTAGCCCAGTGTTCTCCCTAAGTAGGAAACATCGTGCATTCATTAAAAACTTGGAACTCCATCGTTCTCGTTACTGGATCGCTGAAATATGCCAAGCCGGTAGGATTTTAACGAACACTAGAAGTGCAAAGTGTGTTACTGGCATAAAACGACCGCGAAAAATATGATGGGAAAATTCAACTACCTAAGAGATATGAAATAGATGATAAGAACTTTTCGCATTGAAAGATAGCTAACGACCCTGATGTAAGTCTAGAGATTAATACCAGGTGGAAAGTATTAAAACCTCCTTATGGAAACCCTGATGTTAAGAAATTTGAGATACTTGAAATTTAATCAGCAAAATTTAGGCAAGGAGCATAGAGAATCACCACTGAAGTACAAAATGGTGGACCCTACTGCAATTCAAGGTCATCGTAACTGAACTTCTCGTCTGTTTACCGGTCGGGGATTATAGACGGTGGTCTTTCTGCAAGTTCGATATTGGAAAGAAAGAATGATATATACAAGGATTCGGCTCATTGTTTTTCCTTCTCCTCTTCTGTCGGCTTTTGTTTTTTTGTGAGAAATTTTTATCATTAGTGTTCCTGAAT
This sequence comes from Nephila pilipes, assembly GCA_019974015.1. Taxonomy (NCBI): domain Eukaryota; kingdom Metazoa; phylum Arthropoda; class Arachnida; order Araneae; family Nephilidae; genus Nephila; species Nephila pilipes. The sequence continues at coordinate 126,356 of BMAW01037563.1, forward strand.
TTTTTTTTCGCTTTCGTGGATTTGATGAAATTTTGCTTAATTTTTAAATGATGATACTTTTGGTGATAACCAAAAAGACTATTTTAAAATTTTGAAATTAAATGTATATTAAATTTCATGTTTTAAATTATTTAAAAGAAAAATTCAAAATTGTAATGCCAATAGGTAATTTGATTTAAATATGTGGTTTAAGTAAAATTTGGTTACTTTATTGAAATAACCTTAATAATATTTGATTTTAGTGTATCAAAAATGTATTTGAGTGATATTGAAATAATTCGTATTGCTCTGAAAGAACGCAAATCCTCAACGATTAAGTTGTTGGATAGATTAATTTTTAAAAATGAAAATACATGATTAAATTGAGATAGAATTTTGCATTTCGAAGAATTTAATTTTAAAATTAGAGATAATGAATTCTTAAGAGATAATAAAAGAAACGGTAGATAAGTTTACTTTAAATGAATTAATTAAAAATTATGAGGTTCTAAGCATCGCAGGTGAAGGGACGAAATCTGAAATAGCGAAAAATATTATAACTTGTCTGTGCGATTTTGAAATAATTAAAAACTGTTTAACTACTGATGATATATCAGAAGAAGAATAAATGAATTGAGGAAATGCGATAAATTAGTGTATGTGTGCAATACGGAAATAAAAACTGCGATGATAATGTTTTTAAAATAGATAGCAGAGTTAATAAAAATACCAAATATGAGGCAAAAATAATTGTAAGTTTTAACGACATCAAGAGCATAGTAACTCCTCTTAAGGGAGAAAGACACGGAAATGTTTTAAATTGGATTGAAAATTTTGAAGCCCAAGCGGAGGTACTCTCCTTGTCTGAAGTTCATAAATTTATTTATGCAAAACGATGTCTTAGGAAACGCTTTAGTAGTGATGAGGAATGATTCCAGTATTAAATCGTAGAAACAATTAAAAGAACTGCTAATTGACGAGTTAAAAATATCTTTCAATTCTGATGAGGTTCATGAAATGTTACAAAAACATAAAATGAAAAGTAACGAATCCCCTTTGGAGTATGTTATTTTTACTCAATGAAAGAAATTTCTCAGCAAAGTGAATTGACGATCAAGCTGTAATAACTTATTATATTAAAGGAATAAATGATTAAACACAAAACAAAACAATGTCATTCGGGGGCACTTCTATAGTAGAATTAAAACTAAGTTGAGAGTGTATGAAACATTTAAACGAGAAATGAGGCAGTCAGAATCTTTTAATCGTGTACCTACTGCTAATATCGAGGTAGGAAAACAGTCTCAAATTCATTGTTACAACTACCAACAACTGGGCCACAAGGCTTACGAATGTAAGGTTATAATTAATAAATTAAAATCCAAATCTATTACACGAAGGCCTAAATGCTTCCACGACATATGCGGTACAAAATTGACCCTTCATCCCCTGTAAGTTAAGCAGATAGGAATCATGAATACTTTTCATTGAGATATTTGTGAGTGAATAAACCATGTAGATCTGAAAGATCCCCTCAACCACAACCAAAACAATGCCAATTACTTGTATCCGGATATATAAAAAGTAAAAAGGTCGTACAAAATAAAGGAAGCAGTATAAAAGATAACTCGAGTTCATTCAATAATATATTGCTGAACATTGATACAGGTTCTTCTATTAATATTATTCCTTCTGCAATTGTTCACAAACTAAATGCTTCAGTTGAGGAATATTAGATAGTAAATGTTAAACAAACTAAAGGAATACTAAAACTAAACAACCCATGCTATTTAGACCTTAAAGTAGGTAATCTGGTTAGATCTGTACGGTTTATCATACTTGACACCGATTTACCTTACGCTCTTTTAGGGTTAAAGAGTTGTATGGAATTTCAGTTGGTAATTGATTGTGTGAAACAAGTGGTTTTACAGAAGGGGAAAAACTTGATCAACTTCTCCAGCTCTGAAGGCAGCGATTTGTCTTTGCATATCAATCCTGAAAATAATGTTAAGGAAGGTATTTCTGAAGTTAAAGTAATAAAACTAGAGCAGAAGTTAAGAAAGGAAATTTTACTGAGGCAAGAAAGGACAGAAAAGATAGATAAAGATAAAAAAAAAATGTAGCAAAAAATAGGACGAGGAAAAAGAGTAAAAGTAAAAATAATGTCCAGAAATTTTCGAATATATCCGAGACGGATTCTGATAATGGGTGCACACATTGTCAGATTGAAGTCGAAGGTAAATAGGAAACAAAAGACAGTAAAGAAAATTTTGAATTAAAGAAAATTTTAGAAAGATACGACGATGCGTTTGCTAAAGATAAATATGACGTTGGAACTATAAGAATTGAACCAAAAAGAGTGAGGCTAACATCAGAATTACCGATATCATTACGCACATATAAAATGTCACCGAAACAACAGTAATAAATAGATAGTCAAATTAATGAATTATTAAAGGCTAAGATCATTAAAGAAAGTTCATCTTCATATTCTGCACCAGTAACGCTTGTTTATAAAAACGATGAAAATAAAAAAAAAGCAGATTGTGTATTGACTTTAGGAAACTAAACCAAATTTCTAAATCGAATGTTGAACCCCTATTACCTTTACTGAAACATTTACAGATAAATTAGCTCAAAGTAATTATTTTTCAAAATTAGACATGGCTTAGGGTTATCGGCACATACTAATACATCCGAACGATACTGAGAAGCTCGCTTTTGTTATTAATAGTGAATTTTATGAATGGCTAAAATTACCATTCGGTTGGCGCAATACGCCCAGTATTTTTCCAAGAACTGTACGCCAAATTCTCACTAAACATAAAATTAAGTTTGCGGCTAATTACTTTGATGACATCATCATATTTTCCGAAAATTATACAGATCATTTAGAGCATATTAAACAAATTGTTAACATTTGCAGGCTAGAAAATATAAAATTTAAAATCATCTAAGTGTACCTTTTTGCAAACTGAATTTCAAATTTTAGGATGCGAAATTTTTAATTGCAATGTCACTCCGGATAACAATATTATTGAGGTAATTAAAAATTTAAAACCACCGACTGATGTTAAATCTTTACAAAGGTCCTTACAATTAAGGTTCTATTAACGTATATCATAGATTTATAGATAAATATGCCCTAACCTTATGAACCAATAACTAAAGAAAGAAATATCTTGGAAGTGGGCTAATGAAAACCAAGAAGCTTTTGAACTTTTAAAACAAGCTTTAATTTGTAAACGCATAATGAAAATTTTTAAGCCCAAAAGTGAATGTCACCTTTTTGTAGATGCAAATTTAACTATGGTGGGAGTGGTTTTGAAACAACCAGATTGAAGTGGTGATTTACACCTTGTAGCATTCCACTCACGCTCATTAAATGATTATGAGAAAAAGTATGGTATTACGGAGCTGGAGTGTCTTGCTATCGTAGATTCTTTAAATAAATTCCATCATTATCTTTTTGGACAGAAATTTACTATACATACGGACCATACGGCCTTAGTCTGGCTCAAAAACGTAAGAAACTTAAAAGGAAGATTGTTCCGCTGGTCCTTACAATTAATTATGTATGAATAAAATATTAAATATATTAAAGGTACCACAAACTTCGAGGCAGATATGCTCTTTTGAGATATAACAGAGAAAAACACAAAAAGTGAAGGTGGTGTAACAAAAATAGATAATCTTTGCAGTTGGAAGAAATAAAAGTGGCTCAGAAAAAGTATAATTTAACAGGAAACTTTATCGAAATTAATAACGTTTTATGTATCGTTAAGAAAACTTTTACTAAAATGGCAGTCCCCTATTTTTTTAAGAAACAAATTACTTAAAAGTGCTCATGAAAAATTTGATCATCCAGGGATTCAAAAGACAATTAATTTAATTACTCCAGTTTACTATTGGCAAAATATAACTGAGGATATTACTAATTTTATCAAACATTACCACACATGTCAGGTTAATTAAAATCTCGACAAAAAAGATTTGGTCTCTTACAAGCCATGCCTCCTGTTGATGAGCCATTCCACTTAATTACGATAGATAGTGTAGGTTGTCATAACTATTACACATCAACTAAGAAATATTTAACCTTACTTATTGATCATCATATTAGATATATCTGGATATTTGTATCAAAATCAATTACTACAGAAACTTACACTAGTTCTCTAAAGCAATTTTTTTCAGATTCAAGTGCCTAAAAGTATTCTAATTGATAGAAATGCTACTTTTACATCTCATTTTAAAAAATACCTTAATCATAACAATATTAATCAGTTATTAACTACAGTCCATAGATCAAAGACTAATGGTAAGGTTGAGAGGTTGGGTCAGAAAATAGTCACACGTTTAAGATGTAAAATTAATGAATCTTCTAAAAAAGTCCGATGGCCCAAATTATTAAAAGAAGTAACTCAAGAATATAACTTAACACCTCACTTGGTAACTAAACTCCCACCAACATACTTAATGTATGGCACACTACCTTTTCAAAATCCTTTAGAGGAAAATATTTATCCTCCAGTTAAAGAAACTAGGAAAATAGCAGTTAAAGGAACAAAACTATATCATGAAAGAAATAAAATACATTATGATGCTAGATTTGTTGATGTAGAGTTTAGTCCTAATGATTTGGTTATTTATGAAGAATTCAAATATCCAAATACTAGGAAACTTTCTTCAACATATAGTGGACCATATAAAATTTCTGAAGTCAATTACGAAATAGATAAAACAAAAGATCATACTAAAGAGAAGTCAGAAAAAATACATGTTTCGAGATAACGAAAATACCATGCACCTGAAAATTTAAGACTAATTCATGAATAAGTTGAATACAGTATGTTTTCAAAATGATTATAGTGTATTGTTATTGTATTACATATAGTGTTGATTAAATATGTGTTAATATTAAAGAAATGGTAACATTTCCAAACTGAGATGGACTATGATCTGAAACGTAGCAAATTTCACAACCATGGTTGTATAAACTCAAGACATCTTATTTCTTAGCATATAGCTGATAAACGGAAGTTTAAAAAATGTTGAAAAACTAGTTTTGTAAAATTTCTGTATTAATTTGTGCGTTTAATTAAATAACTGTTGTATTATTTTGTATATGTTAGATGGTCTTGAAGAATTGAAAAATTTTATATGGTACGTACTCTTGGAAAATTGTTGTATTTTTTTAGATACTGTAAATTCTTGTAAAACAGTTGTAATAGGCAATATGTTAGATAGCCTTGTAAAAATGATGTAGCATATTACACTCCTTGTATTGTAAACAACTTTTATATTCATCTAGATGGTAGAGAAAGTTCTGATTGTTATTTTGTGAACGGAGGAGCTAACGAAGGTGTGATACTTTATATTGAACTGGTTCAGTGCATTTTTTTTAAAGGAGGGATGTAATATAAAAGAAGATATTTATATTCGTAACATTTAACGTAAAGCCTACGTGATGCGAGACATTGCAATATTTCGTCATCATTTTCCCTCCAGACACTAATCCTTCCCTGTAGACTTAGTACCACCTCTGTCTAGAAGCACAGAACCAGTTAGCGCCCTGGAAAACCCCATGAATCTTGGCATTTGTTGAATTTGCCTATTCGCTATTTCTTCTGACTTTCTCTATTTAAATATCGTCGTCCCCCTTAGTCGGGGCTCATTTTGACTGTTATCAAGCTTTGTAATACAATAGGCCAGTGTTCTCCCTATGTAGGATACCCCGTGCATTCAATAAATACTTGAAATTAAATCGTTCTCTTTACTGGATCGCTGAAATATAACATATATAACACATGGATCAATTCGTCCCGAGACTAACATTGAAAACAACATTTTTTTTGCAAAATTTTTTTTTATTCATCAACATAACACCTTTTGTTAATCACCTTTTAGGGTGATACAATCGTTCCAACGCTTTTCCGAATTTTTTTCTTTTTTTTTTCGCAAGAAATCTTTTTTGTTGCGAGTAAATAGCGATAAACAGCTTTCTGAATCATCGACTCGTTGCTGTTTTTGTTCCATCGAAAGCAATCGCGGCACCCACTTGGAAAAAACCTTTTTCACTTCACTTCAAAAAACCTTTTTCAGTAAATACACTTCCATATGATATCTGTGTCATCTCAGCAATCTCACGGAGCTTCACTTTACGATCTTTCATTATAATTTTTGTCACTTCACTCACATTTTCCGGTGTAATGGCTTCTACAGGTCTACCCGAGCGTTCCGCGTCATTTGTGTCGGTACGACCACGTTTAAACTCTGCAAACCACCGACAAATCGTTGCTTTTGATGGACAAGAGTCCGGGTAACATTTTTCAATCCATTGTTTCGCTTGCACGGTGTTTTTACCCATTAAAAAACAATGTTTTATCAGAACACGAAACTCGGTTTTTTCCTTTTTTTAAACAAACTACAAAACGACTTTACTCCAACCTCGATAACTCAGCTGTTTCTGGTCCGATCGACTTAAAATTTTGACACGTTTCAAGCAAAGGTTAGTACTCTAGAAAGACCTGGTTACTGGTTTACTACGAGCGCCATCTCTGGGTTAGTCTCGGGAGTTATTGATCCATGTGTTATATATATAGTATTATGTAAAAAATTTTGTTGTCCAAAAAAAAGCACTTTTTCTGATAAGACTGGGATGCTAAAAATCTAGACGTTCAGAATTTAGTATTTTTCTCCCTCATTAAAATGTGTGAAGGCTTGAGTTTTAACATGTAGAATGCTTAACATTCCACAACCGAATTTCTGATATGAAACGCATTGGTAATTTCTTTTTCGTTAAGCCATTTTGTCTTAACTGTTATATGGTTGCAATTCGATAACAATCCACAAAAAAAATATTTTTGAAAATTAGCTATTTATGTTTAAGTACGGATAATCTTTTGTTCTCATGCTTTGAATTAATTAACAGTATATGAAGAAAACTATTGTTTATTCGTAGTTATATAATATGCATGATATTTAAAAAAGAAATTTAATTATCGATTGCAACCCTGCAAATATTTTCCCAAAACAATTTATTATTCCTGTAATTCTGTACTTCAAATATTACAAATTGAAAAATAAGTGCTAACACTAAGTATTTAAATTATGGATTTTTTTGAATTTTCATAGTAAAATTTTGGGCTTATATTTCATCGAAATATGAAAAAGTTATGTGCGAATTATTAAGGTTTCTTTCTCTTTGTATATATTTTGATAAAACATAAATTATGGAATCAGACATTTAATTATAGGGAACACTTATATCTTAAGAAAAAAAATGAAATTAAGATCCTTGTTGAGCCTAAGCATTTACTACATATTTATACAACTTCAAGGCAGTATAGTTGAAAAAAAAAGACCTCCGAAGGGAATTTTAATCAGAAATTTTCTGTTACAAATTCGATATCATCTGAAAAGAAACTAGTAACCTGAATTTATATTTATTAACTGATTTCGTTAAAAAATGTAATCGCATTTGTTTCTTGCGACATAGTAGAACAATAATTGGATTTGCTTGGGAAATTCGAAAACGTTTTTAATTTAGTTGCAATAAGAGCTTAGCTAAGAAGATTAATTTCATTCCTTAAGAGACCAAATTCCGATAGAGAGAAATACGATTTCTTCAAATTGTTTTAAATGACGTTGATCTTTTTTTTTTTTATTTGGATGTATTTGAATTTAGTGCAAAATTTTTTTGAAAGTGGATTGCAAGGAAAATATTATTCAATAAGATATTGAAGAATTACCTTTCGAGAAAGCTGAATTAAATATTGCTCAATCAAGTATGGATAAAATTTTATTTTGAGGCGTTTATTTTTTGCATTAATACCTCGAGAAATAAGCAAGTTTTTAATTCGAATTGTTTATTTAAATTTCCTTAGGAAATACTTATTTTAGGGAAAATAAGATTTCAGTACAAACTCCAAATAAAAATTATTTGTTGTTATATGTGATTGGAAAGGTATTCAGAATTATAGTCAACAACTCTTTTAAGTTACGGTACATTAAATCTCCCTTTGGAAAGCATAGTTGTAATATCTATTCATTAAATACAAAAAAACAAGCTATTATATTTCTCTACAGCATCATTGCATCTTGTTTTACAAATTACATTATCAACTAAAACTTCGCGGACTTAAAATGAATTTGATTGAATTAATTACCTCTCTCAGTAAGTGAAACGTGACTTATGGAGATTTTCTGGTAATTAATTAAGGGTAACGAATACATTTGATGTATTCTATTTATAATCAGTGAAGAATTAAAAAATGATGTTGAAAATAATAGTTTGAAGCAGAGAAATTACACATGGGGAAATAGTGACCGTGTTGACAAGTTTGAGAAGATACGAGATCACAACCAGGAAAAATCATCTCAGGGCCAAAGATTCGAACCCTCATCAACATACCTTCTAAAGATTCAAACCCGATTAGCTCGGCGAGAAAAACACTTATAATTGCTTTGGATCAGACATATGATCTGTTCTATCCAGAATAGATTGAGGATTATTCATAGATCTGAATAAAATAATTTGGCCATTAGGTGTGTCATCTCATCGGAATGAATAGCTTAATTGTTTTAAAAAGATTAAAAAGGAAAGAAATAATAGTGTACATTTAATTTAATTAATATTATGAAGCATAAGAAGTGCAACACTTGAAGCCACATGTAGAAAAATTGATTAATTCAAATAATAATAAAGTGATTTTAAAAATTTATCACAACTAACTTCAATATAGAAACAATATGAGCTTTATTGTTATATATATTTTTTGAATAACAAATAATAATGAATAGCTAAATGAACACTAATAATGTAAGAATAAATGAAAATACAATTAGAATCATTTTATGTGAAAATTCCAAATTAAATAATGAAAAACGAAACGGAAAATCTTTTGGTTGAATCAGATTTAAATCTGAGTAATCATAGGTCATATTGTGTCTAACATAAGGTGAGGACTTCAATTAAATTAAGTAAAACATCTTAGAAGTTCATATTTAGTAAGAAACGAAAGGAAAAACAGTTTTCTGTAAACTTAAAGAATGAAACCATGTGTCATATAAAAATGAAATATTTTTTTGGGAGAAAAATTTCCCAGTCAAGTAAAAAATATGTTAGGTTTAAACTGTTTAAATGGAGAGTTTGAAACCGATATATGACGAAGAAACGTTTGATAGTTGATGTTGAATTCGTTAACAATCGAAACATTCAAGCATCTAAAAGGCAAGAACAATGCTAACTTTCGACAACAAAATATATGAAAGAGTAAACGATTATGAGACAGAAATTAAATTATTTATTTAAAGGAAAAAAGTTATAGCAAATAATAAGATATTGAAATAAAAATATTATATTATGTATAAAATTAAAGCAAAAGCTCGATATCTTATTAAATTAAATATATCTTAGACTGATTGTAATTAACTATTTTGGTCATAAGAAAGAAGAAATAAAATCAGTATCTATCTATATATATTTATATATAAGCTGAAATACCATGACTGACTCATCACGAGATCTTAAGACTATACCAATGATTGACTTGAAATTTAGCTTTAGTTACTAACGTGATGTAGGACCACTAAGAACGGATTTTACGGAAGTCTTATCCAAAATGTACTTTTCATCCGTTTTATATCATTGTCTACTCTTATCCATCGGTTATGTGATTTATGGAGACTTTATCGCCAAAATGAATATAAAAAATATTAAAAAAAAAAATATATACTATATATTAACCAAAAATGTGTATTATCACCATTTAAGTTTACTTGGTGAGAGCGTGCGAAATGAAAAAATATAAAATAATTTAATATTGAAGTGTTGATGGATGATTTGGCAAGATTTTGGCAGAAGGGGCTCTTTACATTGAAATTTCTGCATTATACGAAAATAGGAAACGATACATATTCAGCAATATAAGTAAGAGTTTGGTTGGTGAAAGTGTAGTTTAGCCCAAAACTTAGCGGGATTTAGAAAAATACTAAAATGGTTCTTACGGAGTAGCACACCAAGACAATTTTCGTTTACTGGAGAACCTCGCTACATGCATGAACGAACTCAAGAGTAGTGACACTCGTAATACATTTTTGCAGTCCCAATTGCACAACTTTTATTTAGGATTGCAATCCTAAATGGTCAGAAATCAATGATCTCCTGAGGCAAGGACAAAATTTTATGGGACAAGATGACATTGATATTTCATTTGAAAGAACATGATGAATCATTTTGAAACATTTTGAACATTTCATTTGAAGAACATTTTCATTTGAAAGTACATGATGAATCTTCTGACGGTTGTATTCTTTGGCAATACTAGGTGAGTATGTATGGTGAAATGAATTTTATCCATATTGTATACATATGGGGTGGCTTTTACTAAACATTTTCTTTTTTCTCATATATTGAAAGTCGCATATAACCATTAAGACCAATAAATTTCTTAAAACTTTAAATTTAGATTATCATTATCGCTTAAAAATTGTACATAATATCGTCTGCCCAGAGAAGCGGGCGGGAATCAACTAGTTTACATATAAACCTATCCCCAACAATCAGTAAACAAATATAACGATTGCGGTAGGAGGACGTTCTTCCAGAAAGTAGTGTAATTCAAAGAAAAATAAATAAGTAGAATAATTAAAACTTTTTTTGCATCAGCACTACAAAAGAGAAATAATATGTTTTTAAATAAATTCTTTGTATTAAGTCTGTATCAGATTCGTTAAGTTGGTTTGAGTAACCTTTCGCATAGGAAGTTGTATGAGGGCTATTTGTGACGGATTACGCAATTTTCTGTCACCGACATTTGCAGAGCAATTTGCGAATTACAATTTACATAGTTACTGGCTCACTGATTTGCACGCTGAACTAATACCGCGCACTTATATTAAAAATTATTAACATAAGCTATTTAATATACATTTTCTTGAAAATGTATATTGAAGACTGTTTATTTCGAAGACTATTTACTTTTCAAATAAATATTTGAGAATAATAAATAAAGTTATCATTTAAAACTTTTCAAAGTTGTTTCTGTTATTTTAATGGAAATATTTTATTATGAATAATATGCCTTTATTAAAATACCAATTAAGAAAATCAGAAATTCTTAATGAAATTTTAACTGTCGCATGAACTTGTTCTTTAATTTAAAAAATCTTTAAAATGTTTTTTTTACTGCTGAGGATTACTTAATGCCCAAGAATCAAATACATATGCATCGTATGACAAAGTTAACGTGTTTCGAAATCAGCATTCAACAACATCAACAAAAGTTAGATTCCCTAAGCCTTTATCTGAATTCTTTCTCATCTCTCTCTTTCTTTTAGTGAACTATTTCTATCAATTTTAAATTAATTTGTCTTGTTTTAATTTTCCTTTAAAAGCTTTTTCCGATAAGAAATAACGTTGGAATTTAATCGATTTTAAATCCATTTAAAGAAAATATTTTTATGAAAAAACAGGAAAGTATCAAGAAGAGAAATTATTCTTTCTAAAAATTTTTACATCATCTAAAAGAATTAGTATTGAATGATGCATTTCTCAGAAACCTGATAAGGTTGTTTTTTAAAGAGAAACTATTCCGCAAATTTTTCATTTTACATACAGATGAATATATCTTTAAAAGACATTATAGTGATAAAATCATTACAGTTGGAAAGTAAAAATAGATTTCAGACTGCAGTTTTCTGTACTTTATATCCTTCCCTTTCTTTTTACTTAAAATAAATCTCCATAACATATCTGGAATCTAAATAATTTAGTTTTAAAGCTTTCTATGTTTAGAAGGTTGGTTGGTTTTCTTTAACGTCGCTCTAGAAACAGGAGAGCTATTGATAGGAGACGTCCCGAATTTTGAATAGGTCAGGTGACGAGGACGATATCTGAGTCTGGAGTTCTCTCCCAACCTTTGTACCATGCCGACGGGTGGATTTTGATCGCATCAGGTTTAACGTGCATCAGTCTGGCTACACGGTGAATCTTTAGTGTCATTAATGCTCGAACCCACAACTTACGAAAAATACCAGCCGCAAGTCCTCTATTCATCCTGGCCGCGGAAGCCAGTGGTCATGGTTTCAGGCCGGCGATTTTCATTGAGTCGCGGTTTCGATCCTTGGCCAGACCCGCCGTGTAGCCGTGCTGATGCATCGTTATCTGTCGGGTCCAAAGTCCTCCCTTGTGGTGTGAAGAGGTAGAGAAAGCCAGCTCAGGTGTCATCCTCGTCAATTGACTAGGTTCAAATACGAGGTCAGTCCAATACTCCTCCTGTTGCTTCTAGTGTGATTAATAAAACTAAACTAAACTAAACCTCTATTATGACCACTATATTGGCCACAAGCAAATTCACGAATCCATCAAGCATGAGGATGAATGGTTTTATATTGTGCTAATAAGCATATCCATGGCTTAACAAATTAGGCTACAGATGTTGCGGCGTCTTCCATCATCCTGAATTATCTCCGTTGAATTACCATTTATTTCGTTGTTTCAACAAATGTATGACATTTTTTCTACCTTATTTTAAAGGTTAGTCAAATGAGTTAAATTTTACTTTTTATATTAAATCATGAGTTTCTTTATCATCCAGAACAAGTTATCCTCTTTCTGCATACATTTCCTGAAAGAAAAATATATTTCCTCCTTGGCAATTCGTACATGGATTCTCTATCGTTTTATTGGTAGGGTCTTTTCAAACAGTTATGCCTCGAGGTCTTGATACGATTTCAATACCTTAAGTAACTAGTTCCATTTTTCGCCAATTCACTACTTCTTTCTTGTAAGCTCGAGGCCTGAATGAAAGTAATGCTTAATTGCTTTTTTGTTACCCGCTAATACTCTAGTCATGCATGAAGCAATATGTTCTCAATGAAAAATTTTTCATTTTATCGTATTTGAATAGTTACCATTCCGTTCGTTAACAACGTGTGACAAAACGAGCGAACGACAACGGAGAAAAATTCCGTTTACTGCTCGCAGACATCAAAATTTACTGACTATTTTCATTTTATCATCAACGAAATTATTACCCTTAACGTTTGTTGCATAATTTCCATTACCCCTTAGCGTTTTTTGTGCATTGTGCCGTCTCTGTCAGAGGGCGTTGTTTGTGTGATGTGCCCAAAGGGCGTTGCTTGTGGAACAGAGCTCAGTAGAGAGAAGCCAATTCATGGAAGCCGCTGGAAACGCAGGATATAGCCTAATAATGTATTGCCTTTTGATTTGATACTTTGTTTCAATAAAACTTGAACAGTTTTAAGTTCTTATTGCACCTACTTGAACCACCATCTGCAACAACATTCTTCATCTTTGGGTAGAGGCGAAAGTCGCAAACTACAAGACGTCGTAATTATGTGCTATCAGTAACAAAATGACTTCGATATCTTCAACTTCCCTCCACTTACCCTCGTCTTCGGTTCTTAAAACACCAATAAAGCTAGGAAAAACTGGAAAATGTATTATATATGAAAGACACATGCTTTCAGCACAGCAACCAGTTTTAATATCGGTTTACAAATAAAAATAAACGTATCTAGATGTATTACTTTTAATACAAATTGTGTAGTTAAAAGCAGGTTAATTTTGATCCTGGTAAAATAAATGAGCACGAAGTAGTGTTAGATTATGAAAACTACTTTAAACAAAAATCTATAATGATATTTAATTTCAGAGTTCAGGAACCTATATGTTCTTCAACTCCCAAACAATTTTATTATGAGTAGAAGAAATTATTCCTGGAAATGTTTTATCTGGACAGGATTAGAACCAAAAGAAAAATCAAATATTATGAAAAAGTCAAGTTATTTAAAACAAAACTGGTAAAATTATCACCCTGAAGAAAGGCGATATTCGCCAAAATCCGAATTCTTCTTTGCAAAATGGCAACCTTGAATAAGCATGTTCGAGAACTTCCTGTAGATAGGCTACGGAGAATCTATTTTCCGAATCGGATTTTGAGAAAAACTTATGTTTATTGCATTTGCATATTAGAGGTTTATTCATTTTTCCCTGTTTCCAATCTGTTTATGCACCATTTTCCAACTTTTGTCCAAATAAATCCCACTGGGTCTCAAGAATCTAATTAACTTTATTTTCTCAAATACATCCCATAATAAACGATAAACAGGAGAAAAATGTTAGAATAAAAACTAAAGGAAACAGCAAATTGATAGAGATTTTGGCTGGTATCTTCAAAGGCCTAGAGAATGATATTTTGTATTCTTCCCCTTATTTATCTACCATTTTCTTATTTATTTATTCTCCTTTTCGAGGAGAGAATTATTCGAAATTAATATCTGGAATAAAAGGAAACAGTTCTTTTAATAGAAGGATTAATGTTAGCGCATGGTTTGCATAAATTATTTTTTGAAATTCTGATATTTTTCTATTTATTTAAGTGAATCTTTTTTCAAAGTAGTTTTTGGAGTTACATAGACATATATTAAACTTGCATCCTTTTGACAAATGAATACGCAATTTTAAATAAAAGTTCTTATAACCGATAACATTATATAATTTTCTCCACTAATAGTTTTAATTCTTGAAAACACACAAACAGATATCTGCAGACGTATTTGATGTATTTACCATTAGCTCATATTTATCGGGTTGGCATCTCAAGCCTTTTTTACTACTCCATCTTTTAACACTTGCTAGGAAATACATTTAGCTATTGACTTTCTATATTTTTTGTATTTAGTGGGTATTCATATCCCTCAGTTATGTTGACTTCTTTATAGTTGTATACTGATTACTAGAGAAACCTCACACTATTAATAACAATACATTTCACCTTCTTGAACAATTTCGAGAGACGAAATAAACACCTTAATTTAAGAATACTTAAAAATAAGTGAATTTATATGTTCTTATTTTACTTTACGTCTTAATTGAATTTAAAAAATTTATCACCTGTTCTAAATAATTTGAAGATATATTCCATCTTGTGAGTTCTGACAAATTTACTGATGGTCCTCCATATGAAAAGAAGCAGAGTTAAATTAAACGTAATAAAAACATAGACGCACAGCAACAATGTTAATAATTTGCATTGTTTTGGAATATTCAACATCTAGTTAATATAATTAGAGGTACTTAAATTTTCAAATTTCCTAATCATTGAAAGATAAAACTGAGATGAGAGAAATCTTGTATGTTTCTCATAAATATAAAATCGAGGACACAGAACATTTTTTTCATACTTTTTTCTTTGATGAATGAAAACATCATTTTGATAACGTGCACACTGCTCCCTACAATAGTTAGTTTGCAATCTCTAAAATTATTAGATAATAAATAGCGTATTTAACTATACATTTTCAGTGTTGCATCAAGTATAATTAGTATATTGTACACTTGAATGTTAGAGATTAAAACGTGCAAATTCAGCTCCCCATTGTCCATATGCGAGAGAGTCTTGAAGAACTTCAGTATATAGAGTATAATTAAGGTTCAGAGTTTTTGCTTCATTTTCGAACTTTTAGATTTATTATCTCATCACACGCTGTTCGAAGCTAAAAACTATTTGCAGTGGAAAAAAATTAAATACATGATAGAATCATCTGTACAGAAACATGAATAGCATTGAATTCCATTTTCACATGCATTACTTGAAACAAAAACTACTCTTTTTCAGTCTAGAGTTCCTGATATAATTTAATAGGTTCCTAGAATCCAGTTAGCAAAATAAAATGCAAATATTAAATAATGTTAAACAGAAATTGTAAACATCCAAATGAGTAGAAACGATACAGTTCTCTTGTAGTAAAGCTTTCAAGTTATAGTCCTTTTTCCTTTCTTATATTGAAGTCCATTCGATGTATAGAAACATAGATTTCTTAAATATACATTTTGAATGTTTTATATAGACAGATTTGAGTTGCACTGAAACCTTATGTCTGCGAGAAGGGTGTACAAATCAAAAGGAGATACGAGTTTATTTCTCGTTTCCAACATAAGTGTGAGAAATCCATGAAAGCAAATGAAGTCTAAACGTATTCTAATACTAATATTTTTTTTTTTGATATATCTAATATTTATTGATTCGAGTGCTTCCGATACAACTTTGTAAATAGCGCTTTTTAGTGTATGTGTATATTATTAGAAATTATAATGTCCTTCCGCTTTTACCATCAGGAGTCGCTGTAAATTGTCCTCAACGAGGAAGAGACATAACTTTTTTGACGCAGTTAATAATAACCTGATTATTACAGTTTCTGGTTAAATTAAGCTTTAAAGAAAAAGAGTGTTAGCGAAATCATGAAATTTGTGATTAAATGTTCAACTATGTATGATACATAGAGATTTTCTAGTCACAGTTAAGACCGAGCTAATGTGAATTGCGTAATAGGTTCATAGGCCTATTACATGTTGACATATCATTCGATTCCCTTAGGGGGACAATCATACACGGGTTCTATACTCTATAGTCAGTCTAGACGACACTTTGGGAATGGTCGAAATATCACTCTCAGCGGTTATGAAACTGATTCGAAGTGGAATTTAACATTATCTAACATGCACTCAATTTTCTGTTGTAACTCATCAAATATATATATCTAATTTAATATTTTGTCTAACTGTTAGAAAAAATTTATGGAAAGAAATGGAATGTTTAAATTCATCAAACAAGATTTCATGAAAAATTATATCATAATATTAAGAAACGATTTACAAAATAATTAAAGTATTAAGTTTGTATTCTAGCGATTTGTTAGAATACGATCAAATGGTTAAAACCTATGTATCTTGTATACAAACTCAGTTGAGTTTTATTTATTGATTTGAGAGACATTTTTTAATGGCCCCTATGAGCATCTACACCGAAAGAAAAAATCGGAAACGTTGTTTTGCAACAATATAACTTTTCTCCTCGAAAAGTACAGTAATTTGCTAGGCATTGCGAAACATTTTCAGAGACAGGGTATTAAATAATCGTATTATAAGCAGTAAACAGTTGTTCTAAATTTTGTTACTTTTAAATAATTATTATATGTCTTACATCTTTGAGGTTTTTTAAAATAAAATCTAAAATGCTTTAAGATTCCAATAATTGATATGAAAAGGATGAAAAGAATATTTATAAAAAATGGTTTAAATATGTTCTGATAGATATTTATTTTTAATTTATGTGTCCCCTAAATAAAAAAATCATGTATATCTTTCCTTTTCTTTTCCTCATATAATTTGACAAAAATTAAATTTAAATTTTGTTTATAAATTAAACCGAACATTTGATCTTGTTATTTATCTCTCTCGTAATTTTATTTGTTTCTCGTTATCCCAAAATGTATGGCAACATACATAGCAGCTATCAATCTCAGAGCAAAGGATCCATGAAAACATGATCAGAATATTAATATGATTAAAAAGGACTAATCCATCTGAAAGACGTGAGTATAATATACGCAGTAAAAAATTAATTAATATATGTTGCACCCTAAATAAGGTAAAAACTGCGCTTCGTTCATCTTGCTGATAATAAAAAACACAAAGATTTCATAAAAGAGATGAATTAATTAATGTCAAATTAATAGGTTTATTAATTTCCATAACGACTGATGAAATGCTTTATTAACTTTTAAAACGAAATAGTAGATAACCGCATTCAAAATCTTCCTGAAAAAACCAATTACTTTTACTAACTAGATAAAAACGATTGCGATGGTAATGGTAATCTTATTTTATTCTGTATATATTCATTCTTTTCGAATTTAAACGTATTAACTATAAAAAATATAATAATTATTCTAATAGAGATTTCCATTGCTATAACGTAAACTCAAAATCTATTTTTTATAATACAGGTATTTACATGTTAAGCGATTGACCATATATTTTAAAACTCTATTTCTCACTCAATACTTTTAGTAGAATGCTAAATAGTAACTATTAAAAATGACAGCTGATAATTTTCATTAAACTACCTTCTGTTTAATATGATCCATTCTTTATGTAAATTATATTCTAAAGAGAAAATACATGAAGATTGTATGATTATTGATTGCATGAAATTATAATTACAAATATTTAAAATATATATAAATATATATATATACCCATCCTCCTCTTATTTAGGTTAAACACATCTTATTTTTCCTTCAGTTTGAAAATAAAATTTAAATCTGACATAAGGAACTTTTAGAATATTGATTTAATATCATAGTTATTATATATTATCATACTTTTTTATACTTCTTGTGATTACGTAAGATTATTTCGAAGTATACC
>BMAW01037563.1:170125-191575 GCA_019974015.1 Nephila pilipes
TTTTTCAGTATTGGTTGTTTGAATTGAGATAAATTATTTACGAATATTTAAATTACTAATGATTCATTGAAATATTTTACAATTTATTCAACTTAATTAACATTTTAATTTTTGAATGCTGAGAGATAATTTATTTCGATAACTTTGATTCATTACAAAATAATAGTTATTCCTACTGGGTGAATTTTTGTCATTTTCCACATGATGTACCATCTCAATATATCAATTTAATCTTATTTTGAAATATGTTATTTAATATTGTAATATTACACGAAGAAAATCTAGTTGATTTTATTATAAACATGTAACCCTTAGTATTTACTATGAATTCTCCTCAGCAGTTTGGAGAAAAATTGTACCATATTTGTTGGTCGTTCGTCTCCTTATGAAAATTTTCGAACGTTAGATCTTATATAAATTCTAAAATCCTCACAAAGATTAAATTTTCTCCTGGTGTTTTGATGAAAATAATTTTAAAAATTTAGTTCCTTGCTGCAAAACGTTAATCATTCTACAATGCATGTAAATTTCATTACTACTCTTTTTAAGGAAGCGCTTCTATTTCTGAGCTTACCTTGAAGATGGGAAGGTGGTTCTGAGTACTAAAATATAAGTTCTCAGCGGCATTCCAGGAGTGAATCTCATTTAAATTATTCTGTCACTGTTAATCAGTCATTGATAATCTTGGGGAAAGTAATAGATTTGTGTTTGTATTTTGTAACTGTACATTTATTTGTGTTGGGAGGCATTATATATTGCAGAGACTAAAATAGGTCATTTTAGGAGAAGATTATTAGAAATAGTTGCAAATTTTCGCTTTTTCTTACATAAACGTATAACATTACATCGCATTGGATGTACATGGAACAAATCAATCACACCATTGAGGCCTTTGGACTAATATATTGTACAAAGACAGCTAATACTGCATTTTTGGAAATTAAATAGCCATTTTGACTCATATTGAGGAACATAGTGTCAAATCAGTTGGTATGCAACGGCTGTAAAATGTAAAAAGTATGCAAACGGTTTAGATATATTGAATATAATACAAAAGAAGAGATAAAAAGGTTTGAATTTTATAATCCAACAATAACAAATAAAAATAAACAATTCATATACTTTGTACTTAATGTAGTATACTGTATTGTTTTTCGTAGAATCAGCTTAAAGTTGCTTTAAAACTCTAAGACTAATCTATAAAAGCTTTATATTTACATAAAGCAGCACTGAAAAATGTAAAAGGGATGCATATTTTAGAATATTTATAATCTGAATCATATTTTAGATTTGAACATTTAAAATAATTATTTTAAAATTTCACTTCTAAAATAGATTCATATAACTATGCATAATTATGCGTAATATCTTCGTATATCCTTGGGAAAATTCTTCGTTCATGAAGGTTGGAATCATTGCTCGGTATGTTACACATTACATATGGTACAATATCAATAATTATTAAATTAACTTTGCTATGCTACCAAGCAATTTTTATTTTGTCTATTTACTTGCACTTTTTAAACTCTATTTCTATGAACTAAAAATTATACTTCATCAATGTATAAAAAGGAGGAATTAGAATTTCTGATTAATGAATATCTGTGCAATAATGTCTCAATGTATGGATAAACACTATACAAGCTAATTATAACAAATAACTAATACATTGTAGGTCAAAAGTTCCAAATACAAATATTTTAATGTATCTGAGATATTTCAAAATGTGTATATTTCAATGGTAATTGAATTGAATTATCAAACTTCTAATAGTTCCGTATGATTACTATGTTAATTGCTATAGAGTTCAATTTATGTAATTAATTCTTCATTACTATAATTTGCAGCTTTATTAATCAGAGTTAACATTAGCTCTTTATACCCAGATTCACAAATTACTTTTATTGTATGTTTTATATCTTATATTTACTTTTCGTAACAGATTTATTTAGATTTATTTATTTACTTTGAGCACGAATAAGTGTTCATTAATGGTATTAAAATATTTTATATGTCTGCCTTCTATATTATATCATAAACAAAACAGAAATTAATATTTTCTATCGGATTAAGTTTAAGTTCTTTATTAATACAAATAAAGTTATTTTAGAGCAGCAACAGTTGAACATATTTTACTCAAAGCCGCCTGAAATACATAAAAGAATCTGAGAAATTCATTTCGAATTCATCAATAGCTCACAGAAATCACGGAACAATGGGGTCCGAACGAATTGATTTTCCTCAGTGATTAATAATCTATTTTCATAATTGATAGTAGCAATGCTTTCTGGAAATGGAGCAGAAATCTTCATAGCATTAATCGGGTCTGTATAAAGCATTAAATTGCCTACCTAATATATCAAGTAATGTTTTACTTGAGCTATTTCCTAGTAAATGTAAATGGCTTAGGAAGATATTCAATTGTAATTATTGCATAATCCATATTGTAAATGGTGGTATTCTCAAATAAATAATTTCTTCAAATAAAATATCGTTATTTTTCTTGCACAAGTAAAGGAATTTATCTAGTCTTGCAATTTATTTTGCGCATCAAACTCATGCATTTTCTATTAATGATTATCACTTGTTTACTTTTATTCACATTCCATATTTTAATAAATCAAATTATTATTTCAAATATTATTTCTTTTCAAATAAATTTAATTAAGCTTTTATTTGCTTTCATGTTTAATATCTATCACCAAGACGAATAAACACGTTCCAAATTAAGCCACAGTAATCAAACAACAAACCACATTTTTGAATAATTTCACGAGAAAGGATTCCTTTATCTACTAGTAATACAAAATATTTTTCACTATAAAAACAAAACTATGTCTCAATTCCGCAATTCCAAATACGCTCTACAACAACAACAAAAAGAAGAAAAACGACGCACCAAGAAGGAGAGTTGTCTAGATGGAGACAAAATTCGGCGAATAGAAAATTTACGTACAGAATAGAAAAGTAATAAAATTTCAGAAATTTGAAATATTTGCTTCAGAGTAACATAAGCTACAATAGTCTTAAAGCATAGAGTCATAAAGCATAGAGTACATAGTATAGAGTCATAAAGTCTCTGATGGTTCTGCAGTATTTTTAAAATTTGCTCCAATTGTTGGGCTAGGTCAACAACATTTCCTTCTGGTAGATGCAGTACTATTTCCATCATGTCCCATACATGCTCGATTGAGATATTGGCTGAAGTGTTTGACATGTTGTAAGACATTACAACACTTGTCGTATGTGGTCTGTCACATCTTTGTTGGAAGAAAAGGCATGAGATCTAAAAGGAACAGCAAAATAGGTCTTGAATGTCGATCACCACTGTGCTGTAAGTGTGCTCTAACGACAACCAAATTCTGGCTATCAGGAAAAGGCATCCCGACCATAACTCATTTGAGAAGCCCAGGAAATAGTGAAGCAGGTTTGGCACGTCTCCATCGCCCTAAAATCGTCAGGAAACAGTTGGAAAGGAGCCTTCGGTAAACATATGTCCCCAGTCAGCATCATTCTAATCGAGCCAAGCACCCCTTAATCTGGCTAGAGAGTGTGCAGACACAGAGTGGCAGGTGAAAGTGCAGTGCTGTAGGTACGAGGAGCGTAAATTTAGCTCTGCCAGCCACCTTGTAAAATGGTTATGGTGGTGATACTCTGTGCGGGTCACACACTGATGGTTGATAACGATGAATCAGGCTCTGTGACAGCTGATCTAACAATTGTCCCTCCCGATCTACCATGACTCTATGTAGACCGCTAGCTTCATGGCGCTGAAATCTGTCCCTCCATTCTTGCCAGCATCTTCTAATCGCTACATCGCTTCGACCCATATGATGAGAGATTCTCCTATTGGCCCAGCCTGCCTCTTTCAATCCAATATTACGACCTCTTTCAAACTCTGACATTTGCTTGTAATGTGCTGGAATCCTGTAGCGAGACATTTTTTTCAGTCATTGAAAGGCATCCTTATTCGCAATGTGACAGAAAATTTGACCATCAGATTGATAATTGCTTCTTATATACACCTGCTGAGTGCGCAGTTCCGATGCGTTGTAGCTCCGGCTATTCATTCTTTGGACACCATATCTTAATCATTTGCATGTTCGGTCCAAATGTCTTTGCATACGAAATTATTTCACTACAATCGGGGCAACTCCTTTGTTGGTGCGTCGTATATATATATATATATAAAATTTATATTGAAGGGTATTTTCAGAATATGTGTGCCTTTCCAATTCTCTTCGGATGAGCTTCCAGGTAGAAGTAAGAGAGTCTGAATAAACTATTTGTTTATTTAATTGCTATGCAAAAGCTATTGTATAAGAAATGCTTAAGGGCGTCATAGAAAGTAGATTTTAGGCTTATTGCTACGGAAATAATTATAACTATTACTCATAAATTCACTATAGTTGATTTAAGTATTGCCTATAAGAAAAGTGATATTTTAAAATTAAACGTACTTTGTAAGAGCCATTTATCAAGTATTTTAATTGAGAATCGAAAGCGTGAAGAACAAAGGCAAATTGATATTCTGAAAATAAAGTTGAAACGATCGAAAAACATATTGGAAGTATCTAAAATCAGATCTGCATCTAGGGTCGAAGTGAAATCGAAATGAAATTGGAATCATTATAAAGATCAATTAATAAAACATATTATAACTTTATTAGTGTGATTTTTTATGCTTCCAGAGTGCTGGAGTTCCTATTTTAATTTTATTAAAATATAAAGATTTTATTACAAAATTGGTTCCTGAAATTTATAAAGCGGAAATTCTGTTAAACGTGTTAAGGAATACATCCTCTAACATAACTTGCTTGAATGATAAAGATATCTCACTTATATATGAGAAAATAAAACTATTTATCTTAAGAGAGTTTCGAACAACATCATATTCTTGATTAGAGCAATTCACAAGAGCATACAAACAACCGTATGAAACTCATGAGCAATTATTTAAGCCTAGTGTTTAATTCGGATTATTATTTAAAGTCACGAAACATATATATCTTGATGTGAAACTTTTAAACAATTTATTGTATCTGATCAATTATATAAAATAGAAAACCACACAAATGACAGCTACTCACATGACTGTAAGGCTAGGAGAAAATTGGTGTCCCAAAATGAACTAGGTTGAGAAAAAACTTTAGGTTATGGTTCATGTCATGAGAATCATTTCTAGCAAATTATCCATATTGTTAAAATTTATCTGTATAATATATAAAATGTATAAAAAGTAATAAATTATGATTCGTTTGGGTTCACACACACATCGTCTTCAAAGTGTTAATCAAATATTATTTGCTTCTGTAAAACAACGTACGCGCGCTACCGTTGTGCATTTTTTTGAATTATGCAGAATTGCAAACGAAAAAGAGTTATTTTCATTATTAAAAAATAAAAATGTGACAGAAACAACGGTAATGATTAAGCCAACAGATGCGTTCCCTAACCTGAAGCCAATGCATTAGATTTTGTTCAGGAAACATTTATGTGTAACTATTCAAATTAAAAAAAAAAAAAAAAACGTAGCTTTGCTTTCAACTGTAATAGATTTCTGAATTGATGAGCCAGGTCATAAACTTAGAATTAATGATATGAATATGGGAAGGGGGTTGAGTATATTTTCTTAAACTGGTGATGTGTGTGTGTGTCGCAGTTGAAAAGAGAAAAAAATATGTATATTTTTGTTTCAGAACAAAGCAGTGTATCCTTGACAGTATAATATAAAGTTAAAGTTTCACTATGCACTGAGAATGAGAGTTTTTTGGAAACTTTGGATTTTTTTAATAGTACAAAAAAATAGATTTAATATACCAGTATATGTACACATGTTGCTTGGAGTTTGATAATTTTTATAAGTTTTTTGAACCAGGACCAATTCGTATTAGTACCTTCTATCTTATTCTTCAAAAAACTGTTTTTGGTTTGGTTGTAACCAGAAGTCTCACAACAAATGATAAAAACATGTTCCATTGTGGGCTTATAAAGGAAGAAATTAATCTAGACAAAAACGAGTTGTTAAGAATTTTTGACTAACTAATGCAACAAACAGGGCAATGAGTGTCCGGTACTTATCGATGAGAACATTACTGCAACTGTCTGTGGCTGGAGGAAATAAGTTCCCTTTTGAAAAAAGAAACTGTTCTATGAAATGATTATTACATGAATGATGGCTTGTCTGTTCCTGAGTGGCCATAATCTTCATTACAGCTTAAAAATTAGTAAACAGAAATTCTAAGACTTGGAGGCATGCATTTACACATTAAATGGTGTAGTAATGCTCCAGATTTATACCAAATACAGGACAATATGTATCCTTTTGGTGATTTAAAAAGTTCTAAAGCGTGATGTGTCTTATAAAATTGAAAGAAAAATTGCATAAGCATGAATGTTAGGATTGATTATGTACAGTTTTCACTAAGCCTCAAGTGCTGTCAATCATATTAAGTATTTTCGATCCTATTGAATCAGTAATTCCACTCATAATTAGAGCAAAAACATTAGAGCGAAATCTATGGTTAATAAAGAATAATTGGAATACTATTTTTCAGAACAATTTTACAAAAGCATGTAATTTGCTTACGAACTTCTCCTAAGCCAGTACAACTGTTAATAGACGACCTACTGAAATACTGTATCATCTCAAACTATTCTCTTAATATTTCAGAAATTGAAATTTGTGGACCTTTATATGTTAAATATAAAAATCAGTGGAAATTGATATGTAATATTTGTATTCGTATATATATTTGTTTTGTGACCTAGACTATATACATACACTTGGTAATGGTTGAAGATTAAACTTCTGCTGCAATTATAGCTACATAAAAATTCATAACTCAAAGTTTAGTTTAGTTTTTATTAACGTCGCACTAGAAGCAACACGAGGGCTATTGGCGACGGACCTCGTAATTTTGAACCACGGTCAAGTGATGAGGACGACACCTGACATAATTCGAAGAGGAAAATGTAGTAAGTTCTATAAGAAAATATTAAACACCTTACGTGAAGGAAATGCAGAGTTCACTAAGTTGTTTTAGCTGATCAATCTACCAGAGAATATTTTAGCAGGGTATATAAGCTCTGAAAACATTGATGGACAGCATCTACCACCTCGGGCAGCCCCTAATTTTAAAGGCCTCTGAGAGTTGTGTAAATAATTTAAATACTACTTTAAAACAGTAGCAAGAAATGCAAATTTAATCAAAGTTTTTAACATTAACTATACTAGTTGAGGGAATGTTAAATTTCAGACCATTGGTTAGATTTACTGCTATCTTGGAGGATCTAAATGTTTTGATACTGGTTCATTTCCTTTCAAGGAGTAAATTCGTAATTGATCATCCATCACTGAAACAGACATGATAACTATTAACGAAAATAATCTTAGTGAATGACAACAAACTACGAAATTACTCGTATTTCAGAGCATTTGGCGAAGATGGAATTTATATTACCTTAATAATTTGCACTACAGATGAAAATGGAAATTTGAAAATGTAAATATTGAAAAATGCTGCTTGGTCATTTTGAGAGAGGAAACCTCGCTACCGTCGCCAATGGTCGCAGTGTGCAGAGTAATTCATGCTTGCCCAAGAAAAAAAGATTAAAAATAGTTAGAGAGCTGTGATTATTATAAACAACCTATCACAAGATTTTTTTACTCTTTTTTTGAATAATCAATATTGTTGCATTTGTAAATTAATGTTTATGAATAGTTATGAAATAAATATATATATGCGTTTTATTAGAATTAAGGTGCATTTTTTTGTTATTAGAAAATTTTACGCGAAAATCTATTTTGAATGCATTACAATATTTCAAGGCTCGGAGGTATATTTGGGCAAGCGGTGTGAGTGATGTCAAGATAAATGTACGTGCACAATTCCAAGGAAGATCATTAAAAGCCACTCTTTTTTATTTGGGGTTTGGTGTATTCGGATGAATTCAGATCTCCTCGACAGTGTCAACTAGAGGCAACTCGACATGACTGTCATTAAAGTTTTTTTTAGCAATAAATAACTGACTGATCAAAATTAACCAATATTTAGGATCATATTTGCTACAGTGCCGTTTAACAGACTACAACACATGGTGATAACACCAACCTCCCTTCTCCGTTCCATTTTTATTTTCAAAAATAGGTACTTTTTGAACCACGTTCATTTAAATAGGCCGAGAAAAAATTAAATGGTACTTATTATAAGAAAAAATATCGTTTTAGTTGAATTTAGGTTGCGTGTTTGGAAATTCGCTATTCAGATATAGAGACCCTAAAGATATCCCTGACATGTCGAATCTGGGCTTAGGGTATGATATCTACTTTATCGCACAATCGTATTAAGTTATTTTTTTGTTCCTCTCAAAAAGATATTTATATTTTTATTCTTTTAAGATAAAAGTTAAGAAATATCTTAAATAAAACGCTCTTGATTTCTTAACATTATTTTTGTTGACTTTATGTGGCCCTTGAACATTTACGTAGACATTAAATCCACGGTAGTTCACTGGAACTGTTCGTAATAAGCGATATTCGATTGAAAAATTGTCTCTCCATGACAATAACTTTTTTATTTAATACCTGAGTCTATAATTGTCGTACACTGACGCTACACGTGTCCATTGGTAATGCATTTTTTCTTTTATTTTACTTGTGCCGAGAACAGAAGACGGGGCTCGCATGGAGTTGAGGAAGCTAACAAACAGCGAAGTGTTATTGTATTACTTTTTACTTCTTCCCAAGGGAAAAGAACCTTAAACAATATTATTTCTGCTCTAACGATGAGATGAAAGCTGCTATTGCAGTCTAGTATAGATAACCACTTCCGGAATCTTCGATAGATGATCCCTTCTAGCCGTGAGTCGGTTGGCGAAAGTATTTTCCCTAAAATTATTTTTTATATTTTAGAGAAGCTGAAAGTTACAATGTTAAATGTCGGGTGCAATGGCACCTAGCAGCTACATACTCATCTCCAAGAGTCTATCGCTATCTCCTTAAGCTCTCAGCACACCAAATAAATCTTATGACAAAGAAATTAAAATTATTACATGGAAGGCACATGTAGCTTTCTGGTACAAAAATAATTGTGAAAAAAATAATTTATTTTGATAATTATAAATAAATAATAATTAAATAATTTTAAAAAATATAAATTAATTTTAATAATTAAATAATTAAAGTTTTATTAATAATATGTAGAAAGTAATTAAATGTGTATTTATTGGGTTGGAGGGAAAGTTCTGTCGTATTTTAAAGAAAATATTTGAATTAATTTATAAAAATATGTGTTTAATATTAATCAATTATATATGCGCCGTTATTTGTTACAACCTGTTGCCATCTTTCAGGTAACCTATGAATTCCTGTTTTGTAGAAGTTCTCGTCCTTGAAGTTAAAATAGTCAGCAACTGCCTTAGAAACACTTTCAAAAAACTTGAATTTTTTTCCCGTTAGATAATTTTGCAGAGATCTGAACAGGTAATAATCATATGGTACAATGTCAGGTGAATACGGTGGGTGACTAAGGACTTTCTATCCTAACGCATTTAGTTTTTGTTGTGTCACCATTGCAGTATGCGGTCGAGCATTATCGTGGTGGAACACTATTTCTTTTCTGGACACTAATGCTGGCCTTTTTTCTTTGATAGCTGCATTCAATTTATCCAGCTGATTGCAGTACAGATCCGCGTTAATGGTTTTTCCCTGTTTCAGCAACTCGTAGTACATTGGACCTTTCCTGTCCCACCACAAACAAAGCAGTACTTTTCGTTGATGGATACTTGGTTTTGGAACTGTTGCTGATGATGTTCCTGGTTTGCAGTAAGATATTTTTCTCTTAATATTCTCGTAAAGAATCCACTTTTCATCTCCAGTAACCAGCTTGTCCTAAAACGGCTCCACATTGTGTCTAATCAGATGTGATGAACACATTCTTACACGATCAGACAAATTCTTTTCCGTTAATTCATGTGGAACCCAAACACTTCACTTTAACACAAACCCAAGAGATTTAATGTGATCCCCAACAGTTGTATGATGAATACCAAACTCTTCTGCAATTTCTTGACTTGTTAAATGTGGATTACTTTCCAACATGGATCACAAAACATCATTATCGATCTTGGATGGTCGTCCAGATCGATCACTTTCTTGGAGGCTCAGATCCCCGGAACGAAATTTGCTAAACCATCCTTGCCAAGTACGAACATTTACAATATCTTTTCCAAATAATTTTTACATGCAACCGATGCGTTGCTTCCTTTTTGGAATTCATACAAAATGCAGTGTCGTAAATGCACTTTATCTACTGACATGTTTTTCACTTTAAATATCACAAGTAAATGATGAACAGTAAAAAAAGGACTCCTTTTATATTATATAGCAGCTAAGAGAACAAAAAAAAAAAATCCAAATGACTCACTAGGCAGATGTTTTTTTTTATTTACAAGAAAAATCACCTGCCTATTTAAAATACTACAGAACTTTCCCTCCAACCCAATATTAGGAAATACTATTGGCGATTAAGCGGACTGTTTTTGTTTTTGATCCAATTGTCAGAAATTTAACGGTCTTTGCGTATTCATCTTCCGAGACTTCTAATTAAGAGATATTTTTCAGTGAGATGCAAATATAAAAATCTTCTTTAAATTTTAAATAGAATTTTTTTAGAGTACATAGTAATAAAAGTGCATTCTTTTCATACCATATTCTTCCAAAAATTGCTGAATGGTTAGATTAATTTTAGTGTTATAAATGTCAAAATTTATCTATGATTGAAGACTGAATGCCCTTACTTGAAATTATTCTTAAAGTATGAAACTAATTCGTTTTTATTTTACACTAATTGAATTTCCTTAATAAATCAGTACGCTCAAGATTCCATTATATGGTTATGTATAATTTTATAAACAGTGAAAAAGAAAAGATAGATTGAACTCCTAAGCTATTACTTACAAAAATTCACTTAAACATTAAAACTGGAAAAGAAAAGATAAATTAGTTTCTTAAATTTATATTAATTTTTTTTAAGTAGAATAGAAATTTTTCACTAGTTATCATCCTGTAGGGAATAAAATCATTCAAATTTTTCCTGAAATGATTTTTATAATTCTCTATTAAATGTTGGATATATTTGAAATGCTGGTCATGCAGGGGTATAAATTAAGAAATTCCCCAATTACAGTATATCTTATCTTAATAAATAGATAGAATCAGAAGAAAATGATGTTTCTTTCTTGATTTATTACGCAGAATAACGAGACTGACAGATGAAGATGAATCTCGAAAGCATAGATGTTCCAGCGAGAAACTAAATAACTCTCACACACATATTTCTTGTTTTTAGTTTTTACGTTTTCTTCAGAGCGAATAGCTTTTCATTAGAGATTCCAATGCCTCTTCATAGACTTTTGAAGAAGAGTAATTTATCACAGAAATGACAAATACAAGACTGTTAAGATTACAGATGGCAAAAGAATGATACGATTAAATGTCACTCGATTATTTTCCCATTTAACTTTAGATTACCGTGCCTTTAAAAATGGATTTTGAATAAGATGTCATTGAATTTCCAGTTAAATATATTTTTTCATGAATATTTGATGGATATTTTTCTTATGGAGGATAGTGAGTTGAAATGTTTTTATCAGATATAGTTAGTTAAATCAGTTTTTACGAGTAGTTTTGAAATATTAGGGACGTTACTAAGGTTATAAAAAAATTGAACCAAGTATAGTTTCACGAGAGAATAATATGTATTGAAACTTAAAAAACTGGAAGATCATTTTGCAATGCCTCAGCATTAAATTCATTATTTTAATAATGTTTGATTCAGAAGTTATGGCTTGAAAAAACAAGGAGTACGCCATGCAAAATTGTACGACTCTTTAATGGAAAATTACGTCTTGGAAAAAAAGGTAATCAAGCCCTCATTAAAGAGATGTGTATTTATTTGTCAAATTCTATTTCTACTACATTCTACCTAAATTAATGTTTCTTTTTTTATTTTGAACATTCAAAAGATTAGAAATAATTTTAGCAAATTTTGGTGATTTTGAAACTAAGATTCTTGAATTATTTAAATATGTGCGCTGCAAATAACTAACTGGTATCTTATCGTCAGCATCCTTTATTGAAATTTCTTAGTGAGAATGCTTGTGTTGGTTACAAATTTTACTTACTTCGACAAATATCTATATTTTCACTTTAACACATAATTTGATTTCTGTTGTGAATAATTTAGTTATTTTTGTCTATTCGTATATTGTTATTTGAGTCTAAGTTAAAAACAAAATTTTGTAAAACAAATTGCAGCATTAACTCATGATTCACTATGCAATAGGTATTCTAGAATACATAGTGGCTGGGGTAGCTTAGTGGTCATGGTTATGGATTTTTGGCCGGGTCTCGTCAAGTCGAGCGTTTGTGCCCTAATGTCAATAAAGGTTAGAGTGCAGCTGGGTTGATGTACGTTAAATTTGGTTGAGATATTATGTCCTACAACTGGCTCAGTTGGCAAGTTTAAAGAGAAAAGTGCCATCTGAAATGGCATCCTTGTCACTTTACCGAGTCTCGAAATAACGAGATCTGTCGCCAATAGTCCTCGTGTTGCTTCTCAGTGAGATGTTAATAAACAATCCCAAGCAATAATATCCAGAATACATGAGAGTCACAGTAACTTAGTGGTCCTGTTCGGGAATTCATAACTGTTCTTATTTCATTCAAGTTATGAATTCGAGATTTTATGTCTTTTGAGACACGTTTTGCAACGGGATTGATGCACTCGGTCTATAAAGGCTTACTCAGCTTAAGTTGGAATGATGTGTAAGATTTAACAATGTTAAATGTGGGGTGCCAGCTTAAAACTTAACCATGAATCTCATGCACGAAGTCCGTTGCAGAAAGGCCTCAGGTTACTTTTAAATATGACGCTAATGAGCAATCCTTCAATCCTAAATACAATATTTCGCATTTTTTTCCGCGAATTGTACTTTAAATTACATTAGCAAACAAACGATTTCCTATAACGGAGTTTGAAATCTTTACTGGTTAATATTTATTTATTTAAAGTAATACTTATGATTCTAATTCACATAAGCTTCAACTGGAGTTCAAACTTTCTTCCAATGAAATAAATATACAATAGATTATTTAACAGATGAATAGCAATCATTTTAAAAATGATTTAATTTCGAATTTATTTGAGATTCTCACATAAAAATTCAATTCTTACTATCCCCGTACTTATGACCCAATGCAAGAAATGTGAAATAATTGTTACTGCTGTTATTTATTCAAGTAAACAAACTATCAAACTATGAATTAAAAATGTTTCAATTAAAAGTAAAATTATATTTAGTTTATGAGGTTTTGCTTTCTATTTTTATTCAAAGTTAAAATAATTCTAAGCTTCATGTTTTTGGTAAAAAACACAATTCACTTCAGTTTTTGCAGTATTTTCAAGCTAAAATTCAAATTAAAATATTGTTATTAATTTTATAATAAACGAATCTATCTTATTTATTATTAACTATAGAGATGATCTATAGGAAAAATTGGCCAAAAGGAATATAAATAAAACAAGTTTGAAATTCTTGAATTCTTGAAATTTCTCTATATCTCATAAAAAGTTAAAATTAAAAATAATGTTAAACGGTAATACATTTTTGACAGATAAATTTGACAGATTAATTGATTTGATAAATATAAGTAGATGTCAAGCAACTAAATTTTTAAGGTAATTCATACAGAAAGTAAAATGTCTTTATGGTAGAATATTAATGTTCGAGTAAATATGAAACGCATTATTTAGTTAATTTTTAAATTTGTAATGTATTTTCTTAAATTTAAACTTTTAAAGTATATAATTATTAATAGTTGCCTAGCTTTTAATAAATATATTAATGATTTAAATAAATAATTGGTAATTCAATGTAAAATTTAAATTATTAATTAATTATCTAGTAATTATAAATTTAAATTATTAATTAATTATCTAGTAATTATTAATTTAAATTATTAGAATATTTACTAATATTTTGACTTAGATAATAAATTTGATAATTTAAATTATTATTTAATATTTAAGTAATTTAATAATTATAATTATAATAGAAATAATTGCTAACACTTATTAAGGGTACTTAGTACCTTTCTGAATCAAAAGTAGAACATTTCGACATACTTTTTCCAATTCCTCATAAATCATTAATTTTTGCTCATTTTAATATGAATATTTTCCATTTTGTATAATACAGTATAAATTTTAAAGTATTGAATCAATTTTTGCTATTAAATTAATATTGTTTTGTAAAGAACATGAAATATGCGTACAAAAATTAAAAAAATAAATTAGCTTATCTACTGTTATCCACAAGGTAACAATTGAAATATGTACAGTACAACCATCATTCTTATATCAAGTTAAAGCTAAATAATGACTTATTCTGTAAACTTGAAATTTTAAATTTATCTCTTCTTAAAAAAATTGAAAAATTAAAAAAGTTTTTTAAAATTCTGAATTGGTAACTTTTTTTCATTTATCATGCTACAAAATAAAATCTATTCATCTCATTAACGAAATTGAGGTTCACAGAATAAAAAATTTTAAGTACAACACCCATTTAAAATTTTAAAACTCTACATGCAAAACATTTTTTTAATCCTATGCGAAAGTGTAAAAATAGGAAACTGAAAAAGACGGTTTGTTTATATTGCATTACTAAGAACAAGCCACTTTAGACATTTATATTTTTTTACGAAAGACGTAATACTAAAATTAAATAAATTTGAAAAATCGAATTTTAGAAGGTGCAAAGGTACTAAGTCCCCTTAAATTACTTGAATTTCATGTTCAGTCATCATTACATGTGGAGTTTGTGAGAACTACACCGAAATATATTTTATTACTTGGAGAATTGTGATAAAGGATAATGATGCGTTGACAAAATAACGTCTCTGGTATGAGTCAACCTCAAGCACTTCTTTAATACTATAACTAGAGTAAAATTATTTTTTCTTGAGAGAAAATTTTTTATATTCTCCCAATTTAGACTGAGTTATTTTAACGTATTATTCGATTATGTACTGCTTTTTTCATGAAAGAACACGGAAAATTATTTTTTCCATTTTATTTCCTAAAAATCTCAAGGAAACACATATTATTAGTCTAGTTATTTTAGATATTACATAAATATTAAAGGAAGTATTAAAAAACATTTTAGTTGCAAACAAAATTCAATGATGGACACATTTATGTTATTCTTACGTGATTAATTTATCGTGTCATTCCCACACTTATGATAGATATCGTTTAACTAAAGTCATTTCTAAATAAATAGGAATGTGAAGTGTTCCCTAGACTTATGTTATTTGCGGGAAATAGGACAAAGAAAAAAAATCACACCAATGAAGTAAATTTCCACTTCCATGAAAAAAAAATGAAAATATAGGAACACAAACCATTAATAATAAGCTTTTACACCTTTATTAATTTACTCAATTAATGTCTCGGGTAATTTAGGTGCATGAAATATTTATTACACTGAAAAAAGTACAAAACCTTCTATGTTCTAGACAAACTTTTTACCGATTAATCCAGTTCGTAAAAGGAAATTCTTAGCCTAACAAAGTTGGAAGGATCTTATGAATTACTTCTACTGTTTGTTTTATACCAGCCTTAATATATTTCTTTCATCTATTATACAAAAGATATTTTTTTTGCATCATATATCCCTTTCATTTAACTTTTAAATAAAAAAGCTTTTAGTTATGGTAAATTGAATCAATCTTCCTCTAAAATATTTTGGATGGTGTTATGAAAAAAAAAAGTCGTAATTGAAATTAATTAAATTGATATGGCGCGATTGTGTGAGTTCTAATTATTCCTACCTACCTACATTAATTATGTCTTTTTCTCTTAAAATAGGTGATAAATCTGCCTATTTTAAGGTAAACCTTATCTTTTTTATGAAATTTTCCTTACATTAATCTTTGGTGCTTAAAATAAATAAACTTAGTTATTTTCGCATGAAATATCTCTACCGTCACATGAAAAAATTACTGCATGTAATAAAAAGAATTTTGCACAAATGCATACTTATGTTTCAGAAAAAAAATGAGTCTATTAATAACCAAGTCATAGGTGATAAGTTTTTATGATGTGCATTTATTGACATTCCAAAAATCATGCTATAGATTTTTTAGTAGATAAACTTTTTCTTTAAAGTATTACGTAAATATAGGGCACATCTATCGAATAAAGTATTGCTCATAATTCATTTTAAGTAGGTTATAGGTTTTATTGTTCCACATATATTCCGTATTTTGCTTAAGAGGTCCATCTTTTCAAAACATTTTCATTCTATTTCATTTCAAATTATTTAAAATAATGTTGCATCAGTACTATCTAGTAGACAGTTCAAAAACACATTTGTTTTTAATTCTCGTCAGAATTTGAGTGAAAATTGAAATTCCACTATCCAATATGTTATTCTGATTTATCAATTGTGATCAAATATTGAGGTCAAAAATTGTGCAACTACTTCTTGTTCCTTTACTTCCGCAGCATATTGACTAGAAACATTAATATCCAGTTCAATTTAAAAACCGTTACATAATTCTTCCACTGATCCCACTTGCATTCTGTGAAATTTGTGCAAATAGACAGTAACTAAAAATAATTATATTTTCTTATTTCCCTTTATAAGCTTATTTACTAAAACCTATATTCGAGAGAAGAAATAAGGAAAACAATGGCCTGAGTTAAAATCATAGACTGCAATTAAAATGGAATATGTACCGAATGTAAAATATACTGTCCTCCTGTGAACACCATCACTGACATTGATAGTGATGAACCGAGTTTAGACATAGTTTAAATTAAGTAAAAACTGTGCCACACTTGAATATAATATAATATATTAAGTACGTTTGGTTTACAACAAGTGTATGTTTACCTTTGTTATTCTTCTTAATTTCATAACTTTAAATACATTTGATAAGCGCAATAACAATAAACTGTCTAATATGATATCGATTAGTGAATTCTAAGTAATTTGTGATCCTATTGCTTGAAAAAGTGATCCAATTTAGAAAATTAGTAATTCGAATCAGCTGTAACTCCGCATTCTTCTGTTACTGCATATTATATTACTTGGCTCATATATTATTTCCAGTGAAATAACTCACTTTTCTTAATGTTTTCTTCACACTCGAGTTATTTCCGCAATTTCAATTATTTAACACTTTTTACGGTACTCTAAGAAGCAACACAAGGGATAATAGTGACATACATTATTATTTTGAGCCTTTACTGGTGAAGGCGATGAATGAGCTGGTACTCCCCTCTCCAAACTTTCATACTAGTCTAACATGAGAACTTACTGCCCATGTACGGATTTAATGTTCATCATCCCCGCTACGCAACGGGCATTTTTTGGTATCGAGTCATCTGGACCGAAACAACATCGGTGAGGTGGTTGATGTCATGACCACGACAATACTGATGCTTAAAATCGAAACCAGTTATTACTTGCGGTACTAAGAAGGAATTTCTCTCTGACAAAACAAGAATATGGAATACATGAAATATCAAGGTGATTTAGATTAAGATATTTTGATATAATTATATTAAATTTTCCAAGAAAATTTTTAAAGTAATATTAATAAGGATTTGTGGCATTTTTGTAGCCTCGGCCAGAATATGTAAATTTGAGTTTTAAAGCCATTACAACTGGCTGTATAAAAGCAGCGCTAAATAACTATTTGTTCCGATTTTTTTTCTGGAGATGCGTGCACACACACGTGGCTTAAGCCTTTGTTACTAAAAGTTGGCATCCTTTAAAATCGATAGAAGATCAACGGCTACGATGTTCCTATTAATTTTAAAATTTATTTGCACTTTTATCTTAATTTTGATAACTAAGTCAACAAAATCAATGGAGTAATGTTTAGAGCAATTGTTTTCGTCTTTTAGATCGTTGTGGCAAAAAGTGGTCCTTCTTATGAAATGTTACTTAATGCTCAAAATTTGGTCTGCTCCTTTATTGGGGAGTTTTTACTGCAAACAATACAATCTATGATTAATCATTTAGGCCAATATGCTTAAATATCTCCATTACTACGTCGTCTATATTAGCAGATTTAAAAAACAAGAAATGATGTTCCTCTTTAATTATAAGAGTTTTGAGACGTAAGGGATTTATCTTCACGAATGCAAAACATCTACAAAATGTTAAATAACCTTTCACTGCAGAATATTATCTGTTACAAAATAGAAAAATTAAGATATCTCTTTTTTAAGAAATTATGTAGTTATTTTCAAATTATAACTATATTCAAAACATGAAAAACCGTTAATTATCCAAGATTTTAACAGTTTTATTTTTATTTATTTATTATTTGGATTTATTAAATTTATTTTTCTTATTTAATTGCATTTGAAAACTTTTCGCTCTTAATAAACTTACTTTACAGTATTTCTTTCGTTGTGATGTTTGAAAAAAGATTATTGTCCTCCTCACTGGAAAAATAAGAAAATAACTAAAGACGACTTTGCTGTTCCTTCAGAAGCATTAAACGGGATGGAGGAAAAGGATGGTTTTTCTCTCTCAAATTTCATCTCAAGCCTTGTCAACGAATACTACAAAGAACAAGAATTTCAATTACTGGAGCAACGAACACGCCGCAAGTTGGTGACACTTGCGCTTTAACTTAGACGAGAATGGAGTGGAGTTGATTTTCCCTTTTAGATTACTGTGTGGTCGAAGCATTATATTAACTGGGATTTATTTGTCAATTTCTGTTCAGAATTAATGTTGCACATATTATTCTTCTCCTTATATATTGTGGAGTTTTCTCTCTTATTATATTTGTTATTATCATTTATAGAAGGGAAAAGTATTTTATCACGCAATTTTTAAAGATATTTCGATAAAAATAGAAATATTGAATTACTTCTCCAAGTTCTTGCCATTAAAAAAATCATCAGTAAAAATTCAGTGAAAATACGATATAAAGGATCCACATAAAAATTTTGATAAAACCATTGAAATTCAATATGGTGATTGGTATGCTTCAACAAAATCCAGTTGAACATATAAATGTTTTGTTTGCATGGAATTGAATAATTTGTAAAAGTCATATTTAAATTTTATATTTATTCGTTTAGATTTACTAAGAATTTCGAGATTTTAAGTAAATATTTTTTCAACATAATTTAAGATTGTGTTTAAGTTTATTGTTCTAGCAGTTGATAGATATTACATAAAATTCTCTCTATAAGTATTACCAGCCCTTATCACTTATACGATTAGAATATGTAAGACTTAAGAATGAGTTTGTGCGTTTTATGTTTCAAGAAATGATATATAATGTATAGAACTTCCGAATATTCATACTCAAACTCCACTTAACTTTATCACTTATGTCATAAGGCTAAGCAAATAATAAGAAATAAGGATAAGTAATGTATAGTAAAATAAGTAATACATAAGTGTTAATAATAAGTATCATTTTATCTCATCACTTATTTGAGAATATAAGTAATACTAAAAGTAATTTATTCTCGGATGATAAACGAAACTGCTATGTTTTGTAAAGAAAATATATACCATAAATTACAAATTTTTAGACAATTTTCTTATTATATGTATGTGAATAAATATAAAATGGTAGATATTTATTTATTATAATTTGAAAGAAGTTTTAATCATCAAATTATTTTCAATCAAATCTCGTATGTATCAAAAGCAATATTCTGATATTTTGTTTTGTATTTAATAAATTTCAGTTGATGTACAAAACTAAAACCTTGTTTAAGTTAAATGTTAGTGCAATAAATTTCAAATTGCACAAGATTTCCTAGATTTACAAATGTATTGTAATCTCCTTAACTATTTTCTGCATTACAAATATTAAAATGGTTTTGAAAAGCTATTCTATTATTGAATTAGAAGTACTATTTAAAATGTTACTTAATAAATATTTAAAAGCTTAATTTTACGTCAAAGGAATCTGACTTGACTAGTATTAAACTTGTCAATTGACTGTGTATAATTTCTATTTTTTCTGATTCAAATAAAAACTCGAAACTATTTCCACATATACAGCATGCATTTGGCACTTTAATTTCCAGTTTCTGAGGTAAAAATTTGGTTTTCATTTGATTTTTAAAACGGAAACTAGAGATGGGAAAATGTAATTTTTTTGGGAGGCCGTATAGTCAGAATGACGAATTGCAATTTAGTCGGCGGCATCTCAATTTTGCTTTCGTAGTGACTGTTGACTCTAAAATGAAGAATGATGAGTTCTTTTATTTTTACTCTTGACTTAATCTTTCAGTTGAAGTGTTTATATGTTTTCTTGATAGCAGCCTGAGATTGAGTATTGATTTCGATGCGATCGATTTGGAAAAAACCTCGTAAAAATGCGTTCTAGAATATTTCTGAAGAATTTAAATTTTTATCAAAGTTTATGCTCAATAGTGCAAAAGTCAGTTATGAATTATTAGTTATAATAAATATTTCCATGTAAATAAGAGAAGATAGTATTTCTCTTATTTATATTAACAATATACAAGTTTTTAAACAAAAGAAGGTATATTTTCTAAGATAATCGTAATTGGTTCTTACTCTTATCTGTAAAGTTTCGTTTAATTTCCTGGTTTTCAGTTAAAATCAGTCGTTTTGAAAACATTCTCAGAATTAGCGTTAAGGAATATAAAACTTTAACAAGTATTTTTTTTGATCGATTCTTTTTCACATACTGAAACAATTTATTTAACAGCTATCGTATATTTCTGCAGATAAGACAACTTTTAGATAAGAAGAGGTTTAATTTTTCGTCGAAATTTTATAGATTTAAGAAAAGATTGTCCTATAAGACGATATCTCCTCCCTTCAAGACCCGTCTATCTCTATCAGCAAACTTTAACATTCAGCTACTGTTGTGTTTTGAAAATGTCGTCTTACACTCAATCGTGTACGCTGCCATAATGGCTGATAACGTACTCCTTGCAAACTCCAAAAGGTTTGCTGCTTCTGTAACTGATGCTCCACTTACACGTGCTCCAACAATCATTCCTCTTTGGAACTATGACAGGTCTGACATTTCAACTTATCACAGCCAGTTCGATAGACGCATGCAACGCAGCTGACTGCTGTTGAGAGACTGATACCGTCCTCTTCACGCTCACTAGGTGGCAGACTTATGTTGCAGGTGGCATGGCTGTACTACAAGTGTGAAATACGTCATACTTTTTCACAGGTGTTCTTATTATTTTGTCCTGCATCTATATATATATGCAGATGGAGGACAAAATAATACGAACACCTGTAATATATATATATGTATATTTATATATATATATATATATATATATATATATATATATATATATATATATATATATATATATATATATATATATATATATATATATATAT
>BMAW01037563.1:192491-239677 GCA_019974015.1 Nephila pilipes
TCTATCTATCTATCTATCTATCTATCTATCTATCTATCTATCTATCTGTGAGTGCTTGTATGTATGTAAAATCAAAGAAAAATAATTATTTAAATTCCAATCTGAAACGCATTTTCTTTTTATAAAACAAAGAATAATTCAAAGAGAGCAATATCTATTCTTAAATAAATAAGTCCGAAGGAAAATATGTGAAGAATCCATGACAAAGCATACCGCTTCTTTTTCTGGTTAGTAATTGTACATACGATATTGTTCTAGATGGTCAACAATGCTTCAAATAAAAAAAAAAAACAGTAAGAAACTTGTATCAAAACTAATTAAAAATTAAATTGGAAAGTAAATTTTTTGAAATTTTTTCGCTGAAACTCAACTCATGTTTCCGCAAATTTGCACTAACAATTCTTGTTTATGGAATTCTTTTGATAAAGTTACACTAATAAAATAGCAATCACAGAAGCAAACAATTATTTTCGAATTATCATTTCAATAAACGATTCTAGTTTTTCTAATGCATGTTTTTTCAAGGGACAAATTATTCAATGCAAAAACTGTACTTTGATAACCTACTTTTTTAGTTTAATTACTTAGCTGTCAAATAAGAACTAAGAATAAGAAAGGGGGAAAAAGCTTGAAGTTTATTCTTTCATCTACTAGTGCACACATTCACACTTTTTATCTACCACAAAATTCCCAATAATTCGTATAATACTTATTCACTTTTCTAAGTATATACATTTCTTTTATTATTTTATTATAAATCCCAGTAAATTCAGTTGATTTACGTACTTAAAACATATTTGAACATTACCATTATATTTTCTTTATCCTTTTTATAAATTTTTTAGCTCATTTTTCTTCAATAACTATAACAGGTTCGTTAAAAAACGGGGGCGAGTCTATTTTTCTAAAGTTCTAAAAAGCTTGAAAGGCTTATTCCTCGTTCTTTTCAAACATTTATCATT
Organism: Nephila pilipes; assembly: GCA_019974015.1. Taxonomy (NCBI): domain Eukaryota; kingdom Metazoa; phylum Arthropoda; class Arachnida; order Araneae; family Nephilidae; genus Nephila; species Nephila pilipes. The sequence goes on from BMAW01037563.1 coordinate 193,454, forward strand.
AATTGTGAAATATTCCCAGCATTTGCCTCCAAAAGAACAGAAAACACGTAGTTAATGAACATATGAATAAAAACTACTCTTGTTGTGAAAGGTCATTAATTTTTAAGCATCATAACATTTTTATTTTCATCACATTTCCCATCACGTTTTTTAATTACATTCCCTGTGGAAGGAAAATGGCTTGTGTGATGAAAACTCTAAACAACCCATGTTCCAGGTTAATGTGCATCTAAATATAGCATGTTTATAGGTGTTAACTTTATAATAATAGAAATATTGATATGTAAATTATATTAATTATTAATAAGTTTTGTAATTAAGGCTATCGATACCAATATTGAATGTGGCTGCAGTAGCTTATTTGTCGTGGTTATGTGGAGTCGAATATTCGAGTCGTAGGGTTCAAGTCCTAATGCCATTTTTTATAGAGAGACTGATACACGTTAAATCTAATCTGAATGTTAGCCAAGTCCCCCTCATAGGCAGGGTGAGGAAGTTTGGAGAAGAGATGTAAGCTCAGTTGTCGCCTTCTCAATTGATCAAGATTCAATGTTAAGATATCCGACGCCAGTTGCCTTCGTATTGCTTATATGTGCAACGTAAATAAACAATTAATGAAAGAAAAAAAATCTATATTGAACTTTGTAGTGTATAGATTGATCCCCACCATCCCCTCATTGATAAAAGTTTTAATTCAATAATGGAGAACAATTGAGAAAATCATTAAAAAATTAAACAGTTATTAAACCTTATGTAAATAACTAAATAAAGTTTTTGGTGACTTTCAATAGCTCACATTTCCAGCTTGTTGACATTCTCCCCCTGTGAGAACAAACCGACCATTTTGGCAACAAACTGAAGTGGACTGAAGCCGAAGTGAATTCACTGCTATTTAAGGTAGCATTGGAAAACCCGCAGGGAGAAATTAGGCCCTTTCGCTTTCTCCACTCTCTACTCACCGACCAATAGAAATCCACCCTTTCAGCTCAACTATCTTTCATTACCAGATGGTGCACGCAAATTAAACTTTTCAAAGCTTTTGAATAGTTTTTAGGATTAATATGTTCCTATTTTCTGGCAGTTTATTTAGTGCCTTACCTTCCATTCAACGACAATTACATCAAAACTAGGATCTTTTTTCAATTATCTATGAATTTCTTCAATTCTTCAAGCTTCAACTCCAATAGTCGTTTCACTGATTATCTACTTAGCATTAAAAATCTTCCACACGCAACAATTCTTCATCATTGTTGCAAGGTACGGGATTGAAAACCGCAAGCAGCCTAATGCGCCCGCAGGAATTAACATCATCATCAAGCAGGGAGAAATGAATCGCCGAGGGAGGAAGTTACTAGGCTATTTTCTCTATTTCTATATTTATCATTGTGTTAGTTAATTAAGTTGACATATATTTTTTCATTTAAACTTTTAAAATGTTTTAATAAATCATTATTATGGTTAGAACTTATGTGTCATTGTTAGATAAGACTTGCGGCAGAAATTGGTCATTAGATGAACGCGTGCATGATATGAGATGAATCAAATCTACAAAGCCTGGTTTGTAGATTGGATGAATTTTAAGTAAAAAAAAAAACAATTTATTTTTTGTTAAGCACATTTTTAATATATCAGGTACGCACATTTTAACATATGGTCTGAGATTACGCCTTCTCATTCGGAATATCTACCACGAAAGTGCCCATCATATGGTTAAATCGTTTCAAAATGCTTCGTAGATGCAGATATCGTAAATATTTCATGCTAGCTAGCATAAAAAAAAACCTCACAGAAATAATTGATTATGGGTGCCAGTAATATTCGTATATGCAAAAAATATTCACCTTAGAATTCATTTTTATTTTTAAATTATATTTTTAGTATCAGGAATATTCAACAATAATTACAAAATAATTTGTAACAATAAATTAATATCAGTTTTAACTAATAATTATAAGTAATATTTCATTTAAAAATGATAGTAAAATAATTTTTATAAAAAGTTTGAATTTTCAAAATATACATAGTAATATAAAGTTTTTCTCGAGAAAAAAAAAATTAAACAACTTTTTATGTTGATTGCAAGTTTTTTTAAAATATTTTTAATCAAAGCTTTACAGAAAAATGTGTCGCTTTTCACACAGATTATTTTTGCGCCAGACGCTTTTCACTATTTTAATTCCAGATTTTTAAATACCTTTACATTAAAGTTCTAGAATTAAAAGACGTCTACCAATAGTACTATTTTTTTTATTAAATATACAATTATATAATTTGAGATACATTTGCTTAGTAAAATATACAATTTTATTCCTCGATTTATGAATTTAATTCAAACAGAAACTTGGGTCTCAAGCCTAAGCGGTCCAGAACGGAAGCAATTTTCCCATTTAAATTATTGAAAATCTACCATTAAATTGTTCAAGCTTCAGAACCAAGCTATTTCCCCTTGGGTCTTATGGGCTTGATAAAAAAAATATAGAAATAAAAAAGCGGACTTAATTATGAAAAGCTCACTCAAAAATAAAAATATTATAATTGTTGAGTAACATTTCAGCTTCGTAGTTGATATCTGAAGATACAGATAGTTGATTGTGTTGAAAAGGAGGTTTATAATTAGAGGAAAGTCAACTTCTAACTATAATAACATTAGATAATTCTGATTTTTGTCTTTTTTTACTTGTTTAGATTTTAATTCCCTGACTAATTTTGACTCGAGAAACTGATCCAAAGAAATTGGCATTTGGCCTTTTTTGTAGAATTTTTAAGAATTGTGATATCACATAGGCTCTTAGAAAGTTAAATGATCTATTTGTTACATTTTACTTAGGTGATATTCTGTTAGTAATATTCAGTTTTATTATAAATAATTTAATTTTGAAAAGAAAAGTAAGTAACTCTACTGAACTTTCCATTTAGACTTTTCACTAATAGAAACATAAATTGTGTACCAAGGCAAGATTTATCTGATATTCTTGTTCGCAAGTTGATTTATTCGAGAAAAGAACAGTTCGTAAAGTAAATATGAATGTATAATTAAATTTATGAATGTATAATTAATGTATAACTAAATTATTTTCAGTCTTGTGTGTTTAGAAAACAACTCTAAATAATTCAAAGAAAACATATAAATAATCGCAAAGGGCATATGAAAACCAATACGTTACAAACTCTCTTCAGTTTAGAAAAAAGACGTATATCCGTAATCTAGACGCAGCTCTTAATGCAAGGAAAGAAGAAGCGGTTGACAGGTTGGTATGACAAAGAGAATTGTCCGAAATTGATAAAATTCGCTTCTGTACCCAGGCGGAGCGTCACTGATATTTATCAAATACAGCAAATCTTATCAATGAAAGTAAAGTAAGATCACTAGGGAACCTGAAGGTCATAATTACTTTTTTTACATGAAGGTGGTAAGCTCTTGAGGATTCATTTATAATCAGAAAAACTTACTAGTCCAAAGTCCGAGCAATTATATGCATAAGAAATCAAACCCTGTTCATTTCGATCCCAATTTCCAAGTTTAGAGCATTTTATCAAGCATTTGAAATAATTTTAAATGTAGTTTCATGCTAATGTATTTTGAAAGCTTAACCCTTTATTTGGTACTCCTGAAACATTTATCACTCAGAATGTGTATTCGCACTAAGCAGATCAAATAAAAGCATTCTTTAGATGTCTAGAATATCACTGAGAAACAACAAAATTAGCAGCAAGTAGTATTTTCTCAGTGACTTATTTCCTTAGATAATAATATTAACAAATGCTTCTATTTTCAAATATGTTAGATATACTTTCGAAGTATTAGATTTCGTATTTAAATGTAATTTAGGGCTATAAACCTCAGAATATCCTCCTCCTTATTAAATATCACGTTAGTTCTACAAAATTTAATTTCATTTCTTGAAAAGAAAAAAAAATCACTTAAATTTATAATAATCAAATTCTATTTCAATGTTTTCAAGTTAATTCGGATACTTTTATTATTTTTCTCTAACCATGCATATATATATATTGGCAAATGAGTGTGAGGAAAAGTCCATGCCAGTAATGCAAGAGTCAAATAGGGTTGTGTTCCGTCAAATGTGTGTATCTGTGATCTAAACGTTAGAAATGGAGATAAAGTTAAGAAATGGATGACAAGAAGAAGGGGCGACATTAGAGAAGAATCGCTAGGGAATCCCGAGAGCGTGTCATTAAGGTTTATTGAATATACTAAGCATCATGGGATATAAAAGATCACTAGGATACCTCGGGGTCATGATTTTCTTACGTACCTAAAGATGGTAGCCCATCAGGGGATATGTCTCGTTTTTGGACTGGCTAAAGGAGTAAGGAGCGCTCCCCCAGGCCCACGCTCTCCGAAACTACACTACGCAGGGGACCGGAAGATTTTTCCCTCTTAATATAATTTCATTTAAAAATTCATATAAAATCATTGCTGCAATAAAATATGCTGAAATAAATAAAAAATCTAATAATATGAATTAAATAAAATATAATAAATAATTATTATAAATTAACAAAATATAATAAATATATAGAATATATAATAATACAAATAAAAAAAATTATGTGTATTAATATAATTAATAAAACATGAAAAACATAATTGAAAAATTAAACAAAAATATAACAATGTAAAACTTTTTGATTTGAAATCACACTGATGTGATAACAGGCCTGAAGGCACAGAAAGGCTAGTCCTATATATGATACCGTGGGTCTTGTAGGAAGAATCTCGTGATATCGTATATAGAATCCTGGTCCAGAACGGGATATATTGAAAAAATTATTTTGTTTTTAATACAAAAAGAAAATTTTTGTAAATGTAACGATTTTTCTTTTCTCTAATTATAAAAACTGCTGATTTTTATAAAAGCTATATGCTGACTCTACATTTCAAGTAAATCGACGACCACGGAAGCCTAGTGGTCATGGTTACGGATTCGTAGTCGGCGGTTTTCGTTCAGTGGCGGGTTCGATCCTTGGCCACTAAAGACCCGCAGTGTAGCCGGGACTGGTGCACGTTCAATCTGTTGGGGCCCCAAGTCCTTCCATTGGCGTGATGTGGAAGTTAAGAGGGGGGAACCAGCTCAGATGTCGTCTTCGTCACTTGATCGTGGTTCAAAATTACGAGGTCCGTCTCCAATAGCTCTCATGTTGCTTCTAGTGCGACGCAAAAAATATTAACCTAACTAAGTCAAGTAAATCGACAGTAGCGCAAGTCTACAGCTTTCAAATAAACTAGAATGAAATACGGAAGATTTGGGGTAGATTTTTTTTCTGGAATCCATCAATAATACGGAAATAACAGTCCATCGGAAAAAGTATCCCCTTTGATCAATGTCTCTATTTCGATTTGATATCAGCGAATATTTTCTGAAAAAGGGAACCAAAATTTCGATTACATTAGTATATCTGCATACTGTTTCGCAATAGATTGCTTATTCAATATATCAAACATGCTTTTCCGAGCCATAATATTGGAGATTCGCTTTTCAACCTATAAAACCTCAGAAATAGTGTCCTGATATTATTCAATGGGTGCAGTTATTATATCTTTGCAGTGATATCCTTAATTCATATGAATGGAATACATAACATATTGAGACATTACAATCAGATTTTTTTTGTTTAATTCTATTCATTTATATTCGTAGTTTAATATTTCGATTAGAATGAAACTATCCTATTGTAATGAATTCAAAATAAAAATTTAAATTAAACTTCCGAATGAATTGAAATTTTTGACATTTATCCTTTCTACAGGAATAAAATTATTCTTAATGTTCTTTGATAATATTCACGCATTAGAAAATGTAATTCAGTAATTGAAAAAATGTGGTTCATCATGCAATTGCTTAAAAATAAATATGTGTTAACTTTTCTTGAAAGTTTATATTTTCGAAGCGCATGTTCTTTATTTAAAGAAGAAAATAAGTTAATCATATGTTCAGTGATATGACTGTTATTAATAACATTTTAAATCAGGCCTAATTTTATGGAAAATGGTTTAAATTTCAACATTAATTTTACTCATGTTTCAAAACGTTTCAAAGAGACATATTAATTTTAATGTCATGACGTAACCCCATTTCAATAATAATTGAGAGTTAATAGTTCCGATAAAACAAATTTCATATTTCCTTCATTTAAAGAGATTAACCTGTATAGGATTGGAAGCTATGTAATCATTCAAATATTATGATAGACAAAAAGCAATGAATATATTAAAAAAAGAGACTTTATGAGTATATAACTTTTTTTAAAAAAATTAGACACCAATAATACTTCAATATTAACTATTGAATTGATTCAATTAATGTATCATTAAGGAAAAGTTATATTAATATTTACTTAGAAAGATACAATGTGAAATCATCCGATCAAATTTTCATCTTATATGATTGATAATATTATTCAAATAACAAGTTATAATTGAACATAAAAGAACATTCATTATATACTTAAATATTCATATTTATGAAATAAACATTCGTTACAAAATTAGTCATGGAATTACTTCAAGGTATAGTTTAGAAAATCCAATGTATACGTATTTATAATATTTTAAGTAACCAAATATTTAATTATTAATTTTGCAAAGAAAATATTTATCTGATTGTTCCATTTATATTCTTTATTAAATTATGCATAAACAATATTTTATTTCAATGAAGTTTTATTATTTCTTAAATTTGAAAAAGACATCCAAAATTTTGTTACAAACTGCATGCAATTTCATTATAAACTTCTGTTTCGGTCATGTCTGTAAAATACTTAGCATCGGGAATTCTATTGCTCAAGCAAACAGAATTAAATTTATTCGGTATTGAAAAATAATTACATTTCGATAAAACAAACGAAGCACTTTTCAAATACAATGACAATTTTGGGGTCTTACGTACTTTATTAAATTCATAATAAATAACAGTGTGATGAAATTTAAACTCGTTATTGATTAAATATTTTTCTCAAAAACACATAGTTCTATTCAAGTACGCATTATCATTATCTTAAGAGCAATTTAAAAGAAAGGTCAATTCGGTCTTTCCCATATTTGTGGCCATTATATATGAAATCAAAATTTGTTGCACCTAGATGTACAGATGAATTTACACATGAACATCATTTCAGAATATTCAATTGAGAAATATTTTTTTCGAGAAGAGAGATTGGTAGGTCAGAAAGGTTTAATAAACTATGAATTAATTTATTGTTATATTTCCGAAATTCAATTTTTCGATGACCTTAAGCAATCACTTGTGAATAATTCGCATCATTAATATTCTTGAATTGTCTCCCACTTGTGAATAATTCGCATCATTAATATTCTTGAACAGATTTCACACGAGTTAAACATGATTCTTACATGATTTAATTATATGAAGTAAGAAAAATGAATGTTTTTGAAGGACTCTTAAAGCAACTTTATGCTTAAAATGCTGCAATTTTTAATACTGCTGTAAAAATAAAATACTGGAAATTCGCTCATTCCACGTATGTGTTTTTTGTGTAAAGTTGATAAAAAAAAAAAGCGGAAAAGCTGAATTGTAAAATTGTTGTACAAAAAATTTCTAGAAAACTTCACGTATTTGCGTTTTTGTCAAATTTTTTGTTCTAGCATTTTTTCACCAAAATCTACTATGTCCTTAATACTGATATTTTTTATTTTATAAAATAAAATTATTTCCTTTACAGCGAAGATACCTTTCTTCAAATCAATACCTAAATTTTATGTATTGTACATTATTTCCATAAAAATTAAAGAGAACTTGTATCATACAATTTAAATCTTTTTAAATTTTATTAAATTCAAATTTTGAAATTATAATTATATTCAATGTCTAGAATGTTATATTTATGCGTAACTCAGAAACGTTTCCATGTTAACACTGCAATGAATTAAGAGTAAGTTAACGATTTTCAAAATGAAAAGATATTTATTGATTATTAATTCCTCATGCATAATTATTTACGAATAAAAATATGATTTTCTTTACTAAACCTAATAAATAAAGAAACGCATAGCTCAATGTTAAGATACGGCTTCCATTGTTTTTAATTTTAAAAAAAATTAACGAATTGTTTGCACATGGTATAAAATAAGATCATTTTACCTTTGTCGAGGACCTTAAACCTGTCATGAAGATTTGATATCTTTTGAATTTCCAACACATTATTTAACTTTCAGTAATTTTTCATTTTTAGTAATTTTTAGTGGTTCATGAGATCGACTATTTTTTATTTTTTCGCTTTAAGTGAAATTTTGTTAATGAAGTTTAGGTACAGTATGGAAAGTGTTTACTTCATTTTATTAAGGTGAAATTTCCTAGCTGTACGAAAGATGCAATATATATTTTTTCTTATCAAATTCCAATGTTAAAAATGAAGCCCTGTGCAGATAAGTTTTTAAATTAAGTAATAATTATTATCTTCAATTAGTGTGGTAATTTTAGGATACTAATCTTGTAACGGTATTCCGATTTTGTTGTTGCTCTTGTGCCATAATTCAATAGTTTAAAGAAACTCAAGACTAATCCAGGTTAATTATTTATTTAACAGTTACTATAATATAGAGGCTCTCTCTTTGACTTCAATCTTAGCAAACCAATTTAATTATCGTTAAGAATAAATTATCTTACCGAGGTATTTCAGTTGCAATCGTTTAACAATTTCTCAATATCACCAATAGTGGATCACTCCTGACAGTGACATCCGTTACTTTCTATATCTATACTCAAAGTTACCCTCTATCTGTTCTAAATATCCCTTCACTTATATATCATTATATGTGAATCACTTCACTTTATTTCAACATGCATCTAATTAATATAATCACTTTTTATTTTGGTTTGATAGAAATAGTTATTTCATGCAATCAATCTCAATGAAAGTCCCCAAGGCTAGTGAAGAAAAAATCTCGAATAGAGCACGATATCACAAGCTTAGTTTTAAGATCATTCAAAGCCTTTTTTTTTTCTTCGAATTTTACTTTGAGGTTTCTTAAGCAATTACCATAGTTACAATGATCCTAATAGTGCGTCAACATCGATTTTAAATTTAATTTCATACAGCTTAACATTAAACAATTTATAAATATTTTACTTACAATACTGGTAATTTTAAAAGAAGACTGAGTTGCAACGAGTTATGCATAATAAAATCATCCATGCCAATATGATTGAAGAATGCAAACATTTTTGTTATAATCTTTTCAGCTTATTTTATTAGCTCTTATGTTCATAACTTTTTTCTATATGAGAATGCTTAATGTTTTAGTTTTATATTAAGGCGTTTAATTTTTTTTTTTTCAACTATATTTAAGTGGAAACTAATGCTTCGATTTTTGAATTTTTTTCTGTTAAAGGTATTTCGCTTATTCCATGTATGTATTATTAATGAGAACGTGATTAAAAAATACTAAAATATGGAATTTTAAAACTGTTGTCAATTATGCTACGCCATACAGAAAGAAATCTGTATTTTCATCAAAATGTGGTCTTTTCATGATTCAAGTACACTTTCTCAAAATCTTCTGCATCCATTGTACAAGTATTTTCTACATTATAAAATAAAGTCATTTCCTACAAGATGAACATAATTTATTCCTAATAAACACTTTTTCATTTTAAGTATTGCGAAATGTGAATACAAATTAAAGGAAATTTAATTTTTTAAAAATTTTACTAAGTTCAAATTTTGAAATTACAACTATGTTCGGTTTTTCGAAATTCATGTTTATAAATATTCTACATGTTTTTTAAAGTTAAAATACAGTGGATAATATGTATGATATAAATCTAGAGTACTCTTGTTTATTTATGTATATAAATGTGATTTTTAGTTAGATACATGAGTATACGGATATCATGGCGTTTGGATGTAATCTCCATTACGTATAATTTTAAAAACGAGTTTTACATAAATTTGATATAAAATAACTTCACTTTTCTTTGTGGAATATTTTTCAGTTAACTTAATAAACTTAAAGAATTTAATTGTCCTATTCTCCGATATCCTTTCCATTATATTACATTTAATTATTTCTCATTCCTTATATTATTATCCGAATAGCAAAAATACTGAATTGGTTTTAACAACCACTCAAAATGCTCAGTTATAAGTGGTAAAAAATTCCTTTCCTTTCGAAACTTCCAATTTGGCCGTAATCTAAGTCATGTCAACTAATTCTGTAAAAAACAAGAATTTCAATTACTGGTTGCAGAGAGCACGTCGTAAGTTAGTGACAACCAAGCTTTTATTTCAATGGAAATGGAGTTGAGTTGAATGGAGTTGCCTCTTTTTATATCTCAACATAGTCGACTCTTTAGATTACCCTGTTCTTTTGATAATGATATGCGTTCAACACAGCTGATTTCGGTTGTTGCTATTGTTCTTGATTGTAATGTTAGAAATGTTTGTTATCTTAACTTTTGTTAACTCATTAAAAGAATTTTCTACCTAAAAGAAGGAGATTTGTTTGGATTTTGCTAAGGAAAATAAACGTGTCCTTATAATTTGAAGAAATACAAATTGTACAGGTTATGAGACACTTATGTGGGATCAACTTAAGTTAAAAATTAAATTATTTTCAATAATTACTGAATGCAAGAAGGTGATTAATATATTTTGGGAAAAAAAGATTGCAGATTATTGTAAGTTTGTAATGAATTTTGTGATTCTTTACACTTCCAATTAATTTGTTTATCCTGTTATACATTGAATTTATCATTTTTTACTTATATTTCATGCCCTCAACACAAAAACTCTTAATCTAAGGAGTTTGCACCTCAACTGTATGTTATTTAAACTTATCAAATGATGGAATATCGTGAACCACATATGTCTATATTTAATTACTTTTCTGTTATACGTTAAAGATGTCTTGAGATTAAATGTCATTTTCCAGCTTAAAAAGTAAACATGATAGTTGTTAGGAAAAATTAGAAATTCTTGTGTTTCCCACATAAATTCGAGAAATAAGTGTGATAAATATATTGTTTGTTTTCAAAAGTTATTGTAGCAACTGCAATTCCTTCACTATCTAAGAGTTTTACAGACAGCAAACATTATTTGATGTTTAAAATCTATTCACTTTTAAAAAGATAAAATTCCAATTTAAATTTTTATAATAAATTTAATTTTTAACATGCAATAATCAACAAAATAACATTAATTTTTCAGAAATTACCTGATGAAACGTAGTATTTTTTTCAATTTCTCACTCAAATAAGAAAATAAACTTTTTTACTCTCATTAATTGAACAAATTTGATGCATAAAATTTCATTCTGAGGTTCACTGTTCAATAATGTCGATTTGTACAATGATTATTTAATTTTAATTCTTCAATCACAAAAACAAACGTTTATAAAAGCAGTATAAATATTTTACATTAAATATGGAAATTAATGATGCATTAGTTTGCATTTTTCTAAGTATACAATAGAAAGCGTTGATAGCCCAGAAAAATGCAGATATGAAGAAAAATCCAAGAGAGCTTTAAACAGATCAAGACCAAATGACTGTGACTTCTACTTAACGTACAGTCTTCAATAAACAATTCAGAAACAAACACACTAGTTCTAATACAATTTCAATATTCAATAAAATAAAGCATTTGTGCATGTCGAAATTGTTTGAAATAATGTTATAAAAATGAAATGAAACTTTAATTTCTAGAACAATTTGTTTCGCATAAGAAATTTTCTTTAGTAAGATGCAAAAATTCTGTAACATTTTAGTAAAATCATTATAATTTTAGTTTTTTGAAATGTATTTTTTTAAATTTTCTAAATTATTTAGCCAAGCAAAAACATATTACACTATATTTTACTCCATGAATACTATGTTATATTTGTTTAACTGGAAAATATTTAGTCATTTGATTATCCTTAGACTGAGTATTAAAATAGAGTTCTTATTCTAGTTTGATGAATGAAGCTGTTTGAAAATTTAGCTTTAGCTACATTGAAAAAAAAATATTTTTTAAAAATTTTTCAAATCAACCACGAGGTAGCTAAACATGACAATATACACTTTTGGCAAGATGTACACTAATAGATGTCAAAATTAAGATATTTTCAATAATTAGCCACACTTCTGAGAAAGTGCTGAACGATTTATAACACTTTTGCTTTCAAACAAAGAAGCAGTTTTTTCCAACAATTTCGTAAGCTTACTTGTTCATATGGTATAGTATTTAGAAGAAATTATTTTTCACTCACTCACACACACGTGCTTCTTTCATTCTATGCTTTTTGCAACATTCAGTGAATTTCAAAATTAAACAATTAATATATGTAATAACCAACCAATTATAATTTGGTTAATGGGATTGAGTTAAGAACTGTAGAGTGACTTGAGAAAAGAAAACTCTCAAGTACCAAAATGCTTCATAGTAACACAAATTCTTTTGTACACCTTATGCAGACAATTTAGTGAGTTAGGATGGACATAGAGACAAGATCATATCTCTACAAAGTCGTTCACGATCCAAGACGACATATGAAAATCAATATTTGTCCTTTACAGCGAAGCGTAACAGGAGTGAAATAACTTCTCAGCTTTCTAGTGAACTTCATGTGGCTTCTGGAACTTACATTTCAAGAGTAACTGATTCCTGAGAAGGGCGTTCGCAAGAAGACATGCTGGTTGCGTCTCGCTCAATTCTGCTCAAAGAAGAGCTAGCTTATCACGGTGCAAACAACATTGATATTGGAGCAGGGGTAAGAACTGTTCTATTCGCTGATGAGTCCAGGTGTAGCCTAACCACTGGTTTTCGACGTACCTTCATCCAAATGGAACCAGGGGCCATTTATGTGTTTTCCAATTATTTAAAAAGATTGTGATATGGAAGTGGAGGTTTTACGACCTTGACAGGCAACACATTGAATGAATGCAAGCACCCCCATATCTTTGTCTGAGGCTCAGTGAGCGCTTTCAGATATAGGGATGAAAGCTTGGAACATGTTGTTTCTGCTTAACAAGTGCACACATTGGTCCTAAAATCATTTTCACAGATGATAGATTGTTTTATTAATATCGCACTTGAAATCAACACAAGGGCCTTGTAATTTGAGCTCAGTCAAGTAAAGAGAATGACACCTGAGTAAGAACCTTGTTCTCCTAAATTTCATATCATGCCAACTAGAATATTTTGAGTTTCTATAGATGCGACTTGCATCAAACCCATTTCACGGTTGTTTCTGAGGGAAATCAGGAGCATGACGTGGTCATGGACGCGGGGTCGCGGCTGGCGAATTTTGTTGAATTAGAGGCTCGGACCTTGATGCCTCTAAAGACCCGCAGTGTAGCCGCGGATGATACACGCTAAATCAGTCGAGGCCCAAAGTCTTCCCATTTGTGTGGAGTGGAAGTTAGAAGAGAGAGGTGCCAGCTCAGGTGTCGTCTCCATCACTTGACCGAGATTCAAAACTTTCGAGGAATGTCACCAATAGCTATCGCGTTGTTCCTAGTGCGACATTAATAAAACCAAACAATCAATCAGGACCATGACTTAATGAAAATAACGCCGACTATGAGATTGCCAGTGTGACTATTATACTACCATGGACATTTTTATGAAGACAATACTTGTCCATATAAGACCCTTCCAGCCGATAAACTTCAAGAGAAAGAAAATATTCCCCAGTTGGTTTGTGTGATCAGCTAGGTCTATAGACCTGAACTATTGGCAATATTTTTGATATGCTATTGGAAGTCTAACTGTAATTTATTTTTCGTCTCCCAGGTCCTGAAAATGGCTTTGCTGGAGGAATGCGAGAGCTATTCTCACAGGGGCATATGAGCATCTGGTTTCCATTTTGAAATCATATTGTAAGAGTTGTAGAGATATAAGAGGGAACCGAACCACCTATTAAACTCTTTTTACTGCATATTTGTTTCATTACATTTACTGCACAAATCATCCGTAAATAGAATCATGCATGAGTTCCATAACTGTTCTATGTTATAGTTTGTATTGTATAAGCGAAAGTACATACTTTTTAAAATTAAAATCTTCCGAATACTTTTAGAAATAATTAAACGAAAACGCAAGTACTTTTATTTTTCATAATGTAGAATACAAAGGAAAATAAACAGTGAAATGTAATACTATTGGTAATGAAAGAAATGTATTGATGTTTCTGCAAAGAATTTTTCGCATAATTTTTTTCGCATTTTTGCAAAAGCCGTATTTAGAAAAGCTGAGTAAAATAGTCTCTAATTTACCAGAAAACACGCTTCAATCTTTTACACTAAGCTCTATTAGAATAAGAGGATGGAATGCTTTATTAGTCGAGTGAGTAGAGAGAATGATTATAAAACGAAAATGAAGAAAGATTACTAGACCATCTTGGGAAGGCATCATCCTAGTTTACTGAAGACGGTAAATCCCATGGGATAAAGGAATTTTAACTCTGCCACATAGTGCTGTAAATTCTGAACTTCCTTAAGGCCTAGAGAGTCCTAATTAGAAGCATTTTTCTTTTGAAGCGCAATGGATCAAGAAATGGAACCTTAAATTAAACAATGTATTTCAGATATATTTTCACTATGTAAAATCAGCGTGTTTTTTTTAAATCAAAAACATATATTACTGTTTCTTTTTCTTCAACGCTTTTGATTTAAAAGGAAAATTAAATCGGACTCCACAGAGATTTAAATTCCGTTCTTATCTAAAATGGTACTCCCATAAGGGGTAAATTTTTTTGATTGATATTTTAATTTTCTAGATTTCAAATTAAAAATGTAGATTCATGAGTTATACATGGCAGTATTTATCTGGATCAAATATATTTATTCATTTGATGAGAAATTTTTATAGTACCCTTAAAAATATGCAATTTAAAAATACACTTAAAAAAATTGCACTATTTAACTTTTGTATTATCTTAATTTAGAAAATTTTAATTTATATATATATATATATATATCTGTGTGTGTGTGTGAAGTGATTTATCTTTAATTCCTATTAGTTTCTCACAATAATAATTTAATTTTCTAATTTTTCCCATTCTCTCATTTAAAGGTAAGGTGTTCATTCTTATTTCCAGGTACAATTCCTTTTTAACTTTAATTTATGCAATCACGCGCTCTTAAAATCTGTAATGTCAGCTTTTCTCCCTCTCTAGAGTTGTAGGGATGATTCCTACCAGACTTTAGGTCTGCACTTAGATTCCCTCGAAATCCCTCCATTCATTACATGTTTATGACGTATGTAGAGAAATTTCCCAACCATATAACGAAAACGACAGCAAAATACCCTCTCTTGCTCACTCTTGCTTTCACACTCATGCTCTCATAACCTGTATCCGAAGGCGGAGTTGAGTAATTCCCGCAGAGTGGAAATGGTCTCTCTCTCCGCTACAATAAAATAAGTAATGGAAATTGAAATTGACTTCAACTGTTGCTTTATAAACATAATTAAATATTACTTTTTAAAAGAAAGCCGTTACACACACACACACACACACACACATATATATATATATATATATATATATATATATAATTTATTATCATTATTATTAAAAATTATCATAAAACAAAGAAAAAACATTTTTCTCTTTCTCTTATGCTTTAATTTTTAATTTAAGTTCTCATTACTTTTCTCCTTTTCTCTAGACTACATTTCTGTTTCACTTATAACTTAAATATAATGCTTTTAGAATTCATATATCATATCATTTTGTCCCTTACGTAATCTCATTCCTTACTATAGCTTACTTAGCTATTAATTTCGTTTTCTTTCATTTAACTTCATATGAGATCAGACACACTTTTTTTAAACAATAACAATATTTCTTTATTCCGATTAAGATAAATAAATAATAGTATATGTGAATAATCACGTCTCATCATTTACATATATATATATATATGTGTGTGTGTGTGTGTGTGCTTGCGTGTGTGCGTATTTTCCTAATCTATAAAATAATTGTAGGCAATTTGGAAACACTGAACCACATGTGGAAACGTAAGGCTTTAGAGCAGAAACTTCAAACGCATGATGCAGCTCGAATGAAACCACATAATTTTTTATTTTTCATTTTTTATACGAGGTTACCACAAACCAGTAAATGTTTTATGTTTATATAAATTTTTAACATTTCTTATATTGTATTTCAAATTTATATTGTATATTATCTTATATTGTGTTTTAAAATTATATTGTATATTATCTTATATTGTATTTTAAAATTATGATCTATATTATCTTATAATGTATTTTAAAATTATGTTGTATATTATCTTATATTGTATTTTAAAATTATGTTGTATATTATCTTATATTGTATTTTAAAATTATATTGCATATTATCTTATATTGTATTTTAAAATTATGTTGTATATTATCTTATATTGTATTTTAAAATTATATTGCATATTATCTTATATTGTATTTTATAATTATATTGAATATTATCTTATATTGTATTTTAAAATTTTACACACTCTGAAGAGAATTTCGAGAACCCATTGCAAAAATTATGTCTATCCTACAGAATTATTTCTTTGATAGGTTAGACTAGATATAAGTAATTTGTTTAATATTTTTATTAATTATTTGAACTATTTTTGACTCTGCTTTCCTCCATTATTTACATCTTTTCATATATTCTATCTACTATGTAATGCATACTAGCAATTTCAATCAACGTCATCCATCACTACATACGTATGATATTTACATTTCTGTTATCATTCTAAGGAATGTAAATGATTCGCGTATAAAAACATTTTTGAATTGCATCACAATAATATTATCCATCTTTTCTAGGAAAACTCTTGAAGCATAAGTTTTTTGACTATTTTACAGCTAGCATGTACTTTACGAAAATGATTTTCGTACTTTACAGCGGAGCCGTAAAGTACGAAAAGGCGTGAAAGGCCCGTTTCATATCCTTTTGAAGGATTTCTCATTAATGGTGAAATATTTCCAGGCATTTTCCCCCAAAAAGATTGAAACCACACAGTTAATAAAGGTATTAATGAATCCGGCTTTTGCTGTGAAAGGCCATTAATTTTTAAGCCCCATAAAATTTTTATTTCCTTCGTATTTTCGAAATGGCCTCTTTTTTCTACGCGTGCCAAATGTGCTGATGGAAAATGTTTCCAGTATTAAATTTTTAACCTCTCCGAGTGATATTTGAAGTAGCAATACATTTAAATTATTCAAACAACTGCTGAAAACCTAGTGAAAAGTTTATCATTTAAGTGCTATGAACTACATGTACTCTTTGAGATTCATGACTTTAAGAACTAGATTTTTTAAAAATTAATTTTTAAAGAAGTTTGCTGGAAAGAAGCTGATGGATGATTTTGATTTTCCTTCTGACTGTGTAAGCTTCAATATTACGAGTAACTTCGCACTTTATTGTTATTCTGGTTCATCCAACAGAGTTAAAGCTGAATGTCTCACAACTTATTGAGTCTATTCCTAAAATGGGAAAGGGAATAAAATATTTTATCTATATAGAGATACCCTGAATTCACTAAGCCATTTAATATTAGAACACCTTTCCACAGTTAACTAATTTAATTTCTTTTTATTTCAGATAATTAAGGAATAATTCTTGAAAATTAAATATGAAAAAATTCACAACTGATTGACATGTTTATGTAATCGAATTTTATCTATTACGGAAAAGACACGCTAATTTTCAATAGCAAAATGTATTGAACAATGCTGGAGAACTATTGTTTTTTCCTTTTTTTTTTGCTGTAACTGTTTATACTCTGTCATAAGAAATAAAAACAAAAATGCTAGAAATTTCATGCATTTTCCATTCGAGGGCACACCACAAATATGGTGACATCAAGATGGTGTTAATTCCCATTTAGCTAGGCAAAGAAATTGGATTTAAACAAATTTCTGGGAGGCGAATAATTTCACAAAATTCTGATATCAAGTGGCCGTTATGATTACTTAATTGAACTGCTCCAAACTTTTTTCAATAGGGACAGTTGAAAAATTGGTAACTTGAGTGAAGAAATTGCTGAAATGAGCAAACATATATTGCGGTAGGAGATGATTCACTGTTTAGAAAGAGCGCATTAGTATGAAGCCTAAAATGGTTATTTAAAAGATGTAATCTTCAAAACCAAATACATTTTATTTCGAAGAAGTATGTTTTCTGTTTATTAAACGACAACTGTGAATAATTATTTATTAGAAATATATTTAATTTTAAATTAGTCCAGTGTCATTTGGATTTTCCCGTGACACATTTGCTTAGTTTGATTAAAACTATAATTTTAAGTTCTTATTCCCTTAGTGACAGGCCGTGATGTTTCTCGGTATAAGAATTTGAATTTTTTTTTTATTATATAAATGTTGGAAACGTATAAGAGAAATTTATTTTATTTTTGGTATGAAGAATTGTAATTAAACCTACATTCTCATTTTAGGAACTTTTGGATTAATTATTTCTTTTTATTTAATTTATATGCTTTTCTTTAATACCTGATTGCATTTTGTTATTATTATCATAATAAATTATTAGCTTTTTGGCAGATGCGTACTTTGTATAAATGTTGCAGGTTACATACATTTACCAGACACGCTATTGTGAAGAATTTAATTAGTGAAATTTTGTTACAATTAATTAACATTCACCAAGTACAATTTATTAAAGCAAAAGTTATTTAAATTATAAGGTTATTCCCTTATTTACAGAAGCAACGTAAATAGAAATCATAAATGAATTTTTAGAAATCATAAACTAAAAAAAAATGTTGAAATGATATTAAAATAAAGTTAAAAAAAATGAAACTAAAGATAATGTTATTGAACTGTTTACATTTTGTAATATATATATATATATACATATAAAGGCATAAACACAATAGAAATTTATAAAAAAACGAATTTAAATTTGTATATATATAAAATGGAAGAAATTGATCTGTAAAGTCATTGAATCCAGCATTGCATCCTCAGCAAATGTGTTTAGAGAACTCTAAACATAAATTTCTCTCAAATATCACAACTTAACTTCGTGACCTCATGTTTCTAGAACCCTTTTTTTTTCGGTAGGAATTGAATACCTTTTTTTTTGAATATAGTTTCTTCTCCACCTCTTCAACACTTATTTTTTTTTTTCAACTCATTTTTCTAGCTCACTTTGCAAAGGCGTAGGCTGTTTTCAGTCAATGTTTCCTTTTACAAGGATATTTACAATCTACTAGTTTTTTCTTTCCTAGTGATTTTTTTATTGCTGGTCGTAAATAATTTTTTCAATATCACAAAAACGTATATGAACAGTCACGCATATCTCTAAAATACATTTAATAGACATGTGAAGCTTTATTTATACCTAGAAATTCAGACGATGACTGAAAGTAAATGAAAGTGAATGACTAGAATCACCATGTGCATACGTTCATTATGCTTTCTGAAAAAAGGATATTAAACTGAACTCGATTCGAATGTGTGTCTCGTGTTCTCGCGCCTGTTGGTAGTTTTGTGACGGCAGGTGTAAGTGTGAGCGAACCGCTGGAACCAGAGGGCTTTTGCTACTATGCCTAATTCTATGAAATTACGCATAGATAGACGCGAAATTTGAAAATGTTCTGTGAAGTATATATGCGGTATATACTTCATATATATATTTTTATTTACACACTTTTTTACAAAATATTTTGCATTAATATTATAAGTAATTATTACAGTTATCCGTCAATAAATCTGCATTTCCCCTTTCCAACCTTGCCAGTAAACCGACTTTCTTACTCAGGTTTACAAGTTATAGAAAACTCTTAATTCTTCATGCTTCAATATGATGTAGACTATCAATACAAAATAGAAATTTTTTTTTGTAATATGAAATATTTCGTGTGTTTAACTCTTTATTTCCATCTAATGTATTAAGTGTTAAACAATAATACATAGCTTTAGCTATTTATGTGGGTTATTTTTATTGATATTCCAATTATCCGGCATTTTCAATGACACATTGTATTTGAAGTACTTATGTAAATATTTCGCCGGCGTTTTCTCCATCAATTGGGTAGTTCGAGCCTTGATACCACTAAAGATCCGCTATGATGGACGTTAAACCTATCGTGGTTCTAAGTCCTTACATTGACGTGGTGTGGAAGTTTACATTTACAGAATAGGTAGCCATTGCAAACGGCATCCTCTTCACTTGCCTGATGTTTAACATACGTGGTCCCTTGCTAATAGAATTCGCGTTGCTTCCAAGTGGAACATTCATGAAAAAACAATTAGTAAATTCAAAAATTGAAATTGAAAAATATTCCGGACAGTGTAAGTTAATCTTATTCAATCAAATTTACAGTAAACAGTTGAATGAAATACAAACTTCATGTTGAGTTTCATGTAAAGAAAAAGGTTTTATGTTCAAAGCTTTTAATTTTTTTTAAAGAACGAAATAAATGATCCAGTTGAATAATATTCTAGGGAAGATGGAAATTCTTATCGGAAAAACAGACATTTATATTATTTCACGACGACTCAAAATTATTTAAAAATAATGTTAACATAGAGATAATTGTACTTCTTAATTCATCCCTTGTAATATATATTTGTAATTCTGAAATAATACTTCCGTTCCAATAGACTTGCTTTTAAAGCTTAGTTTCAGAGCGTTTTGCGAATTTCTTAGAAAAATAACGTATCCCCACACATAAACTTGTTATATTTTTCGTTAACCCAAACTAACTTTGATAGATTATCATATTTCAGTTACCAAAAACAATTCCAATAAGTCATCAATCGTTATCGAAGGCATATATAATAAATTCATGTTGCAGATACAAGTATAAATTTCTTTTCTAATTAATTACTCTTAACAACGTCATTCTTTCAAAATTTAAAATAAATAAAATTTTACTTAAGTGTCACGCGTTTTTCTTATATTTTTCTGCTAACTTCTTGAACCTCATTAAGCACTGAATGAACAAAAATTAGAAAAAATTCCCTTTTCTCGAGTATAAAAGCTTTTGACTTCCGTCTAACGATCTATTTTCTACAAATGATACTTGCCGTGTAAGACAGAACTTTGATGCGTACTGCCTCACCATGCCATGGACAATTGATGATATTAAATATCTTAAACAACACATTTGTTACTATCGAGAAAAATCTCGATTCTATGTAATTGAAAACGAGAATATCGAGAGATGTGGATTTTATCACATTTGTAAATCACCAAGAATGAGCCACCTAAAACAATATATCTCATATAATGGATTGGCGAAATCTGAAGGAAACGGAGATTCTTTCTAGATTTATTGCTTAGAATAACCAAAATGACAGATGAAGACGAATCTCCAAAGCATAAGAGTTCCTGTGAGAAAATCAAAAACACTTCTCAATACATCACATAATTCTTGTCTGATTTTCTTGTGTTTGCTTTAGAAAGCATCACTCTTCATTAATGATTCCGTTGCATCTCTGCGGACTTCTGAATAGAAGCCATCCATTTGTAATAAATGACAAGGACAGCATTTCTAAAGGTACAGATAGAATATGAATGACCTTATTGGATGTCAGTCGATTATTTTTCCATCGAGCCGTGGATTGTCGAAGAATTATGCCGTTTCGAACAGAGATATTGCAGGCAAGTTGTTGGAAAGATGAATTATGACTATTATAAAACGGTTGTTACTATTTACTAAATTTATTTTTGTGTGAGATATGCATGGAAGTATTTTAAAAAAATAAGATTTTTGAATGATATCTTGCATATATATATATTCAGGAGATTAAATTGTGCGTATGCATGTGACGTCTCTGAAAGAAGAAAACACTAAAATATACAAGCAGTGTGTAATTTCGTATGAAAATTAAAAAATACCTAATTTTAAATAAGATGTACAGTAACCTCCCTTCGATCCACCATTGGATCTTTTGGCCAATTTTATCAACAATCACCTATAGAGACGTTTGCTGTCGGATTACTTCACGGGGATTCAAAAGTCTGTTGATTTTCACAGGCAGTTTGCGACACAGCACTGCTCGTATTTTTACACAGAGTTTATTGATACTGTAAGTTTTCATTTCAGTAGTGTTTCTTGTTTTCTAGAGGTTTAAACACCCCTTTTGCACAAAATTGTAGGTCTGTACTTTATTATACAAATTGTATTGTACAGTAAAATATTATCGAAGCCTAGCAGGTGTTCTTTAAGTGTTTGTAAAGTGTTGTTTAGGTCGATACGGGCATCACTCACCCGAAACAATCTAGAGATTTTTTTCCCTTTCCTATAGAGTTTACTGTCTTCGGTAAACACATGTGACTCATTCCCGGGATACACTGTAATCCGCCTTTATTTTCAACTCTTCTTCTTTCTCACCATATTTTACCTTTCGTCCCGTACTCCCTTGAAGCCACACTAACGGGCTTTGTAACATGCTCTGTAACCACCTCTCGCTATACAGTCATGATTCAAAATTAGGTAAAACCGGAATTGCTTCATCGAAATGCACTAAATAACATCGTTTGGATGTAAGATGATGCACCTCCACAAAGAGCAAATTCTGTTCAAGAGAATTTTAGTGATCGCATCTTCTCACGCCAATTTCGGTTCCGCGGCCTCCGAGATCTGACTTCTATGCATTTCTGGTTTGGGGGATATATCGAATCCAGAGTTCACGCGAGTAATCCACAAACATTGTCTGATTTAAAAGATTCTATAAAGTGTGAGATTGCAAACATCCTCATATCATGTTGCGTTCATCATTATAGTCCACAGTCCCCCATCAATGTGTAATTGCCTAAAAATCAATCAATTTAAATCAATGTATTCTTTTGTCCAGTATGTGATGTCATCAGTGATTGGTGTCTTGTCTCGGTCATATGCAGTATTCCTCCGTATGCCCTGAAGAACTGTTTTTTACAACGTTTTTCTGAATTTCACTTGGTGTGTGTGTGTGAGTGTGTGTGTGTGCGTGTGTGTCATCAAATTTTCGATCGTTAATTTAACCAACTTCCCATCAAGCTAGAGCTTTGAAATTTTGGGAATCGTTCGTACTCGCCTAACAATGCAATATTTAGACGTTTGCGATAAGTTTTAACTAATATTTCAATAGTTTTAATAAGTTAAAATATTCTTTCCTCTCGGCGCTCTTAAGATTGAGGAAAACATTTCTTTCCCCCTCTGGGAACACCGGGCACTCCCCACACCGCATGAGGTATCGTAAAACCTTTGTACCCACAAAGGGGAGATACTATCTTCCTTTTACTATCTCCGAGATAGTAAGGGTTGCTGACTTTTAGTCAGTAATCATTCGCAAGAAAGAAAGTTTCCAATATTAGGCGCCATGACTTATCACAATAATTTTTTCTGAATTCTGGTTCCCATTCTTTTTTTAATAGAATGACTTACAAACTTTCAAATGCATGTTTTGATTTTATATTATGAATTTTTTAATACGCTTACAAATGTCTCTTTTTAAGTAAATTTTAAAGATAAAAATAACTAACAGTTTTAACTAATATTTCAATAATTTTCTCTAATAAACTTTGCCACCATATAAAAACGTTGTTTTTAAAAACGTTGGTTTTTATATCGAATTTTATTATATGTGCATAACACATTAATAAAATTCGATTATTCCATTTTAGGGAATTTAAATTTCATTCCAACGCTATTTAAAGTTTTCGCATACGCTGAACATTTAGTGACATGATAAAGTAGGCAATGTCATTCGAAAATTTCGAGTTTCTATTATTATAACCGTAGCTGTGAGCGTAACTGTATTGCCATTCAAACATTCTTGAGCGCATACCTCCAAATAACTATATTTGAAATCTCATCTCGATCGGAGTAACGAATCAGACGCTAGGAGCACAGATGTTGGCAAAGTTTGTTTATGACCTCCCTGTATGTATATATATATATATATATATATATACATACATACAGCATACAACTTATTTCCAACCAATAATATGGATCCCTTTACACTTTATTACCAACCAAAAGTCGGCTTGTTAGTGGTTTAGCCATGAAGAGTTTATTATTTATTTACTTTTACACAGCTTACATTTTTACTCACCCTCTTATACTCCTTTACCATACAACTTATTACCACCCAATAATAAGCTTCCTTTTACACTTTATTACCAACCAAACAACGATTAAAATCTTTTTTTTAATTTATATGGGGATGACGTGTTATTTTTTTCATTTTGAGTATATGATATCCATCTTGAAGCTTAAAAAATATTCCGCCTTACTACTCACATTCTTGAATCTTCATTTCTTTGAATTTTTGTAAGTAATTTTTAAATTTTGATTTGTTGATAATTTTTAGAATTATAGATTTTATTTTTGTAGATTTTATCACTGAACTTTTTTGCATCTTTTAATCATTGAAATCTTTTGTACTTTGGATTTCCCAATTCGTCCTACCAAGTCGCAAAGGGGAAGGTTGGTACCATTAAACTAGTTTAACCCCTCTTATTTGGTCCTCAGCCCGAAATTGCTTTTTGACTTGCTGGGTTCCATATTTTCATTTATTTTTTTAATTTATTTTTACGTTTCTTTCTGGATTCTTGTCTTTTTAAATATTTTAAATTATTCTTTCATAAATTTTCAGTATATATATATATATATATATATATATATATATATATATATATGTGTGTGTGTGTAATTTAAAAGACATTTAAATTGTATTTATATTTCGTTTTAAGTTTTGTTGTGTATAGATTTGAAATCTATAAGGAATTCTAAAAAGAACAAATAAATTTTTCAAATAATCAAATTGAAAATATTTCAGTTTTGTATGATCTTGAAAATATTCTTAATGAAATAATTTATATGGCTGACATTACAAAAAATTTATCTTAAGAAAAATTATGGGCAAATTTGTATTACTATTTTTATTTGAAACTAAATTAATTTCTTGAGTCTACAATGGTTTTGAATTGGTTCGAACTAATTTTCTAGATGCAACATG
Source organism: Nephila pilipes (assembly GCA_019974015.1). Lineage (NCBI taxonomy): Eukaryota > Metazoa > Arthropoda > Arachnida > Araneae > Nephilidae > Nephila > Nephila pilipes. The sequence continues at coordinate 218,393 of BMAW01037563.1, forward strand.
ACGATTGTTGGAGGCCGGTCACTTAATTTTAATTTTAGTGATGGGTCCGAGCTGAAGCCTCATTCTCTGAACATCATAGCAGGATTTTTCGGATTAGATTTATTTAATGATCGCAACGATAAAGGTGTTAGAAGGCCCTTCCAAATACATCTTTCCATCCACATAACAATTATACAGGAAATTCTTCAATAAAATATTTTGCGCATGTTTGTTTCGAAAAATTCTTCAAAATTATAAGGCATTGCTCATATCTTACACACACATCCCGAAGCAAATTTCACATTAACTTTGTCATCGCACGTTATCACAAAAAATATCCTTTATCTTCAGCAACATTTCAAAAATAATATTCATTAAAAGCAAATGTATCTAATTTGAAAAAATAGAAAGTTCTTAACACGCATTCTCAATGTAACAACTAGCAGGAAGAGATTTTAAGAAGGAAAAAAATCTAATCAAGGGAACGCTAGATGCCTCTTCTGCCAAAAAAATGAAAAGATTTATAAACATAAACCATTAATAATGAACTTTTACGCCTCTATTAATTTACCCCATTGATGTTCCCTGCTATTTAGATGCAGCGAGGCGTTTATTATACCGGAGGAAAGTACAGAATTCTCGATTTTTATGACCAGAGCTGGGTACCAATTACCGAGCTCAGAAAATGAAACTCCAAGCTATATAATGCTGGCATGCTACCATCATTTGCCACAGATACTTTTCTAAATTTATTTATTCCATCTATCTCGTTTAAAAACTTTTTTACGTATCTTGTGCTACTTTGGCTGCTTCTTATTAAGTATAAAAGTCTTCAATGAAAGCATATTCAATAATTCTTATACTAAAGGCTTTAAGAAGGATATTATGAATATTAATAGCAATTAAGTATTAAAAGTGTGATTGTTAATTAATCATCGGTTGTAAAATCTCCTATCTTTAGGAACATTCTTTTCTTTTGATATAATGCGCTGACTACTTTCAGTAGCGATACGCCAAAAATAAAGAAGCTTCATTATTTTTAATAGCACAAATTTCTTTGGTTTTTAAATTCTGTTAGAAAGATGAATAAATATATATTGGAGAAAGGAAAATTAATATTTCAAATAAACCGAAAAATTGTTAATGATTATGAACAAAGACTTTTTATAGAAAATAGATGGATGCTTTGAAACATTTGCATTGTTAATTTTCGCCTTTTAATTAAGATACATTATGAATATAATGTGTTATATCTATGTAAAAGTTTTTTTTCTCATTTGTGACATATATCTATTGATATTCATTATTCAATAGTTAGGTATCGAAATTAAAATACTTTATAAATGAAAACATATATCTTTATATGAATATTTGTTTTACATTGTGGTGCAGTGTAATCCAATTAAAAATAAATTTAATCACAGCGGTGCATAATTTTACAATTTAAATGCACGTCAACGTCTAAATATCAGTAGCGTTGTATTATATGTTTTTTTTTTCTTAATTAGATTAAATATCTTCAAGTTTTTTTCTTCAGTTGTATATATCTAAATATTCATCTAATAGTCTATAGATTTCTGCCAATTTTTCGAATTCGCGATATTTCCACGTTATGTTCACATCACCTTCCTCACAATTCTTTCGTAACTAGTAAAATGAGTTATCAGAAGTCGATAAGCACGGCTGTTAAATGGTTACTTTTCGATCTTGGCTGTAATAATCGTATAACAATCGACTGTTAGGTAATATCGTGCAGCAGTTTGCTAAGTTCCATCAAAATAAATATTGAAAGCCTAGTGAGAGAGAGAAAGGAATATTGAAAGGCCCACAGAAAACTAGAATAAAAGTGTAATAAACAAACGCAGATTTTGTTCTTTTCTCCATATAAGAAATGCATAACGACGAAGTACATATACTACTTATTGAAACAAGGTTTTTTGTGAAGAGCAAACTTTTAAAATTTCCCAAGAATGTAAGAATACCACTTTTATATGGTTTAATTGAAGTATTTCAATATTTTTCTTAAGTTACACTAATTTATTTGAAATAAATTTAAGTAAAAGGAAGCTATACTTGTTTTAATTCGTAATCTGTGCGACGAATTTTTAGTTACTGAGTAACAATGATATATTTTGATATCTAGAGTTCATTGAATGATATTGGATATCAACCAAATAACTGTATCCTCTTGCTAGCTCTAGTATTTTTTAGAATATTTATCTAGTGTTTTCTTCTAATTTCAGTTATATTATTGTTTTTCTTTTCTATTTGTAAAGCGTTATCGATATCTTAGTGAAATATTTGCCGTGTTGAAGGACACTCATCTTTTTTCTCATACGAATTTGTTTCGGTTAATATTATTTTTTTTTGTCTGATGCTTTTCTTAAGTTACTTTTAACTAATATTAATACATATTTATTTTCTCCCTTTACAAATTTGTTATTAGGTTACATTTGGATAATTCAGATGAATTCGATTTAGCTAAGTAATCACTTCGTAGTTTAGTTTATACATATACTTATTAATTTATTGAAAACAATGTTCTTGTTCCAGTAAAAATATAATTTCCTCTTTATTTAACTATTAATTAACGTAAAGTGAATTATTTTGTTAAAATACTTGTAAACTGCTAGAGCTCTAATGTTACCCTAATGTAGTTTGTATTTGTTGATTTAGATGTAAATACATGTAAAAAAATTTGTAAAATGAATTCGTATATTGATAATTATAACCTAAAGAAGCCCATCTGTCAAATACTACTTAGTAAAATTACACAATACATCATTAGATATGTAGAGGGGAGATAAATTTACTACTTTAGTATAAAATTTGCATGAAAAGTTGAATAAAAAAAATTTAGTTTAATAAAAATTAAATATTGCTCAATTTTGTGCAGAAAGTATTCGTACAAAGCTCATAATCTCAAATTCCAAATGCATTTATTATTAATACTTTGTAGGATACCTTCTATCTTGAATAACTGTTTTTTACCCTTATTTGCATAGATTAAAACAAGTTTATAGTCACTGAACAAGAAATGTAGTCCAATTCTTGTTCAAGAGTTTTTAATATTTATTGAAATTCGGGGTGGATCGAACATTTTGATCAAGAATTTCCTACTAATTTTCAATTAGATTGATGGCTGGTGACTGAGAAAGAATTCTTACGAATTTTATTATGTTAGATGAAATATAAGAATTGCAGCTACGTATTTAGAACTGTGTATGCTTGGGATCATTGTCATGTATAAACAAACGATATGACCTTGAAGACCCATTTTATCCCTCTAAAATGCAAGTAATTTTTCAAGATGTTTTAGTAAACTTCGTGATTCCTCATTCAATTAATTAGTATTAAATTACCGACACTCAAGGCAGACACACATACAAACCCAGAAAAGCACGCTACCACATCCTTGTTTCCTTATTGGAAAAAATTCTTAGCATACATTTCTGTGTTTCGTTTTATCCACACCATTCGTCTACCGTTCGATCCAAAAAACGATTTTTCTGCCGATGGTAACTATAACTACTTTTTTTCTTGAACATGGCGCTTTCGTTTATGAATTTTATATTCTAAAGGTAAGCAATACTTCACAAATTCCTATCTATCAGAAAGAAATTTTTACGCAGCTAGGTCGTAGAAAACTTGAAGTCTGCATGTAATTCAAGCTGTAACTACAGGTACAGTTATTATCATACTTATTTTTTAAATATTTATCTATGCTCTTAAGAAGAGCGCTTAGTTTTGGATATTTCTTCAACGAATGAGAGAAAACTTGCCAGGAACAAAAGTAGAGATGTTTGACCCGAGCGAAGAAATTATGTTGTATTTTCTTAGCCATACGCCTCTGTACTTTAGAATGTGATCTCTTTCCAACTAATCACAAAATTTAATTGTATGTTTTGGCGTCTTTACAAATTTTGTTACCATTTATCTTTCAAGTTAGCACATTTTTTAGACTTATGACTCATATTGAAAGTTCTATATTGTTTGATAAATATTATCAGAGAATGATGCAAGATGTTTAATAGATGAGATGTATTTTCTTATATTTATTTTCGCAATAGGCTATTGGTAGAGCACGTGATATAAACACAATTTCAATGAGTAATTGTTCCTTTACAAATTAAATATTCAGTGCAGAGTTATATGTATTTATTCTCCTCAAAATCCAAAGTTAAATACCTTAAATAAGAAAAAAAGTCAGAAAAGAAAAATTAGAATCTCACAAGTACCAGGCGATCTCTGATGCATCTAACGACACAACCACTAACATCACAATTGCAGAGTTAAATAATTCATGATGATGTGAACTAAAAGCAAATCAAAAGGACTAGTGTCATTTGTATTAATCTTTGCTGAAGATCGATAAAAATACAGATCAGATCATAAATAAAATATTACATTGATAATCATGTGATATCAATACTCGAATCTTAGCCTGAAATGCAGATTCGAATATTTCAAAATTGCATGACTTAATTCTCAAATATTATTTGAGTTATTAGTATGATCAACTCTATTACCTTCCTCGTCTTTTCTATAGGTGATTTGAAGTTATGATGTACATCCTCTATGACACGTTATTTTGATTAAGTATGCCATTAATTAAGTTGATACATAATTATTTGCACCTGATTGTACAAGAAGGACTGAATCTGGACTGATATTATTTTGTATATTTCTCCTTTAAAAATGGTCGAGATATATGGATGGTCAAAATTGTAAATTTCTAGGAAAGCATACAATGTTCAATTCCTGCTATATCAAGCCCTTATTCTACTAAAGAAACTATTAATTGGAATAGTAGGAGCTTCACTGGAATTGAGTGTAAAAGTCATAAAAGAATATAAAGTATAAGGCAGGATTGTAAAGTAACGCCTTTTTGGCTACGACTTTTTATGTGTTACCCGATTTTCAGAATTATTTTTGTACATATGTGTGTATGTGACAAGTGTATATATAGCCTCTAATGCATTATTTACTTTTCGATATAGTCTCCATCTCTTTCCTCTCACTGCAATGCTCAGCAAACCACAGACAAGAGGAAACAAAGGAAACAATTGCACCACATAAAAGATTCATGGAGCTTTCTGGCACCAGAAAAAAACTTTAAAAATTAAGGTAACAAATAAAGTTATTGCTTTATATGCATTATTTTTCAATCAGCGTGGTGGAATGTAAGAAATGTATGGACACTTCCTATGTCGTCATTTGATCATGATTCAAAATTCTAAGGTCCATCGGTGACAGCTGTTAGAAAAACATTAATTTAAATTAACTCAGCAGTTGTGTCATCTTAATAGGAAACAACGGCTAACTATGTTCAGAGCCGTTATTACTGATGATTGGAGAGCCGTCTATGTTTCCCGCTTAATATTGTATGATTATGCACTGTATTTTTATTCTCTTCTTAAAAATGGCCTTAGGCTGATGAAAGGTAGGGAAAAGAAATCTAAGAACATAACTTATTTGATGAATAATTCCAAATTAGCAAACAAACTGCAACTCAAAAAAGACACAGCAATCATTGAACGAACGAAGTTTATTGAATGGTTAGATTATAGGTTTCATAAAATATACTGTTTGCTGATCACTATTGCTGATCTTTTGTAATTAAATCAAAAACGCATAAGTGCACATTTTGAGGTAAAGGCAGGTAAAACTGGGAACTCATGATGAAATAAACAAAAATACCTACACACACATTTTATTCTTAATTTATATACATTTTTAGTTAAGTTTCACACTTATAGAAACAAATTCAAAATTTATGTGGAGAAAGCATGTTAATTAGATTAGATATGAGGAGTCACTTGCATAAATCACAAATACAATCTATAACAAAAAAACGACGCACCAAGAAGGAGTGGTCCGATGGAGACAAAAATGGCCGTAAGGAAAATTATGTACAGAATAGAAAATAATTAAGATTTCAGAAAAATTGAATAACTTATTTCAGAGTTACATAGTTTCAAAGTAACGAGTTCAATAAGGTGTTGACCCACCTCTATTCTGGATGCAAGCAGCAAAGACGTAGCATAGAGTGATAAAGCTCCCTGATGGTCTCCTGCGGTATTTCGTGCAAAGTTCGCTCCGATATTTGGGCTAGGTCATCAACATTTCCTGGCAGACGCAGTACCCTTTCCATCATGTCCCAGACATGCTCAATTGGAGAGATATCTGGCTGTTCAAGGAAGAGTTTGACAAGCTGTAAGACAGTTCATAACAACACTTGTTGTATGTGGTCTGTCATTATCTTTCTGAAGAAAAGGCATGAGTACTGCAAAAGGAAAAGTAGCAAAATAGGTATCAGAATGTCGTCGACGTACCGCTGTGCTTTAAGTGTGCCTCTAATGACGACCAAAGGGGGCCGGATATCAAAGGAAAAGGCACCCCATTAATGATGGATCATAACTCGTTTGATGGCCTGTGTGGCGTGCAATATTGAAAGCAGGATCGGCACGCTGCCCTGGACGTCTCCAGACACGTCTTCGATGATCGTCAGGACACAGGTGGATGCGTTAGTCGTCACTGAACACTGTAAGTCCCCAGTCAGCATCATTCTAACCTAATCGAGGCAAACACCACTGAAATCTTGCTCGACAGAGTGCAGGCGTGAGTGACAATTGGCGTAGCGGTAGGTACTAGTATAGATTTCGCTCTACCAGTCGTCTGTGAATGGTTATAGTGGACATTCTTGTGCCGGTCGCATGTCTGATGGTTGATAACGATGAATTAGGTGCTGTGACAGCTGATCTAACAATCACTCTGTCCTCTCGATCTACTCTGACTCTATGTAGACCGCTAGCTTCATGACGCTGAAATCTGTCCCTCTATTCTTGCCAGCATCTTCTAATCGCTACATCGCTTCGACCCATTTGTCGAGAGATTCTCCGATTTGCCAGCCTGCCTCTTTCAATCCAATATTACGACCTCTTTCAAACACTGACATTTACTCGTAATGTGCTGGAATCCTGCAACGAGGAATTTTTTTCAGTCGTTGAATGATATCCTAAATCACAATGTAACAGAAAATTTGACCATCATATTGAGAATCACTTCTTATATACACCTGCTGAGTGCACAGTTCCGATGCGCTGTAACTCTCTTTATTTATTCATTGGATATCAAATGTTAATAATTTACTTGTTCGGTTTAAGTGTTTTTGCATACGAAATTTCATTACAATCAGGCAACTCCTTCTTGGTGCGTCGGTTATATATATATATATATATATATATATATATATATATATACATAGTTATTAGACGTTTTAACTTTTTTTTCTATAATTTAGATTTGCAGGGAATTTAAGGTCAAAATGTCTGTAGGAACCAGGTTCTGGTAGCTTTCCTAATTTTGTTATTTTCCATTCGGAGGAGACTAGATATGCACTGGTTAGAATTGAAATTGCGATCTACTACTCCTAGTGCAGAGCGTTCATCTTGGTAAGTTGGTGGAGGTTTAAATATCTTTGAATTGTCACCGCAACACAGATATCTAGAGTCACATCATGGTATCAACTAAAACGAGAGTTCCAAAAGCTAGTAGAATACCCCCATGAAACGGTCACTTTCCTTGAATATAAAACAAAGAAGAAGCTATGCTGATAGTGTAATGGGTGGTCTTACAAACAAACAAAATTTATTTTTTCGAACATTAAGTGAGGATTGCAAGAAAGCGTCATTCTTGATCAGTAACCTAAGTGTCTATTATGTAGCCCACTATTTGGCATGGATGACTTTCATATGGGAAGTAACAGATAGCACCACATGCTGGAGAAAATAGGGGGCACTTGGTTTTGCAGACTACCTGTTTTACCTCTCTTTCCCCTAATCATATTTTACTTTTTTATATATATGTAAATATATTGCGGAAAATATAAATAATTATTGATGATATACAACGCAATATAAATATTTTGTGTATAAATATATGAGCAATCATTTCAACCAGTAAGACATTTGAAAGAATTAATAATAATGTTTCGTAATGCTATGATGTTGTAATACTATTATTAAGTAACTCTTTTTACCAACTAGAGTTCTTGGATACGAAGAGATATGTCGGAATCTAATGGCTCTCCCAGTAGGCATGAGGATACGGATTAAGGTTAAGGATGGTAATAACCACTATACGTAACCACTTAAAAATAACTATAATACTTAGAATAATATACGATTGTTTTGTAAACGTTCTGTATATGCAAACAATCCTTGTTTAACTGTATTTATAACTTTCATTTCAGGATATTTTTTTTTTGTTTTAACTATCCGATGTATTTCAATAGATATATATATTAATGCTTTCAATTATTTTTCATCATTTTCATCATTAAAATTTTGGGAGAACATACGGCTAAAACGTTTCTTTTTTTTAAAAAAAAAAAAAATCAGTAAGAAAGACAAAAGTATGCCCCTTTTCCTGGAAAACTTTCTCTTTGTTAGTAAACTACGCCTTGAGAACTAATTCTGAAAAAAAAAGCAAATGTTCAATTACTAACGCAACAAACACTTTGAGTTAGTGATACCCACACTTTATTTAGAAGAAAATTGAGTGGAATTAAGTTGAATTCCTGTTCCTGCTAATAGATCAGACTGTGTTCGAAGATCCGACTTATTGTTTTGGAAATACTAGTGAAAATAACGAGACTTTTCGATTTTGTTCATTTCATTTGAAATACTTGTTTATTATCTTAATTTATAATAGGCTGTAAAATATCTTGAAAAATACCAACATAAAAAATAAAAATGAAATTAACTCTCGAATATTAAGAAGATATTTTATTTAAAAATTTATTGAGAGCGAAATCTTTTTTTTTTATTTGACGTTCACAGAAATGTAAGAAAAAAAAAAAAAAAAAAAAAAAAACCTTTTAAATTATAAAAATTAAACTTCATATGGAACATTATTTTAAGTTGTTTACATTATATTTTCTTATAGTTTGTAAATTAAATGAAATTTTTAACATTATTTCGAAAGCAATACCACACATATATAAACTTGAGAAATGAGTTTATGGCAACGAATGCGTAAATACATATGCCAAAAAAAAAAAAAAACACTAGAAATTCCTAGTAAAAGTATTTTTAAATTTATATTTTGTTCTCTTTCCATTTTAACGAGAAAAAAAATAGTGCCTATGTATTTAAATGTATGCATATTTCTCCGAATTTTAGTTTATCAATATGAACAAACTATTAAATTTGAAAAAAAATGTGATTTTTATTTTTTTATTTATTCTTTGTACAATTTTTCATTTGATTATAGACAAATAATGGATATGAAAATTGCATCAAAACATAATTTTAAAATTATAATTTATAAAGGAACGATAATTATTAATTTTATAAAAAAACAAATAATGATGATGATAGTTTAAACGAAAGACATTTATTTTAGTAGAAAAGGAAATGAATTACAAATGCAAGCTATGTTGTTCCATGCAGCAAATATGTACGGCAAATGTCCTAAGTCCAAGCATGACTGATAATTATGTGAATAATGAAGAAAATCCTAATACTGTAAGACTTGATGTATGAGTATATAACGGATGTAAAATAACTAAACAAAGAGAAAGACGATACTAATCATTATCTTTATTGTAAAAACTGAGTTTCAATAAAAACTGTGTATTATCGTAATTTATAAATTAATGAGAAACAAGTGAAATAAAAAGTTAATGCTGTAGTTTATTAACGTGTGGGATCACATCCGACAGAAAGGCACGCCGCATAACGATTTCTCATACTTGTCATGACACTATGTCTCCGTCTGAGAACTAAAAGAGCTCTTCCATACTTCCACAAGAATTCTTTTTAATTCTGGTACGGAGCTTGAAAGGTTAAAATAATCTGTCGATCATATTCCATACCTGATCGTTAAGATTCAGATTACGAGAGTGCGCAGGCCATGGCATGAGTAGTATATTTCCATTTCAAGGAAATTGTCGATTAGGCTCGCATGATGACAAGATGCCTTATCTTCCATAAATATGATAGATAGCAATACAAAAAGGTGAATATAAGGCTCAAGAAATGCCGATTTGTAGCAGTCACAGACCCCCTCTCAGAGATATAGTAGTCTGTTCAGCAATCCAGCTTGATTCCTGCCCACATCCTGACTTCCTCTTGATGGAAATCGAAGTCTTTCTATGATGTTTTCTGGGTGCAAATAAGTTCCACGATCTCGTCATATCTTCAGCAGTTGGGAATCTTCACATCTTGAACATCACATTGGCTTACTGTCCAAATCTCTGGTACTGATGTTTCAAACACCAGCTTAATAGAGCACGTTGTTTATGTGTAGATATGATAGGAATTTGAATTGATGGCTGTCTGATACAAAAACCACTATGACTAAAACACCTGTAAACAGTTTTTCTGGAAATTCGTAATATGACAGCTGTTAGCCCTGTATTCAGTTCTGTCGCACAATTTTCTCTCTTGCATCGCGCAGTAATTTCCAAATATCAATCTTGCCAAAAGCTTATGATTCTTATCCAGCATGAAACGGGCTGTTGATTGACATTTCCTGTTCTTTGAAACCTCTGCCAAAGCCAAAGTCAAAGATCCCACACTGAGACACATTTTAAATTCGAGGTTTTTTGGTTTGTGGATCACCCAGACTTGCAGATGCTAATAATTTTTTCTTTGGAAAACATGTGCAGTTGCTGTCTTTGTGCCATCACTCAGCTCGTTTAATTATTGTACATGAATTGCAAGAAACCTGTTCTGAATTGCTTATGCCGAGCGAATCTAGCTTATCCTCTTCCCAATGAGTGCAGGTGATTTGCCCATAAAGATATGAAGTGAAATGTTTTGCATAAAGATAAAATTTCATCATCAACAGATGATTCTCTGCAAGTTATTTCAAACTTATTCACCAATATTGACTCCCACAGTTTCGCATTTTACAATGCTTAACTTTTGTCCATCTGTATAAGTAAATCATACATTAAACTTGACTACAATAAAAATTCAATACCAAACATGAATTCCCTAAAATAAGAAAAAAGATGGGCTGAAATGTTAATTTTTTTCTAATATTTTAATGGATAAAAATATTAGTAATGAGTTTTTAACTTCTATGATGTACATGCACAAACCGCTTCATTGCTACAAATATTGCAAAAAAAAAAAGAAGAATCGGCTTCGATGTATGTTTATTTTTAATAAAACATTTTATTTATTTTCGTCTTTAAAAATAATTCAAGTTTCAAATACTTTAATAATTTATAATGAATAAAATGAATTGGTCTTCTAATACATTGAAACTATGAAATCTTCTCGAATGATTTCTTGTTTTTCCACGAAAATTTCTGACAATTTTCATTTAAGCAAGTAGGATATATTAGAATTTAAATATATATTAGATATATTAGAGTTAACTGAAACAAATCCGTTATGTTTCATTATTGAAGTGGAAAATGTAGTTTCTTGTTCGATGGGCGCATTATTAAAATGATACATTGTATTTTGGGCAGCCATTTCTCTTATTGTAACAATAACTACAGTTCAGTTTTCGAATAAAAATACATGGCATAGTATTTTATTTGCCTCTATTTTTACTTATCTAAGGATTGCAATGTTTGTGCTTTCATGAAGCCATTCCGAGATTGAATATTGATTTAAATTCTATTTGTATCAAATATTCTTATGAGGAATGAACTTGAGAACATTCTTTGATAGAATCTATTTATGTTGAAAGTTATTTCAAGTGGTGTTTCCATTATTAATATTCAGTAGATTATTGTGATTTCTTGTTTAGCTCTAGAAAATATAATTTTGAGAAGCATTTTTTTTTTTAGTGTCAAATCAAATCTCATTATTTGATAGTAAGCAAAATTGATAAATGATTGTGCAAATGCGACATAAATTAGCACAATAATAACGAATAATTTATTCACATAACTTGTGGTAACTTTACTACTACAATACTTCTTTTTAAATCTTAAAATAAATCGCAAACTAGAGTACAATCCCTGATCTGAATGTAACTCAAAATTTATGCTGTAGTGATGCTCGAGTTAATAAAAATTAATATTACTAAAACATATAAAGTTAAATTATTCACTACTGCATAATATATTATCATACTTACTAAAGGAAAAATTTTAAAACTTATTATTCAATGTTTCTATTTACTCATTTCAAAAATACTTTCAACAAAATATGTTTGTAAGTCATGGAGTTTGAAAAATATCGTTTGAGCTTCATACTCTTTACCTAAACAGCAGTAAAAAGACAGATTTTTAACTTTCTAAAACTTTATTGTTAAAAATGGCCACATCGATAATGCATAAAATGAAAAAAAAATCTGAGTATTAAAATGTCTCTTATATCACCAATTTAACATACCAGTAATCCTTCTATGAAGTCATTTTTTAAAAAACATTTGCTAAAAATTATGGATTTTAGTGGGACATTTCTCGTTGAATTTTATAAAAACACAAGAAGTGGAATAACAGACATAATATAATATTTTGGAACCAATACGTAAGATATCAAGAAAATTTTAAATTTTTAAAACTTTAATGATAATCTAAATCTAAAATCTTAAGAAGTCGATTGTCTGTAATAATGGTTATCCTCGACATTCAAACATGAGACAAATAAAAAAATTAATGAAAAGTCACCCCATATATATAATATGGATCAAATTCATTCCACCGTATACATGTTACACCTAGTATTGCCAAAGATGCAATCTTTTGTCAGAAGATTCATCAAGTGCTTAGCTTTCAAATGAAATACCCTCGAAAAGACGTGTCTATCATAAGATTTTTGTCCTTGCCTCAAGACATCTTTGATTTCTGACCATTTAGGTCTGCAAGTGACTACAATCTTTTTAAAAAAAAAGTCGTGCAAGTCGGGATGTCCAAAACGTCTTACGTATGTCATATCCTCTTCAGTTCGTTCATGCATGTAGCGAGGTCCTCCAGTAAAAGAAAATTGTTTCGCGTGTGAGCTACACCGTAAGAAGTAGTTTTTTTAGTATTTTTCAAAGTCCCGCTATGTTTTGGAGCTAAATTACACTTTCACCAACCGTAGGATCCCAAACTCATTTATTTCTATGGCTAAATATGTACGTTTCTTAATTTCGACATGTACGAAATTTCACATAAAGAGCCCCTACGCCAAAATCTTGCCAATCCTCCATCAACGCTTCAATATAAAATTATTTGGTATTTTTCCATCCCGCATGCACAAATCTCACCAAATAAACTTAATGGGTGACAATACACAGTATACATATAAAAAAATATATTCCGTTTGGCGTCGGTCATATCATTACCGACGGATAAGAGTAGAATAACGGATTAAAATTACATTTTGGATAAGACTTCCGTAAAATCCGTTCTTAATGAGCATCTACATCGCAAAATGAGTAACTATGCTAAATTTCAAGTCAAACGGTTGTATAGTCTTTGAGATCTCGTGATGAGTCAGTCAATGGTATTTCGCTTATATATATATATATATATAGATTATTTCGTTACTAACATATTTTGCATAAAAATAACTAAAATGTCTAAAAAATAACTAGTCTTACAATTTCTTGGTAAGGTTCAGTATATTTTACTATTATTTCATTATGAAATGCCTATGATAGTTTTGAATAACGACGACTACAGCTCATTTGTTGTTAATCTGTCAACTATGGTAACAACTCGCAAATTTCTATTAGTGAATCAAAAGCATTTGTTAGGAACATTGCTCTTTAGCCTAATTAACGTTGTTTGAATTATACTTTAAATTACCCTATAATCCGTACGCCATTAAACAAACATACCAAAGCTTCATTTATATATTGCTTTGCTTTGTCTCGGACGCTTTTGAGGAAAAAAGTCAAAAATTATATTCTGTGGATTACTTTACGTAGTGTTAATTATTTGGTTTAAACAATTGCTTACTGTTTTGTTGATTATTATAGTCTGTTTTAGTAAAATGAAGTGTTTGTCTGTGTATAGATGGCATAGCACAAAAATGAAAAGACTTAGGTTCATAATATAGTGGATAATTTATGAGCAAAAATTTCATGCAGCGGCAAAGGGATTTTTTTTTTTTTTTTTAAATTCACTTTACATTTTTGATTAGATATTGAAGCGTATTTCAAGAATACTTTTGGGTCTTGATTTCCCACAGTTACGATTCTTGCACCATCTCAGATACCTAAGTTTTTAATTTTTCTTAAAGAAGACTGTAACTTTGTTTTCACCGTGTTCGTTTCCAGGTTTATTTTGTAGAGTGTTTAAAAAATGCTCTGAAAAACGTCAATTCCCGGTTCTTAATTCTTTAATCGTCTCATATAGATATATATCGATCCAAACGACGTTAAACACATACATTATACGGATGGAATAACTGCCTTTCTTTAAAAAAATATGTCAATCAGCTGATTTACCGCCGATAAGTACCACTCTTCTGCGCAAAACTTTAGCGTATATTACGGGACATGACGTCATGGTCTATTTTCTCATTCTTCTAGGAACTTTTTGGAGGTCGTTACATTTATTACTGATTATTCTTATTTTTGTCCTCTCTTTAACCTTTTGAGTACGGCTGGCCGATCTACAGGCCAAAAGGAATATACCCTTAAAAGCCGGCGATGACCGATGTAGCGGCCAAGCCGTGCTTTCCCCTGTAAACAGCTTTCGAATCAGCATGAGGCCTATTATAGCTCCGGAACATCATCTGCTTGACCGGTTTCTTTTGTATTCAGAAGGGGGGGGGTGGAGTTTCCTCTTTCACCCTTACCTAAAAATCCCTCTTTTTTCCTTCATACTCAAATTCTCACTAGCGGTGAGTGCATAGTTATTTTTGTAAGTGATTTTGTCATCTCGATTACTTAATCATTTCATTTTAAATTAATTTAATTTTTTTTAAAAAAAAATGCCTAAACGTAAAAGAGAACTTACCACGGAAGAGATTCAGAACATTTTAGCTGATTTAGAAGACGAAATTTTTGATGATTCTGATTCTGATTGTGAGTTAGAAAATGAGGAAGATGATTTAGATCAATCTTTAAATTTGAGTCCAGAGGTTGAAGATGAGGTTGTCTCCGAAGAACAAAATAAAATAATCTGGAACGACCCACAAATAACCCATAAAGCGACAATTTTACCTTTTACATGAAATAATGTGATAAAAGGAGCCGCTGTAATGAAATTATTGGATTAATATGTTGAACTTAAACAATATTTAAATATTTGGAAATAAATTTTTAATTTCTAGTTCCACTTTATTATTAAAGAGTTCCACTTTACTTTATTATTCAAATAATAATATATATAAATATTACTAAGAAATATATGTTACATAAAAATTTTATTTGCAAAGTTTATTCAAAAAAGTGTTATAACTTTAAGTGGTGATTTTTTTTATATGATTTTTATTTTATTTTTTTCGTACTAAAGAATATAATTACATATTTTCATAATGAATGTTTTTTTACTAATACACGTATTGTTATGCATTTTGCAGATTTAAAAATACCTTAGTTCTACATTTTTATTAACTTTTATACCTGTAAAACTACTTAAAATATATTTGTGGAGAATTTGAAGGAATTTTTGCATTCTGTTTTTGATGAAAATTTGTGCATAATTACACAATGTATTGCTGTACAGAAGCGTATTTTTATTGTTATCTTAAGTTATGCTTATTGAAAAACAGTTTTTAAGAATTTTATATCGAAACATCAAAAAAAAAAAAAAAAAACACCTTTTTAAATCGTGTATAAACAACAAAAAAAGAAAGAAAATATTTGCAACAAAAAAAAATTACAAAAATATTTGTTATAGATTTTTAAAACTGTACATTGTAGTCTTTCGAATGTATAAAAGCAAGAAACTAATTCCGACATTTTTTTTATTATGACAATTGATGTAAAAAAGTTGAGTCTTCGAAACAAAAACTATTAATTCCGATATTTTTTCTTTCAAATTTGTAGCAGACGAATATTACAAATTCTTTAGCATAAGAAAAATTCCCCGATTTATACAAAAATCTTAGAAGCAAGAATAAAATTTTTGCTTTTGTTATATATTATATTTTAAAAGTTCTACAGTGTTGGATTTCCTGATTTTTCGAAACTTAAAAGAAGTTTTTTTTAAAAAAAAAATAAAATAAGTTTCTTTTATAATAATAATTACGAAAAAATTTGCAAAATGCTCTAAAATATACTTGAAAAATAAATATAATCAGATCTAACAGATAGTTACATTGAAATAGAAAAAATGTGTTCGTTTTCTTTTTTTTTTCTCGCCTATTTATTCATGAGTCACACTTTTTTTGTACGATAGTACAAAGAAAGGAATGTTCGGGTGCGTTCTAAGGCACCCGAACGTTTGAAACTCTGAATAGAGAATCAAATAGCTCTTGTAAATGAGCATGAAAAACAAGTTGTAAAAGCTTTCATATCGACAAAGAATGCTTCTCCCTCTTGATTATTGTTGATTCTTTCAGGATTTGGTCATTATTGATTATCATATGCCTTTTTGGTGTAATAAAACCTAGAAATGCACATCTGCCTTCTTGTAAATCTTCAAAGTTGCTTTCATGTAGCCGGAAAACTATTCTTCCGTGGTTCTTCCTCTTATTGTCGTAATAAAGCTTTAGAAAGTGATTTCTTTTTCTGTTACATTGTCGGACATAGGATAAATAGAAACTTTGCCGACCAACTTAAAAGAAGGCCTTCTACTTTGCGAACGTTATCGGGAAACTGAAAATAACCGTTCAGAGAACTGATATTGTGTTAGATTTTGAGAGATAATGTAAAAAGGACCCAGTCACTTAGGGGACTGTCCAGACGAAGTGGGGGGAGGGGAAAACTATATTTGAAGCTAAAGTTTTCCTTCATTTTGAAGAAAGTAAAGAAAAATTGTTGTCAGTTTTTTCTAAACCGATTGAGGAGTCTGTGCGTTGAGAAGGAAAGATTTTTGTAATTATTTTGAATGTTGATCGAAAGAGTTGGCTTCGTAGGAATGTATTGGCTTTGGCTCTGTCATATGCACAAAATCACACACAAAAATCAGTTTATTATCGCACAAAAATCAGAGCAATCTTAGAATTAAGCAATATTATGCAATTCTTTTGAAATTTTAAATAAAAAGTAAGGATTATCCAAGGATTATAAGGTTAAGAATATAACTTTTTGTACGAAAAGTGAAAAGAAAGGTAAGAAACTCCAGTATGTTGTCATTACTTGCAAAAGAAACAATTAAGTACAAATAAGAATTATATATTCCTTTTATATAAACAAGATTACCGAGATACGTGAAGCTCCTCGGCAACTTAAAAATGTTTGCAGTCATAATATTTTGTCTTCGATATCAGCTTATTGTTTGCATTTTACTAGAAGTATTCTAAAAATTCAAAGCATTTCCACTTTTTTACTAATGAAAACATTTATTACTATTGGAAAAAATATAATTTTAAATTTCTTATGTGTATTTAAAGAATTTATTTTTAGGAACACGTAGGTAAACTGATAAATTATTAATATTTCATTTACAAGTAACATAAGGGACAAATTAATAAGACGGACCTCGTAATTTAAATGACAAACAAGTAACGAGAACGATAGCCGAGCTAGAGCGTCCACTTCTAATTTCCACACCACGGCAACGTAAGGATTTTGATTTAATGCGTATCAGCTCTGCTACACGTTGGAACACCTAATCTTCACCTTTTTTCGATAAAAACTTGTGGACTCTACAATGTGGCACTATTTAACAAAGGTCAACATTTATAGCCTTAAGGTACTCACATTTTAGATCATAATGCGAAACACCTCTTTTTAATGGTTTTGCTTTTTATTTATCTCATTTATTTGCCATAGTGAATATTTTATCATAATTTTCAGCATATATAGGAAGAATTAGATCAAAGAAAAATAAAGTTTTCATTTTTGAAAAATGCTTGTTAATAAAATTTAGACTTAATCTTAGGATTCATTCAATATTATGAATATTAATGTATCACAGTATAATGGATTATGGAACAATAAAAAATGACAATTATACATCAAATGTATCATTCCTTCATGGAAGATATATAAGAAAATTCTTAAGAGTGTTTAAATTTTTAAGATTTCTCTGGCATGTTCTAAAAGAGAAAAACAATTATAAATTAAGTAATAATGAAGTTTCCAAAAGAGCATAGTTTATTTATGATGATATGTCTATTGTTATACAAATGCTGTGAATACTTATAAGAGCTTTTAAACTTACTTCATTATCGATTTGAGAAAGTCTGAATTTTACATTATAACATCAAGAGACAGGATCAGCAATTTTGCTTTTTATTTTATTTTGTATTACTGATTATAATTACGTGCAATTTATGAAGTATCATATTATTTTCTTCTTATTTCTAATTTGATTATTTTAAGTTTTAATACCAGGTGTGTATCAAATTCTTGCATTTAAAAGAATTAAAAATAAATTTAAAATATTTTATATCTATTTTAAAAAAATTTACTGAAAATCAAAATATAAATAAATTTTACTTGAATAATATCAATTAAATTTGGTTAGTTTATTGTGTGTACCTTTGTCTACAATGAAATAAGCGTTTCATTTTTTTATGCAATGTTTTATATTATCATCATTGTTTTGTGCTATTTCTCTCAATGCTCTTAATAATATTGAAAAAGGAAATCTAGGTGAAAAGCAGCTTAAATTGTTAGGAAATAATTTCTTTTTTAAAAAAATAAAATAAATAAATTTCTCAAATTTTCTTGTACTGAAATCGTAATTGAGATCTCCAAGAAAATATGTTTCCCTAAGAAAGGGAGACTCTTTGTATTTAGGGACTTTCTAAGCCGCGAACATCCCCATTGACTGCGGACAGCAGCAATTATCTTGCTTCTTTTGTATGCCTATGTATGGTGCCATCCATGAGCGATAAAAAAGGGGGGAGTAAACATCGCCTAAGGCGCCGTCTTTAAGGGCCTTTTCCTCACAAAACCCGCCGTCTTCAAAAGGTTAACCAAATAATGATTTTCATTAGAGTGAATGATACCAAGAATGTTTCCTTTTATAAATTAAATTTTTGTCTTGGAATTACTGATGGTAGTTTCAATAATGCTATGATAATTTCATGCATTTTGAGGATATATAAATATATATATATATATATGTATATAATGTTATATTTTATCCTTGCGATGAGAGTGTACTGCAAGTAGTATTAATGGATATGATAATGATAGAAATGATTTGCCTAAAAACAGGCTTTCTTATTTAGTTAACAAAAAAATAAAGGCAAATATTTTTTTGTTTACTTATATATTTATACGTATAAATAGGCATTTTCAGAAATTATACATTTTCTGCGAATATTTACATAACAAATACGAATGACAGTGTTTCCTTTCTACCGGTATAAAACCTTTTAAGTCAAGAAGAATGCCCTTTCTATTTTGAAGTTCTTATGTTTCTTTCATTAGTAAAATAAACTGTATAGTACTTATATTTCTCTAACTTTACCTTTATTTTTTAAAAGGTAACGTGCAAACATTAGAGCAAGGGCTTGTGTAGATATTGAATATTTTAAAAATATGGTAATTTGATAATTCAGAAGTAAACCCCAAAAATGGAATAATAATAACTCATTGAAGCAGGAATTAATAAGTAAGACAAATTTCAAAAGAT
Organism: Nephila pilipes; assembly: GCA_019974015.1. Classification (NCBI taxonomy): domain Eukaryota; kingdom Metazoa; phylum Arthropoda; class Arachnida; order Araneae; family Nephilidae; genus Nephila; species Nephila pilipes. The sequence goes on from BMAW01037563.1 coordinate 238,038, forward strand.
ATAGTTTAGTTTTCTCATAGAATATGAAATTTAATGGTAATTTATGAAACAAACGTTTAACAAATTTTTCCCTTAAATTAATTTGTGTTTGAAAAAGATAGGTTTCTATGAATTCATGAAATATAGACTAAAGAATCTGAATGAAAAAATAAGTTATAGTTTTTTGTCTTATTTCGCCTATTAATCGATAAAAAAAATATTCTATCTAGTTGTGAAATTTAAATTCCGTGATTGTTATACACTTTTATAAATTGGTATATCATCTTATTGTAAACATTAAAAACAATCCCGCTTAAAGTAACTGTGACGATTTCGATAAGGAAAAATGAGCTTACTTTATGCCAACTTTAAATAATTCTTACTCTTTTAATAAAAAGCAATGAAAGTTAGATTTTAACAATGAGACTTCTGTTTACTTTTGCATTTATTTATGTAAAAATATATTGAATTTATATACGTAAATTTCATATATTATTAATAATTCATATTTATACTTAAATTTGTAAAACATGTGCTTTCATGTAAATTAAAAATTTGAGGAATGCTTATAAATATAATATTCTGTACACTGAACATAATTACAAATTCAACAAATGAATTTAATATCGAACTTTAAAACTTCTTTAATTTTTTTACAAAAATTGTATTACATCTAAAATTTATGAGCATTTGTTACAAAAAAAAATACTTTCATAGTATGGAAAATAGCTTCATTTTATAAATGGGGAACATATCAAAGCATGAATGCAGTTGATTTTGAGGACAGTATTCTAAAATCCTAAAAAAAAGCTTTTTGAGAATAAAACATATATATAATTATATTTTCTCAATAGTGTGGTCTGCTTGTTGACAGTTTTAAAACTAGATTTAAATTTATCAAACTATCGTAAACAATACATTTGTTGCATCAGCAATACGCAGAACAAAAAAAAAATGCAATTTTTTAAGCTTCTTAATATCTCAGTTATCTTAATTTTTGAAATTAGCTGAGATATCATTTTTTTAAAGTATCATATATATAAATCAGAATATTTTAATTTCTCTTTTCAAAAACTTTAGAATAAAAATAATAAAATCTTAAATGAATTACAATAAAAAAAATTTAAAGAAAAATTGAATTTCATTTGATAATTTATTGTGTTAAAAATTATTATTAAAAACATCAATTATAATATTTTCAAAATAACTCATGGATTTAAATTTTTTAGTTATTATTTAACATTTATTTGGCTTACTCTTTTACATCTCTTAGGAATTCGAATCGATTTCTATAAAACCTCCTTTAATAATTTTTTTGTGTATACAATTTATCGAAACTTGGCGATATCCATATCATCATAAGATATAACGCATGTATAACATTAATACTATCATTATCACAACTGATTTAATGTTTAAGAAATCCAGTGGTTTTATCAGCATAATATTTTCCATATTTTCAGAAACTCTCATAAGCAAAAGTTTTGAATTACTCGTCGAAACCCCGTTCTTCACGCAAACGACTCAATGCTCCATTGTAAAATTCGCTAAGGCGTGAAAAGAACATTCCGTGTTCTTTTGAAAGATTTCTCATTAATGGAGAAATATCCCTGGCATTTCCCTCGGAAAAGACCGATATTGCTCAGTTAATAAACACGTTA